>ML103975.1:27303-46255 GCA_003697995.1 Taxidea taxus jeffersonii
AGAGCCTAGAATCTTTCAGCCTTTCCCAGGAGGGCACAGGACAGAAATGCAAATAGGATATCACTGGAAAGGAAGAAGTTAAAGTGTCGTTTTTTTTTAAGATTTTATTTGTCAGAGAGAGAGAGCAAGAGCACAAGCAGGGGGACCGGCAGGCAGAGGGAGAAGCAGGCTCCCCGCTGAGCAAGGAGCCTGATGCGGGACGCAATCCCAGGACTTGGGATCATGACCTAAACCCAGGGCAGATGCTTAACCGAACCGACGGTGCCACCTAGGTGTCCCCGAAGTTAAAGTGTCTTTATTTGCAGATGACATGATCTGTGTGTAGAAAATCCCAAGGAATCCATTAAAAAGCATATATAAAAATAGGTACATAGGGGCACCTGGGTGGCTTAGTTGGTTAAGTGTCTGACTCTGGATTTTGGCTCAGGGCTCCGCACTCAGTGTAGAGTACTCTTGAGATTCTCTCTCCCCCTCTCCTTCTATGCCCCTGGACCCCTCCCCCACCTCTATTCCTCTCTCCTGCTATAAAAAACATATATGTATATATGCAAATATACGCCATATATATATATATATATATATATGCAACAAACAAGAAGCAGAGCTGCTCAGTTTCCCATACAAATCATCAAATAACAATTAAGGAAGCAGTTCCATTCATAGCAGCCTGAGAAAGAATGAATGAATAGGTCTAACAAAAAAAGTGCAGTACTCTGAAAGTACTCTGAAAGCTATAAAACAGTGCTAAGAGAAACTGGTGAGAAACATTCCATGCTCATGGGTTAGGTGATTCGGTGTTTTAAGATGACAGTGTTCTCCAAGTTGATATACAGATTCCATGCAATCCCTATCAAAACCACAGCTGACATCTTCAGTAGAAACTAACAAGCTGAGCCTAAATTCACAAAAGACTAAGAGCCAAAATGATTTTGACCAGGAACAAAGCTGGATTTACTTTACCTAATTTTATTTTTTTCTTTTTTTTTTAAGATTTTATTTATTTATTTGACAGAGATCACAAGTAGGCAGAGAGGCAGGCAGAGAGAGAGGAGGAAACAGGCTTCCTGCTGAGCAGAGAGCCCGATTCGGGGCTCGATCCCAGGACCCCTGGGATCACGACCCAAGCTGAAAGCAGAGGCCTTAACCCACTGAGCCACCCAGGCGCCCCTTCGATTGATTTTCAATAAAAGTACAATGTGGAAAGATGGTCTTTTCAACAAATAGTTCTTGGAAAATTAGGTATCTACATGCAAAAAGATGAATTTAGGGACGCCTGGGTGGCTCAGTTGGTTAAGCAGCTGCCTTCGGCTCAGGTCATGATCCCAGCGCCCTGGGATCAAGTCCCACATCGGGCTCCTTACTCGGCAGGGAGCCTGCTTCTCCATCTCCCTCTGCCTCTACCTGCCACTCTGTCTGCCTGTGCTTGCTCTCTCTCTCTAACAAATAAAAAAAAAAAAAAAATTAAAAAAAAAAAAGATGAATTTAGATCCTCACCTAACACTATACATGAAAGTTATCATGCAATGATCATAAATGGAAATATAAGAGCTAAAACTATAAAACTGACAGAAGAAAGGGGCGCCTGGGTGGCTCAGTGGGTTAAAGCCTCTGCTTTCGGCTCAGGTCATGATCCCAGGGTCCTGGGATTGAGCCCGACATCGGGCTCTCTGTGCTTCCTCCTCTCTCTCCCTGGCTACCTCTCTTGCCTACTTTTTTTTTTTAATTTTTTTTAAGATTTTATATATTTATTAGTTAGAGAGAGAGAGAGAGCCCGAGCACAGGCAGACAAAGAGGCAGGCAGAGGCAGAGGGAGAAGCAGGCTCCCCACCGAGCAAGGAGCCCGATGTGGGACTTGATCCCAGGACGCTGGGATCATGACCTGAGCCGAAGGCAGCCGCTTAACCAACTGAGCCACCCAGGCGTCCTTCTCTCTTGCCTACTTGTAATCTCTGTCTGTCAAATAAATAAACAAAATCTTAAAAAAAAAAAAAAAAACTGACAGAAGAAAAAAAATCAGAGAAAAATGTTGACTTTTGGTTAGGCAAATAATTTTTTAGATATGAAACCAGGAGACAATGTATAAAAGGAAAAACTAATAAATGAGACTATGGTGTCTAAATGGGATGGGGAACCCTAAATGCGAGGGAGAGATCGGGTGGAAATCAATGGCAGGGGAGATGAAAGAATTCACCTGAGGCAGAACAGAGAAGACAGAAGTTTAAACGGTGGCAGGTCAGCAGAGGAGAGGCTCTCAGCAGGGGCTGTTTTCAATGTGGGGAGATGAGGAGGTTGGTGACACGTGGAATTCTTCTTTTTGGTAACTGCCTGCTTGTAAGTAGTCCATCGGTCAGTTAGAGCCTATGTATATACTTTTTTCTTTTTTTCAAGATTGACTGATTTATCTGAGAGAGAACACACGTGCACACGTGGGCCCCCTGTGGGGGGAGGGGCAAGGGGTGAGGGAACAGGAGAATCCTGAGCAGACTCCCCCTGAGCGCAAAGCCCCCATGTAGGGCTCAATCCCATGACCCTGAGATCATGACCTGAGCTGAAATCGAGAGTGCAATGCTCATCGGACTGAGCTACCCAGGCCTCCCAGGTCTACGGATATTTTGAGGTGGGTCACCCAATGATCCTGTCTGTATCCAGCCAGGGGTCACTGTGCGCTCTTTCTACATTCCATCGCTTAGGCCTGTTTGCCTAAAAGCAGCCTCAACATATAGACTTCATCAAAATGTAAAATATTGCTCTTCAAGGGACACCTGGCTGACTCAGCTGGTACAGCAAGCGACTCTTGGATCTCAGGGTTATGAGTTCAACCCCCATGTTGGTCTAGAGCTTACATTAAAAAATAAAATATCACTCTTCAAAAGATGTTATTAAAAAAATTAAAACAAGCCACAGACCAAGAGGAAATAAATACAGAGTCTTAATACAGAATATATAAAGAATTTGTGCAACTCAATGATAAGAAGACAACCCCAGTAAAAATGAACAGAAGATCGATGCCTGACATCATTATTCATTAGGAAAACTTAAATAAAAACCCCTTGAGATTATTGTTTGATGGGTACAGAGTTTCAGTTTTGGATCATGAAAAAGCTAGAGAGCGGTACTGGGGTGATAGCTGTACAACTGTGTGAATTTACTTAATGCCACTGAGCTGTACACTTAAAAATAGAAGTTTTATGTGTATTTTACCGCAATTAAAAAAAATCCATTGAGATACTATTTCACTCTCACCAGGGTGCAACACCAAGTGTTGGCAGGAGGGTGGCGAAGACAAACAGTCCTACAGTGCTGGTGGGAACACGAAATGGTAGAGACACTTTGGAAAACAGGATGGCAGTAAAGAGATAAACATGAACTTAACATACGACTTAGCAGCTCCACTCCTAGGAATTGTCAGGAAGGAAGACCTTAATCTGCCCTATGGTCCTTCTAACTGGACTTAGAATCAAACTGACATAATACAGACTATCAGGAGAAAATCAAATTTAATGGGCATGCATACAGGGAATCAACAGACAGGAAATGCCAAAGACAGTGAGACAACATGAAGCTTACATGAGCTGAGGGTAGAGGTCTAAGGATACGAAGTGGAGAAAGCGCTTCAGCAAAAAGTTGAAAGGAGAGATCTGGAAACACAAGGTTGCTCTATTACGCAAGTAAGTTCCTTAAGTGAAGGGGAGTCTCTGTTAATAGCCCTCTTCCTTTTAAAGGCTCTCCTTCCCAATGTAAAGTAGGCAGTTGTGGGAAAGGCAGAGAGCTTTTCCTGCATCTGCTGGTTTTGATTTTTGTTTTTTAAGATTTTATTTATTTATTTGAGAGAGAGTAGGAGCAGGGAGGAGAGGGAAAAAGAGGCTCCCCGCTGAGCAGGAAGCCTGATACTGGGCTTGATCCCAGGATCTGGAGCAGACGCTCAACCCAACTGGGCCACCCAGGGTTTTGATTATTCCTTTTTTTAAGTAGGCTCTATACCCAGTGAGCCAACTGCCTCACAACCAGAGATCAAGACCTGAGCTGAGATCAAGAGTCAGACGCTGGGCCACCCAGGTTCCCCTTGATTACCTTTAAGTCAAAATAATCTTTATGCCAAAGTGGTCCATGCTGGGGAAGCCTGTCCTTGGCTCCTAAGGATCTACCCAAGCAAAATGAAAACACACGTCTCCACAAAGATTTGTAAGCAAAATGTGCCTACTAGCATTATTTATAATAATATTCAAGAACTTGAAACAATTCAAAATCTGTCAGTTAAAGATGGATAAATAAACTGTGGTGTATCCATACAAAGGAATATTATTCAGCAATAAAATGGAAGAAAATTCTGATATATACAAATAACATGAATAACCTCAAGAACATTATGCTCAGTGATAGAAAAGAGACACAAAGAACTACATATTATATGATTCCACTGATACAAAATATCCAGAAAAGGCAAAAGTACAGAACCATACGGTAGATTAGTGGTTGCTAGGGGCTGGGGATGGAAGTGGGTTTTGGCTATAAAAGTGTCCAAAGGAACCTTTTGAGGCAATGCGAATGGGTAAGATAATAATGGCTGTACAACTCTATATATTTACGAAAAGTCATTAATTATGCACTTATAACAGGTGTGTTTTACATTATGTAAACTAACCCTCGATAAAGCCACTTAGCAAACCGGACTATTCTTCCTCACAGTCTTAGAGTTCCTGACCGCATGGTGGTAACCAGAGCATCCAGCCCACTCGAAGATGACAGGAAAGCATAAAACACTGGTTAGGCGTACAGCTCTGGGAGCTACACAGATCCTTACGACGCCCTGCAAACCTTCATCTTGCAAGGACCCAGACATGAAAACAGTGTGCCAGGCTCCCCCATGTCCTATTTGTCGCACTCGGTGTTCTTTACCCATTAACAGTACTCATTTCCTTCTTACACAAACACAAGTGGGTGATATATTACTAGGATATGGCCTTCAGGGGGCTTCCTTTCAACACTGCTGAGATGGGAAGGACAGTCCCTGAATCACAGACCATCATCTTGCTTTTTCCAGACCAATCACTGCCTTTTCTAGGCGAACTCCAGGTCCAAAGCTTCAGAACACACAGGCTTCCTTCTTTGCCAGGGAACACGGGGTACAAAGGCAAATTGTGTCACATCTGGACCAAGATGAGCCATGCTTTGCTGCTGTGCCCTCTGCGAGGTGCTACAGGGGCCCTGACGACCAACCTGTGACCGCCTCTGTCACGTTCTCTATGCGCTCCTGCTAAACGGGAGTTTAATCTCAAAGGGGAATTAACTGGTGATCTATGCATTATCAAATGGCCCAGAGCAGTCTGAGGTCCTGGTACCAGAGCTGGGTGATGAGAGCAACGCACAGGAACTGTTAGCAGGACCTGAAGCAGCTCGATTAAGGCATCAGGGATGTCAAAGGCAGACTTCACAAGGTCCATAAACAATGGGAAATTTACCCAGAAGCCCTCCAAAAGCTATCCCATCAGGCCCTTTGCTCAGAGCAGGAGTCCATGCCAAATTCAGTCACGGGTGAGCGCCATGGTACCACTTCAGTGGATGCCGGCCACCGCCACTTCTCCAGGGGAAGGCGAGCAGGGGCGGGGACCATCAAACACAGAAGGGCTTTTCCCACAGCACCCAGCAGTGCAACAAGTGGTCTCAAAGTCCAGTGTGGCCCCTACTGGCTTCCCCACACACAGGGCAGTCACAGAGTGTCTCTTCAGGTAACATTCTTCCATACAAGGTCCAAACTGTGGCTGAAGGCTACTCGGGTAGGGTCTTTCTCAGATATTAATTCTTTTGTACTGAACAAAGTTTGTAAAATAGGTTGATTATTTAAAATAAAATTTTTTTAAAAAAAGAAAAGGGCAGCAGAAGACTACATTCACTGCTCTCAAATGGACTTTTTTAGTGAAGTGGTTGGTGTTGACAGGGCAGGAGCCGTGGCCATCAGCTCTCCCGTGCTGGCTGCACACACAGGAGCTTTCTCCAGTTAATATTTCTACGCAGAACACGGCAGCAGCTGCAGCTTTTTGCTCTCCTACTCCCTATACTCACAATGCAGTAATTTGCTGCAAAACTGGATTCAGTCTTGTGAGAGGTGCCTTTCCAACATCAGCTGTACTCATTACGCCTTTCTCTAATGGGGATCATAGGAAACAGGTTGAGTATTTTCTTGAAAGTTACTGCATTTGTACAGCTGTTCTCTGACATGAATCTCTTGGTGCTAATAAGAATGGAGCTCTGGACGTAGATGCCCACATTCTCTGCACTTGGGTCCTTTAGTGCAAGGGGGAAGTGGAAAACTTCGCTCAAGGCTGGGCCACACTCACTGCCTTTATAAAGGCTTTCTCAAAGAGGACATTCTGGTGGTCAAAAGGAATAGAGCTCTGGCTGGAGGTTTTCTCACGTTACTACACTCACAACATTAGAAGATATGAATGTACTCCTGCTTTCTCAGGATGGAGGCAAAGATGATCACCTTCCCACCTTCCCAACGTACTTGGGATTTTTTTCCCATTCTGAAATATTTTTGGTGATTGAACACCTCTCCAGACACCATATGTTTACTGGGTGTCTTCTGAGTGTCAGTTCTCTGTGGGTCAGCAAAATGTCGAGCTGGCAGGGCCTGGCGATAGGCAGGGGCTGTGCAGTGAGGGTGGTCCAGCTGCTGACACTGCATCTACCTTCCTTTGAGGGAACAAGCAGTCTCATGGAGGAACAAATTTTCAAGAACTACTTAAAGATATGTATCAGCTCAGGACACGCTAAGGGGAGGCCACTGGTGGGAGATCTGACCAGAAGAGGGGAGAAGGAGAAAAGCTGTAAGGCAAAGGACCCAGAGGGATCGGCCAGGGGACAAAAGTCAAGGGAAAGTAGAATGGAGTGTCAGAAAGGGGTCAAAACGATAGAAAAGAGGCATGGCTACTCACTTTGGGACCAGGGGAACAGAGGGCATAGGTCAAGTTCCAGATGAGAGATGAGCCCACTGCTACAGTCCCTCCCACAATAGTTTCCTGCTGACCAGGGCTGGTCCTCCATGGGCCTCTCTGGTCAAGAAATGATTCAAGCTGCCCTGTCCAGGTCTCCTTGCCAAGTTCAACTTGGGTGACTACATTTAGGGTAGTGCAGACAGTCATTCTTATGCGGGATCAAGTGGTTTGTGAGAGATCAGCCCTATGCCAGGGGATTTACCTGTGACAGAGCAGGAGGGGTGAGGATTGCTATGCATCTGGAGAACTGAACCTCACAAAACAAAGAACTAGAAAAGATCTCAGCAGAAAACTTCATTGTCCCCACAATCAATGACCAAGTCAATGCTCATGTGCCACCAAAGGGACTGACAAGGGACAGCTGGCAGAAAACGTGCTGGAGGGTTTTTTTTTTCCCTGACAGAGGTCGGGACAGAAAAGCGACAGGCCCTGATGGGGTGGGTCTCTTGGCCGGATAATAACCAAGCTGGATGTGATCTCCTATGTGGGTTGTGATATTTTTGACCCTTAACGATGATAAAAAGGTCCCAAGACAAGGAGTTCAGGTTGCTTATGCAGCAGTCTAGGAGAAGAGGTATCAAACATGGGCCAGCACCAGGACCAGCAGCACATCCCATGGGGAACACACTGGCCTAACCTGGTGAGGACAGGACCATGCCATGGTAGTAGCCCCACTGTGCCTTATGAAGGAGCCCCAGTTTTTCTAAAAGAGATATGTAGCCTTCTCCTTAAAGGTCAATGGGCTCTGCAATACCAGGCCAGGGAGCAGAAGGCTGTGGCCTAAGCCCTGGGCATGGGACCTGGGGCCCCAGTCTGTCCTGCCAGCCACCTCCCCTTATGTCTGTCTCCCAAACCTTGTTCTCTGACATGCCTGCTCACCCTCTGAGGATGCGCCCTCCTCCTGGATGTGCACTCTCCCCAGATCCACTGGTCTTTGGACAGCGCTTCTCTTTTCTGGCACCCATCTCCTCCACCTAGCCACTAGTCCTTCGTCTGGACAACGCACATTCACCTCAGGGCCATTCATCTGTAACCACAACTCAAGACTCGCCTTCCAAAATGCCATTCTCAGGCCCTTCCTTGGACCACAGCCCGGCATCGGAGGCCAAACCAGAACTCCCCCTGTGTGTTCACAGTACATACGTCACCACCACTCAGAGGTCTCCAGACGATTCGGACCCTACGTCTACAAAATCTAACTGCTAATCTTCCCCAAAACGTCCTCCTCCTGCCAATGTCCCATCTCAATGAGCAGTAGTCCCTCATTCCTTCTAAACCCTGAGGACGGTCCTTTATCTGCCACTTACATTCACTCCTCACATCCACCACGAAAACCCATCAACTCCATCTTGAAAATCTAACCGAGATACGATCCCTTCTTTCACTTCTCCTACTTCTGCCCTGGGCAGGCCACCACCGTAGCTGTCCCGGTGAATGCTGCAGCAGCTCCTCATGAATCGTCCTGTTTTCAGCCTGGCCAAAACCCCTCTCCCACCAGTGCGCTCACTTAGCATGCTTACTGGGTATTCATTGGGTTACTCTCAAAATCCTACATCAGATCGTGGACATCCCTCTTCTATTAAGGCTTCCGTGACTCCTAGCACTCCTCTCCTGCTCTTGGTGCCTTGCAGTGGAAGACAGATTTCCGGAATGTTCTCAGGTCGGTCTTACCTCTGAGTCTTTGCACATGCAGATCCCTCTGCCTGCGTCCTCTGTATCTTACGACACTAGGTTCTGCGAACGCTCCCTCGTCCTGAACGTCGAGGCCCGCAGTTCAGTCGGGGACTAGGACACTGGGACTGAGTCCAGCCGGGTGGGAGCCAGCATACGATTCTTCAGCCATGGCTGCTCGATACGCTCACTCATCACGCCCGCAGGACCAGGGAGCCTCCTGGACACAGGCCACAAGCCGGCGGCAAGGTCCCTCGGCCACACCGGACAAAACTGCAGAGAAATGGCCGGATCCCGGAAGTGGCGACCGGAAGACCTCGGCCGTGCCGGAAACGTCCCTGGCCCATCATTGGCCAGAGTCCAGACGGCGCGCTCACAGGGATACGCTGGGCCAACGCTCGGTGAGGGGCTTTCTGGGTAATGTAGTTCGCGTCGCGGAAGCAGGGCGCGCCGGGCGTGGGTCCCGATCACCGAGGCAACGACGCAGCCGCACGACGACTGGCTCAGGGACCTAATGTCGTAGCGGGCTGCGGGCCTCGAGCCCCTGCTGGCTCAAAGTCTGGACGTTTCTGCGTGAGCCGCTGAGGATGGGGTGGGACTTCCGTTGTCGCCACTGCATTCCTCAATTCGCGGTTGGTGGGGTGCTTGGCCGGTGGCCCCTGGGACCAGAGATGAGGGTAGGGAAGTGCCGGGACTGCCACCACTCCACTGCACGCACTTTTACCTCCGCTAACGGCTCCTCCTTCCTGCTCCTTGGTTTCCCCGGATGCAGAACGGAGATAACGAGCCCCCACACTTCCCGGGATGCAGCTCCCAGGTCCCTGGGTGCATGCTATACTGGGAAAGACTAAAGCCCTGAGTGCGACCGTCAGCCTGCGGTCGCCCCGGACAGTGGGGGTTTGAGGCTTTGGATGAGCGCTCATTGCTTGTCCCTGTGGCCGCCTCGCACCGTCCCGCCCAAACCGCAGACTGACCAGGACCGCAGCGTCGCAGATGGACCCGGGGCAGGTGAGTGAAGGGAGCCCCAGCCCCTCAGCCGCTGGGATGCCAGCCCTGATCCTGTAGGCCCTGTACGGGGAATAGTGGTGTCCTGGACTCTTCACCTACACTTGAGTCTGGAGGCCAGAGAGTCACTTCTCCTAGCTTGCGAAATGCAGGCCGGAAGTTACAGGGAGGGGTTCGCTGTTAGTTGGCAACCTCCTCCAGAGCTTCCCTCGTGTAATCTGACACCGAGCCTGTGGGTGGAGGCCCCGGAGAGAGTGAAGAAAGAGGCAGGTCACTCCAGATTAAATAAGCAAGGGCAGGCACCCAGCAAGCTTGCCTTGGACAGCCACAGAAAGAGGAGACTTCTCATCAGCTGAGTCTTAGGTTTACACAGAACACTTAACTTGGTTCAGTCACCGACACCACCCGGATGGTTTCAGCACTACAATGCGGTACAGTCTCAAGGCTGTGTCCCTGAGGGAATTTCTGGGAGTGGGGAAGAATGTACATTCCAAGGACCGGAGGAGATGACAAGCCTCCTATTGCCCAGGTCCAGCTCATGCGTGGGTCACCTGGCAGTCACATCCTCTTGATGACCTCCCCTGACATTCACATTTCTGGAATCCTATGGGATAAGGTCTGGAAGGGTGTCCCAGGCACAGGGACCAGGATGTGCAAATTTCTTGAAGGTGAGTATAAGATGAAAATGTTCAGAGAACTGCAGGTCTGTATTTTGTCTGGTGGACATAGAGAGCAGGGGGACAGGTATTGGCCTGGAATGGCAACCTGAGGAGCTAAGTCTCTATTTATAGAGTGTGGTGGGAGTGTGGAAAGTTTAGAGCAGAGAAGGGAGGTGTTCTGACTCAGGTCTTTTTTGTTGTTGTTGTTGCTCTTAGATTTTATTTATTTGACAGAGAGAGACAGCAAGAGAGGGAACACTAGCAGGGAGAGTGGGAGAGACAGGCTTCCCGCAAACAGGGAGCCCGACAAGGGGTCCAATCCCAAGACCCTGGGATCATGACCTGACCCGAAGGCAGACACTCAACAACTGAGCCACCCAGGTCCCCTGACTCAGGTTTTAATAAGCTACCTCTGGATGCTGAATAGAGAACAGATTTGGTCAGGGGGCAGTGGAGGTGGGGTTGGAGGTAGGAAGACCACTGAGTCTTGCATTGAGTGACCGCAATAGTTCAGGTGTACGTGCTTTTAGGCCAAAGGTAGAAGTAGGAGAAATTCTTCACTCTTGAACTTTTTAAGTAGGGTGGACTAGATTTCCTGATGTGATGCAGTGAGATATGAGGGTTGACCCAGATAGATAGCTGTGGAAGTTAGAGTGAGTAGATATCAGAGGGAAGATAAAGAGTTGGGTTTGGGCCATATTGTATTTGAGGTATCCGACAGACTTCCAAATTAAGGTATCAGGTATGCTTTATATCAAGTCCAGGCTGGAGACATCCAATGGATGAAGATTGGTGTGTGGACATGATGTGTGGCTGTGGGTTGACCAGAATGGTGACCAAGCCTCTGATGAGAGACTAGACATGAAGCATGAAAATAACAGAGGTAGGATGACAGTGGGGCCTGAGGTAAGACTGGTTTACCTCTCTACAGCTCACCAGGTTTTTGTGGCCACCCTCCTTGGGGTCTGGGGGTGGGGGAGGGGGTGTCTGGCTAGAGAATAACCAGGGGCAGAAAGGGGCAGTCTAACCTAAGAGTCCCTAAGCCAGGGGTAGGGGACAGTAGGTCTGGGATTTGTCTACTAGGAAGAGTGAGAACAGCTTTGACAGGTAAAGGGATAGCATGAGGGGACAAGGATAGAGGTGGAAGAGAGCAGGGATGTTTAAGATCTACTCATGCTTCTGGGGAACTGAAGGCTGAAATAACAGGGCTAGGAGGGGAGGCATCAACTAGAAGTGATGGCTGTTTCTGGAAGTCGTGTTTTTTGGAGATCCAGGCAGGCCAGGCTCAGTGTTGGATCCTGGTTGCCTTTGTTGGGTGTGCTCTGTGCATACTGGGATATAGGGATTTAGGGAGATGCCTGTGGTGTGGACGGGGAGAGGAGAGCTAGATATGATGATGGTATAGTCCGAAGAGTGACATGCACAAGGTAAGGGAATGTGAACCAGTGTGCCCAGGGCCCTGGTACTAGAGGCTTAAGGGAGAAAAGAGAGTCTGAATTTTCTTATACTTGGGAAGTGTGATCTGGAGAGACAAGAGACACAACACAAGAGAGCTTGAGTGTGGGGAGGGGTTCCTGGCCAGCCCAGCACTCAGACAGCATCTGTCTGCCCACCTGGCTTGTGTTCCTCTGGATTGTGTTGGCCTGGATACAGTGACCAGCGGGACTACAAGGAGAGAGGGACACCAGTGGTGTCAGGGTCTCTTATCTCCTCTGAGGTGGGGGACTGAGGAGGAAGAGAAGCTGCAGGTAAGTGAGGGGAAGATGCACTGAGAGGTCACAAGAAGAGGACATGCCAGGAGTAGATGTGGCAGCGCTCGGAGTCGTAGGTCAAGGGTCTGGGTAAGTCCATTCAACCAGTTTGTTTGTTTTTCAGCCCATCCGTTGGCACCTTGGCTTACGTGTCCCATCATTGCAGAGCCCAGTGACCTTTGAAGATGTGGCCGTGTACTTCTCCAGGGAGGAGTGGGGTATTCTTAACGCAAGCCAAAGGCACCTGTACCACAGTGTGATGCTGGAAAACTTTGATCTCCTGACCTCACTTGGTAAGGCCTTTCTGCTGCCCAGCATGGTGACCAGCTTCTGCCCCTTTGCCTTCTTCTCACAGAAAGATTGTTGTTCACCCCGCAGCTGGACCCAAGGCACTGGTTCTTTGCAGGTTTCCTATTACAGATCTTGTGCGTGCTTGGGAGTGGGCAGTGTGAATTCTCCATGTCTCTCTCTCAACAGCCTCATGAACAGTCCCAATAGCTGTTGCCCAGGGGCCTTCTTGGAGCAAAGGTTGGGGATCAGGTACCTGTCGTTTGCCTGATGGATCCGACTAAGCTTGACCGATCCTGGCTGGGTGATCCATTGTGGGGACGCCTAGATTTTTTTCCTTCCCTCATGAGACTTTTTTTAAAAATTTTCATTGAGGGGTGCCTGTGTGGCTCAGTGGGTTAAAGCCTCTGCCTTCGGCTCAGGTCATGATCCCAGGGTCCTCGGATCGAGTCCCGCATCAGGCTCTCTGCTTAGCAAGGAGCCTGCTTCCTCCTCTCTCTCTCTCCGCCTGCCTCTCTGCCTACTTGTGATCTCTGTCTCTCAAATAAATAAATAAAATCTTAAAAAAAAAATTTCATTGAGATATACCATAGAGTTCATACTTTAAAGTGTATAGCTCAGTGATTTTTAGTGTATTTGCACAGTTGCATAAATACCACCATAAACTAACATTAGCACATTTTTAGCGCCTAAAGAGAAAATGACCCATTAACAGTCCTTCTGCGTCCTCCTCGTCCCTTCTCTCTCAGCCTTACGCAACTGCCAACACCCGTTATGACTGTATGTTTGCTTATGTAGACTTTTCATACCGAGGCAGTCGCACAGTGTGTTTTCCTGTGGATGGCGTTCACATAGACGATATATGTGAGGTTCATCCATGCTGTGAAACAGGTTCGGACTTCATGCCATCCTATGGCCAAATAACATTCTGCCGTGTAGCTGTACCACGGTTTGTTTATTCGCTCGTCGGTTGATTGGGCATTTGTCTTGTTTCCACTTTTCGGGTGTTATGAAAAATGTTGCTATGAACATTCAAGTACAGGTTTTGCATTTCTTTTGGGTGGATAAATAGAAATGGGATTGCCGAACTGTTTTCCAAAGCGGCAGCACCATTGTATAGCTCCACTGCAGGGTATGAGCATTCCCATTTTTCTACTTCCTTATCAATACTTGTTGTCTGTCTTCCCATAGATAGCCTAGGGGGTGTGAAGTGGTTTTGACTCGCATTTCTCTAATGATCAGTGGTGTTGAGCAATTTTTCATGTGCTTACTGGCGCACACACACACACACACAAGTCCTTCTCTTTGTCCTTGCCTCTAGTAAGGCCTCCTTTATTCTGTGGCTTGGTTAGGTCCTGTCTTGCACAGTAGGCTCTTCACTCTTAATTCTGGGCCTGTCAACATCCCTGGGACCCATTCCTGTATATCTCAGCCACATAGTTCTAATGAAGTTACCCTTTCCACCAAGTGAAACACTCAGTTTGCCAGAAATTTCTCTGCTTTCAGGTTGCTGGCATGGAGTGGAAGATGAAGGGGCCCATTCCATGCAGAATACTTCTGTAGAAGGGATGTCACAGGTCAGGATCCCCAGTGCAAGTCCTTCCACCCAGAAGGTTGACAACTGTGATATGTGTGGCCCATTCTTGAAAGACATTTTGCACCTGGATGAACATCAAAGAACATATCCTGAGGAGACCCTCTATACATGTGGAACATGTGGAAGAGAATTTTCGTTCAGTGGAAATCTTCACCAGCACCAGAAGGAGCTCAGTGGAGAAAAGCCCTTCAGATGGGACAAGGATAAGGACTCACATGTGGAAAATCTTACAGTTCACCTGTCTTCACTTGTGGGGAAGCCCTTCACTTGTGGAGAAGGTGGTAAGGATGCCTTGGAGAGCCATGACCTTTTCCAGCTCTCAACCATTGACAGCAGCGGGAAGCTACAACGGAGCACAGAGTGCAGGGAGACCGTTTCACACAACTCTAATCTTGAGCAGCTCACAGAAGTCCATACCACACAGAAGCTCTTTAAGTGCAGTAACTGTGGAAAAGCCTTTCAGACGACCTCCACTCTCCTCAACCACCTGAGAACTCACTCTAAAGAGACACCATTTAGGTGCCCAACAGTTAGAAATTCCTTAGAGGAATCAACCCTTAGAGGAAAATCAACCCTTGTTAATCACCAAAAATGTCATGATCAGGAAACATGTCATATGTGTAAAGCATGTGGGAAGACCTTCAGTCACCCTTCTAAACTGAGGAAACACCAGAAATTTCACACTGGAGTAAAACATTATGAGTGTGCTGATTCTGGGAAAACCTTCGACTACAAACTAACACTTGTTCATCACCAGAGAATTCACACAGGAGAAAAGCCTTATGAGTGCAGTGAATGTGGGAAAGCCTTTAATAACAGGTCACACCTCACTCGGCATGAGAAAGTTCATACTGGAGAAAGACCTTTTGAGTGCAGCAAATGTGGAAGAGCCTTCAACCAAAGCTCCAATTTCCTTCGGCACCAGAAAGTTCACACTCAGGTGAGACCTTATGAGTGCAATCAATGTGGTAAAGCCTTCAGCCGCAGCTCTGCCCTCATTCAGCACTGGAGAGTTCACACTGGAGAAAGGCCTTTTGAGTGCAGTGAGTGTGGAAGAGCTTTTAACAATAACTCCAACCTTGCTCAGCACCAGAAGGTTCACACTGGAGAACGGCCTTTTGAGTGCAGTGAATGTGGTAGAGACTTTAGCCAAAGCTCCCACCTCCTTCGACATCAGAAGGTTCATACTGGAGAACGGCCTTTTGAGTGCACCGAATGTGGGAAAGCCTTCAGCAATAGTTCCACCCTCATTCAGCACCAGAAAGTACATACTGGGCAAAGACCTTATGAATGCAGTGAATGTAGAAAGGCCTTCAGCCGCAGCTCCAGCCTGATTCAGCACTGGAGAATTCACACCGGGGAAAGGCCTTATGAGTGCAGTGAATGTGGGAAAGGCTTTGCTCACAGTTCTAGTCTCATTGAGCACTGGAGAGTGCACACAAGAGAAAGGCCTTATGAGTGCAGTGAATGTGGGAAATTCTTTAGCCAAAACTCCATTCTCATTAAACATCAGAAAGTTCACACTGGAGAAAGGCCTTATGAGTGCAGTGAATGTGGGAAATTCTTTAGCCGAAAGTCCAGCCTCATTTATCACTGGAGAGTTCACACTGGAGAAAGGCCTTATGAATGCAGTGAATGTGGGAGAGCCTTCAGCAATAACTCTCACCTGGTTCGTCACCAGAGAGTTCATACACAAGAAAGGCCCTATGAATGCAGCCAATGTGGGAAAGCCTTTAGTGAAAGATCTACACTTGTTCGACACCAGACAGTTCACACCAGAGAAAGGACTTATGAATGTGGCCACTGTGGGAAAATCTTCAGCCGCCTCTGCAATCTTGCTCAGCATAAAAGGATTCATACCTGAAAGGAAACTTACAGAGATGGTCCTGAGATGATCTTCGGCCAAGTCAAACTTCATGCAGCAGAATACCCACAGAGAAGTTACCTGGATGTACCACTAGTGTGGAGAAGGCTTCAGAAGGTACTCTGCCCTTTCTGAGCAGCCCAGGACTGAGCTCTCTCCCCACTGGAGCATAAACCCCTTTCCAGCCTGCCTGGATCCAAATATTTGCAGCAGTCATCTACACATACAGGAAGAAAACAGCTCCCTGTGCTTCCCTTCCCCTTTCGTGGAGGGAAACAGGATTGTCTTGGGCCTACTGGAATGGATTCATTCCCATTGCTTCTAAAATGGTTAGGAAGTGAACTAACCCCATGCTGGTCAAGGGGCCTCGAGGGATGTCCAGTTTGGGCTTCTCAGAAAGAGGCACATTCCTCATGGATATTGTAATGTCTGCATGTAACCCCAATTATGTGTCCAATGAGCCCACACATCACCACCACCACCCCCCTGCCGAACCACTTATCTTGGTCTTCTCTATTCTGCATGATAATAAAGACCTTAGTAACCAAGTCTTTTTTTTTTTTTAAGAGAGGGATGGAAGGGGCAGAGGGAGAGAGAGAATCCTAAGCAGGCTCCATGCCCAGCATGGAGCCCAACTCAGTGTTCAAAATCACAACCCTAAGATCATGACCTGAGCTGAAATCAAGAGTGCTTAACTATATAAGCTATCCAGATGCCCCAATCAAATCACCTTTATTTATTTTAGATTTTATTTATTTGAGATTTTATTTATTTATTTGACAGAGCACAAGCAGGGGGTATGGCAGACAGAGGGAGAGGGAGAAACAGGCTCCCCGGTGAACAGAGAGCGTAACATAGGGCTGGATCCCAGGACCCTAGGATCATGACCTGAGCTGAAGGCAGAAGCATAACCAACTGAGCCACGCAGGTATGTCTCACATCACCTTTACTCTTGGGGGGTTGGTGGAGTAGGTTGAAAAAAGTGGGTAGAGTAAGGGATGGCTAAGACAGGGCATCCAGCACCATCTGCCTCGTGGTGTAGAAGGAACATAGGGAGTTGCTCTATGTTCTGTTTTGGCCTACTTTGCAGTGCATGTGAAGGACTGGGGGAAAAACTGAAGGGTTCATAAAGTGAACATAGTGGCCTCTGTTTCTGGTCAGAGTTACCAGAAGGCCCAGAGCTCACCCCGAAGGAAGATGCTAGTCTGCAACATTAGAATGGTCTGTTGGATTAGGAGGCAGGTCCCTAGTTCCTAGAGAGATGTCTGGGTTTTCCCATCTGAGGAGAAGCTGTCTTCTGGTTCCGTAAAGGAGGTATGACCCTGGGAGGCCAGTAGAGGCCCAGTGGATTCTGTATGTGGACAGAGAATCAATGGGTGTGAGGTAATAGGGAGTTGGGGAGACTAGTAAATTACAGCACTGCCACTGGGAACAAAGGAGCACCACAGTTCTCCATCAGCTGTGGCTCTGCAGGGTGAGGCAGGTATAACTTAATCTGAGATCTACAGAGGCCATTTGGGAGCCATTGTTAGTATGGAAACACTGGGTCTGGAGCAGACTGATAAACTAGAGGGAACGTGGCTGTTCTAAAGGTAGATCAAAAACTTCCAGATTGGGGTGCCTGGCTGGCTCAGTTGGTAGAACACGCAACTCTTGATCTTGAGGTTGTGAGTTTGAGCCCCATGTTGGGTGTACAGATTACTTAAAAATTAAAAAAAAAAAAAAAAAAAAAACTTTCCAGATGACTATGGCCAAGTGAGATAAGAGTGAAGAACTTCTCAAGACTTGCAGACCTGTGTGTTACCCATAATGGAAATCCAAACAAATGTATGAATTCCTATATTTTCCTTGAGCTGTTCACCTTGTGGCTGTCACCGCACAGGAACCTCCTATCAAGAGGATAGAGCTCATGGTCTGGAGAATGGTTTATGTGAGTAGCCAGAGTATTTAGAGAATCGCCTAGCCACCAAGGAAGTTTGTCCTTTTTAAGGAGTGGGGAGACAACATGGTGGAGTTAATATGGGTCTCCCACATCTCTTAGCTTTCTGGGAAGAGCCAGATATTCAGATTTTTATGTGGCTTTTGATATTATGTTAGAAGCCATTTCAAAAAACCTTTGGGGGGCACCTGGGTGGCTCAGTGAGTTAAAGCCCCTGCCTTCGGCTTGGGTCGTGATCCCGGGTCCTGGGATCAAGCCTCGCATCGGGCTCTCTGCTCAGCGGGGAGCCTGCTTCCTCCTGTCTCTCTCTGCCTGCTCCTCTGCCTACTTGTGATCTCTGTCAAATAAATAAATAAATGAATCTTAAAAAAAAAAAAAAAACATTTCGTACAGTACAAAAGCAGTTTACCAAAACCTGTGGGTGGGCTATATATGTTCCCATAGGCAGACTTTGGGTAAGAAAGACAAGTTTTCTGACAGGAGCGGCTTCGGGGTACACTGTCTATCCATACTGCATGGTAGGTGGAAAGGCAGTGCTACTGCCACCTCTTCTCAGGGTGACGTTTCCCAAAAGCCCAGAGGGGACGAGGAGTGATAGCCACATTAGAGGTGGAACCCAAGCCAGGCTTGCAGTTATCAGAGATTACAGCAGGGCTACTCAAGTACTCCCTAGCACAATGAGATGTTTGCAGGAATCCCCCACCCTGCTCAGGCCTGCCTTCCTGGATGTAATAATTGTCTTTTACCAACATGGAGGGCTCATGTGGGATCAGAGTTAAAAGCCAACTGAGCCATTGAGGATCAAGCCTTCTAAGCAAATGGGGTAGGACAGACACTGGTCATCACAGCGCAATCCTTTGTACACTGTGTGGATGGCTGGCTGGATCGCATTAAATGGCCCCCAGCTCATGGGTAAAGAATTTTCTGTGTTTTCCTGGAACGGGCCTGGTCTCCCACTGGGGCTCAGTACACAGCAACCAGTCTGTTGGGAAAGGAAGATGTTTGCCAGAGATGCCGGAATACTCCAGGCAAAGGTCTCATGACTCCGACCTTTGAGCTGTTCTGGATACCAGCCTTTGCAGGGCTCAGTAGTGTCAACACTTTCGGCTCACTCAGTCCAGCAGGGGTGCGGTCTGCATACTGACACTGTGTGCTCTGCCCTCACTCATGATCGTTCTCTGAG
>ML103975.1:63369-78511 GCA_003697995.1 Taxidea taxus jeffersonii
TAGGGGCGCCTGGGTGGCTCAGTGGGTTAAAGCCGCTGCCTTCGGCTCGGGTCATGATCCCAGGGTCCTGGGATCGAGCCCCGCGTCGGGCTCTCTGCTCTGCGGACAGCCTGCTTCCTCTTCTCTCTCTCTGCCTCTCTGCCTACTTGTGATCTCTATCAAATAAATAAATAAAATCTTTAAAAAAAAATAAATCTTAAAAAAATACTTTTATTTAGCTTTAAATATTTTATTCATTTATGTGAGAGAGAGCATGAGCAAGAGGCGGTGGGGGGAGAGGAAGAGGGAAAAGCAGGCTCCCCGCTGAGCAAGGAGTCTGACATAGGACTTGATCCCAGGACCCTGGGATCAGGACCTGAGCCAAAAGCAGACACTTAACCAACTGAGCCACCCAGGAATCCCTAAATATTTTTTATTTTGAAGTAGTTTGAAAGAAGTTTCAAAAGAGTTCCTATGTATCCTTCATCCAGCTTCCGTCAGTGATAATATTCTACATAACCTACAGTACCTTGTCAAAACCAGGAAAGTAGTACTAATACAATACTTCTAACTCAACTACAGACCTTGGTGAGATCACGCCAGGTTTCACGTGTAGTCGTTATGGGTCCTGTGAAATCTCATCAACGTGTGGCTTCAAGTTACCACCACCACCACAGTCACAAAGGAACTTCTAACTAACCCTTAGGTCATTCCCTCTCCCAATCCTGACCATCACTGATCTGTCCTCCATCGCTGTAATTGTGCCACTTCACAAATGTCACATAAAGGGAATCCTGGAGCATGGATGCGCCGTACTGTGGGCTTTTCTCACTCAGCGTAACGCATTTGAGACCCATCCAAGGGGTGTCTATCAGTAGCTCGTTCCTCTTTACTGCTGAGCAGTATCGCATTATCTGAACATACCACAGATTGTTTATCCGTTCGCCTACTGAAGGACATTTGGGGTGTCTACATAGTCATCATCATCATCATTATTAGCTATGACAGATAACCCTGCCATGAACATTTGTATCCAGTTTTCTATGAACAGGTTTTCATTTTAGTGTGGACACGAGTTTTCATTGCCATGTGTGTCAGGCAAGTGAGAAATGCCCAAGAATGCAACTGTAGAGTTGTACAGGAATTGTGTGCTGAACGGCCAAACTGTCTCCCAGAGTCGCCGCACCATTCTATGTTCCCACCGGCAATGGCTATTGAATGGCTTTCCTTTCGTGTACCTGCGACCCATATGTCTGCCGTAGTGAAAAATCTGCTCAAGTTCCTGCCCATTTTTTCTTTTTTTTAAGATTTTATTTATTTATTTATTTATTTGGCAGACAGAGGACACAAGCAGGCAGAGAGGCAGGCAGAGAGAGAGGAGGAAGCAGGCTCCCTGCTGAGCAGAGTGCTCAATGCGTGGCTCCATCCCAGGACCTCGGGATCATGACCTGAGCCGAAGGCAGAGGGTTTAACCTACTGTGCCACCCAGGTGCCCCTCTTTTTTTTTTTTCTTAAGACTTACTTATTTTAGGGACATCTAGGTGGCCACTCGCTTAGGCGTCTGCCTTCAGCTCAGGTCATGATCTTGGGGTTCTGGGATGGAGCCCCTCATCAGGCTTCCTCCTGCTCAGCAGAGTGTCTGCTTCTCCCTCTGCCCCTCCCCCTACTTGTGCACACGTGCTCTCTCTCATTCGTGCTCTCTCTCACGCTCTCTCAAATCAATAAGATCTTTAAAAAGAAAAAAGATTGGGTAGCCTGGGTGGCTCAGTGGGTTAAAGCCTCTGTCTTCAGCTCAGGTCATGATCCCTGGGTCTTTGGATCGAGCCCCACATCGGGCTCTATGCTCAGCGGGGAGCCTGCTTCCTCCTCTCTCTCTGCCTACTTGTGATGTCTGTCTGTCAAATAAATAAATAAAATCTTTAAAAAAAAAATCTCATCTTCTAAAAAAAAAAAAGAAAAAGATTTAGGGGTGCCTGAGTGCTTCAGTTGGTTAAGCATCTGCCTCCAGCTCAGGTCTTGATCCCAGAGTCCTGGGATCGAGCCCTGCATCAAGCTCCTTGCTCAGTGGGGAGTCTGCTTCTCCCTCTCCTGCTCTCCCTGCCTGTGCTCTCTCTCTCTATGTATCAAGTAAATAAAATCTTTTTAAAAAGATTTGTTTTAGGGATGCCTCGGTGGCTCAGTTGGTTAAGCAGCTGCCTTCGGCTCAGGTCATGATCCCAGCGTCCTGGGATCGAGTCCCACATCGGGCTCCTTGCTAAGCAGGGAGCCTGCTTCTCCCTCTGCCTCTGCCTCTGCCTGCCACTCTGCCTGTGCTCGCTCTCTCTCTCTCTCTCTCTAACAACTAACTAAATAAAATCTTTAAAAAAAAATAAAAATAATAAAAATAAAAAAGATTTGTTTTAGAGGGAGAGAGAGTGAGTGATCAGGGGGTGGGGCAAGATGGGGTAGGAGAGAGAATCCCGAGCAGGCTCTGCCCTGGGCACGGAGCCCAATGTGGGGCTCCATCCCAGCACCCTGAGATCAGGACCCAAGCCCAAACCAAGAGTCCAATGTTCAACTGACTGAGCCACCCAGATGCCCCAAATTTTTGCCCTTTTACTAACTGGAATTTTTTTAGTCAACTTTATTAATGTATAACTTATATATAACAAAATGTATGTATAACAAAAAACACTCATTTCAAGTGCAAAATTAGATGAGGTTGGACAGATATACCCATGTATTGAACTTGAGATCTCTCTGTAGTCATTTCCTTAAGCCAATATAGCTATGTCCACCCACCTCCACTGTGCTGCTAATGGCAAATACCTTTCTATTTGTTATAGATCAAGCAGTACAATCATGTACATGGTTTTACATAGTTGCTTTTACAATAAGTTAAAAAAAGAAATAGCATTTATACTTTATTATACATGATTACTGCTGCTTTTTGTTTTCTCATGTGGATTCACATCATTGTCTGGGATCACATACTTATAGCGTTTCGTTCTTCTTGGGTTGGGTGACATTGGGCAAGGAGACAACGCAAGTTGCTGCTCATCTGGAACAAGGAAGAGAGAATGGGAACATCCATTCTGATGCAAGCCTCAGCTGGGACACTGTCCATTCGTTAGCAAACACATGATGTTTTCTGCTTATCAGAGAAGATTTATTAGTATATTTGCTGATTATAAATGTGTAAATTTCCAGTGCCAAAATCTTTTAATGAAGATACCCTAATTATTTCCAGTAGTGCCCTGTTGTTAGATACTTCTCCCTCTATACAGTTCAGCTCTTAAATTCATTGTATAACTCTCCTTGAGCCTGTCATGTTTTAAATTTGTATAGACACTGCCTAAAATGCCCAGCTGTACTCCAAGTAGCCCAGTACTAACTACACGTGAAAATCACATGATTTTCCGAATGATTGTCTCTAGTCTGGGTCACTTTTTAAATTTCTGACATTTAGGATGCCTGGGTGGCTCAGTCGGTTAAGCGGCTGCCTTTGGCTCAGGTCATGATCCCAGGGTCCATGGATCCAGTCCTGCATCGGGCTCCCTGCTCAGCAGAGAGCCTGCTTCTCCCTCTCCCTCGGCCTGCCACTATGCCTACTTGTGTTCTCTCTCTAATAAATAAAATCTTTTAAAAACATTTCTGACAGGGGCACCTGGGTGGCGCAGTGCGTTAAAGCCTCTGCGTTCAGCTCAGGTCATGATCTCAACCTCTTGGAATCGAGCCCTGCAGTGGGAAGCCTGCTTCCCCCTTCCTCTCTGCCTGCCTCTCTGCCTACTTGTGATCTCTCTCTCTCTCTCTCTCTCTGTCAAATAAATAAATAAATAAATCTTTTTCAAAAAGTAAAAAATAATATAAATAAAATAAAAGAATTTTCCATTGTAATCCGTGAGACTGAATTTTTTTCCCCAGAACCTTCAGACAAGAACTAAGTCTAGGAACAGAGAACTTAGCCGTGTTGTGCTAGAATTCTGACCTCAGTACTATGAACTAGTAAATGGATGTTTTGGTTATTGCAATTTGTTATACAGAAACAGAAAACTAGTACGAGGCTGGATTTTTGGCAGTGGCTCCCTCACAAAGTCCTCTCGGATGTGAGGCTGAACAAGGTGATAGGCATTGCTAAAGACTTTTGAACTTTCATTATACTCTAAGGCCTTTGGTGTGAACTTTCTGGAGTGAAATAAGGTTGGAGCTGCAGCTAAAGACTTTTTCACAGTAGTTGAACTAAAGAGGACATTCTATGGTATGGAAATTTACGTGTAGAACAAGTCTGGTATTTTGGGGTAAAGATTTCCCACACTGACTGCATTTCAAGTCTTTTAAGGGTTATGAACTTTCTGGTACTGAATGAGGTTAAGGCTGTAGCTAAAGCTTTCCTATAATTTCTGGTGTTAAACAAGTTACAAGACACAAAAGGTGCAACATGTGCCTCACACAGGAGGTCTTTCTGTGTTGAGAACTTTCTGGTACTAAACACCTGTGGCTATTTCAGTGGAGACCTTCCCACACCAGCAGCACCCTTGTGGCCTTTCTCTCATGTGAATCTTCTGGTGCCAACTGAGACAAGAGAAACCGCTGTAGGCTTTCCCACATTCAGTGTATTCATAAGGTCTTGCATGAGCTCTCTGGCACCAAATGAGGGAGTTTTGGCTAAAGAATTTCCTACATTCAGGGGAGTCTAGGTAGCTCATTCATTAAGTGTCTGCCTTCAGCCCAGGTCATGATCCCAGGGCCCTGGGATCGAGCCCCCCGCCGGGCTCTCTACTTGGTGGAAAGCCTGCTTCTCCCACTCCCCCTGCTTGTGTTCCCTCTCTTGCTGTGTCTCTCTCTGTCAAATAAATAAATAAAATATTTATTTATTTAAATAAAATAAATAAATAAATAAAATATTTGTATTTATTTATTTAAAAATATTTATATTTATTTAAATAAATATATATATAAATAAATATATATATTTATTTAAATAAATAAATAAAATATTTTTATCTATTTAAAATATTTATATTTATTTAAAAATATTTATATAAATAAATAAGTAAATAAAAATATTTATTTACTTATTTATTTATTTATTTGACAGACAGAGATCAGAAGCAGGCAGAGAGGCAGGCAGAGAGAGGAAAGCAGGCTCCCTGCTGAGCAGAGAGCCCAATGCTGGGCTCGATCCCAGGACCCTGAGATCATGACCTGAGCGGAAGGCAGAGGCTTAACCCACTGAGCCACCCAGGTGCCCCAAAATAAGAGACTCTTAATCTCACAAAACAAACTGAGGTTGCTGAGGGGTGGGGGTAGGGATGAGGGAGCTGGGTCATGGACATTGGGGAGGGTGTGTGCTATGGTGAGTGCTGTGAATCGTGTAAGCCTCATGATTCACAGACCTGTACGCCTGAAGCAAATAGTACATTTTATGTTAATTTACAAAAAAAGGTCATTGCAGCACAGTAGCTGGTTCAAGTGTGACACAGAAAGATATGTGCATGACTCACGTCATGTGTAGAATAGGTCAGCGTGGGACAGCTCTGCATAGGTTACCGTCCTGGTTTTCACCTGACCGTCTCTCAGCTCCAAATTCACCCAATTACCTGCTCTTTGCGAACGGATTTTTAAAAAAGATTTTATTTATTTATTTGACAGACAAAGATCACAAGTCAGCAGAGAAGCAGGCTGGGGGGGGGGGGCAGGCTTTCTGCTGAGCAGAGAGCCCCATGCGGGGCTCGATCCCAGGACCCTGGGATCATGACCTGAGCTGAAGGCAGAGGCTTTAACCCACTGAGCCACCCAGGCACCCCACAAATGGATTTTTTAAATATTTTTCTTTGGAAGCCTGCATGATGTTAACCCTTTTTAAAAAATATTTTATTTATTTATTTGACAAAGAGAGAGACAGTGAAAGAGGGAACACAATAAGCTGGGGGAGTGGGAGAAGCAGGTTCCCCACTGAGCAGGGAGCCCAACTCGGGGCTTGATCCCAGGACCCTGATCATGATAGCGGAAGGCAGATGCTCAACAACTGAGCCATCCAGGCACCCCTGATGTTAACCTTTAAAAAAAAAAAAAAAAGATTTTATTTATTTGATAGAGCACAAGCAGGGGGAGCAGCAGAGGGAGAGGAAAAAGCGGGCTCCTGGCTTGTGCTGGTAACTTTGTAGTAATCTTTTATAGCAGCAATAAAAATTACATGCCAGGGACGCCTGGGTGGCTCAGTTGGTTAAGCAGCTGCCTTCGGCTGGGGTCATGATCCCGGCGTCCTGGAATCGAGTCCAGCATCGGGCTCCTTGCTCGGCCGGGAGCCTGCTTCTCCCTCTGCCTCTGCCTGCCACTCTGTCTGCCTGTGCTCGCTCGCTCTCTCTCTAACAAATAAATAAATAAAATCTTTAAAAAAAAAATGCACACACCATCTCCAAACTGTGTTCCACAAAAAGACACAGAAGACATTCCCTTCACTAAAATAACTGAGAAATATATTAGTGAGAGGATTGAAAATCTCCGTGGCTACTCCCTTTCACAAGCCAGTTATGACTGTAGGAGATGCTGCCACTGGGATGGGCTGTTTTCTGCGGGAAGATCCCCTGAGTAGCAGAGACCACGGGGCAGCCCCTAATTACCAAATACAAGGTGGCCACACCCGCCACAACAGGCAGCGCTGTCGTCCAGGCAACCAGAAGGCCGGGACGCAGAGCGGTCTTTGGCAGTGAGGAACTGAGTACCGCGCTCCTCCCGAAGAAATGCCTGGGGGTCCTGGTCCTCACGGTGAGGGCCGAAGGGAAGCTTCCACTCCGGGCCAAGACAGACACCCGAAAGCAGTGCTGCCCTCTGGCGGAAGTGCAGGGACTAATGCCACCGCCAACCGCACGAAGGAAGCGGAGCCACTGGTTCCCATCACATCCCATGCAACTCACAAGTCTGGCCTGAGCACAATCCAGATGGATCTTGGAGGATGACCGTGTGGACCATCCATCCCAAATTTAACGTGGTCGCTCCGGCTGTAGCTGCTCTTGCAGAGGCCGACCCGGGCACTGGGCTTGCAGCCAGTGAACTGGCCGGTGCCTTCTCTTCCATACAATTTACAAGCAGCCCCACGAACCATTCACTTCTTTTCATCCGCCCACACCTAACCACAGTGTATGTTCTGCTCTGTCCTGGTCTTGCATAAACATCACGTGGGTTCCCCTGATTATGACATGCTGTGTGGACCTGATGAGCAAGAACAGCAACCACTTCAGATACCTTCATGAGAAATACGCAAAGGGTGGCAAACAAAACCTCCAAAAATTCAGGGGCCTGTGACCTCAGCAAAGCTCGCAGGGGTTCAGTCACCCGAGTAGGTTGAGAAATCCCATCTAATTGTTGCACCTCACACCATCAGCCACCAAAAAGTATTTGGCAGGCCTTTTTGGATTCTGAGGTAACCTCCGCGACATCGGAATCTACTGCTTTGACCCACCAAGTCAGCCATCGGGCTTCCTGTTTTAAGTGGAACCAGAAGGAGAGAAGCCTCTGAAGCAGGCTCAGGCTGCTCAATCCCCCAGGCCTCATGATACAGCAGATTCAATGATACCGGAAATGTCTGTGGCAAACTGGGACACTGTGTGGAGCCTGTGGCAAGCGGCTGTAGGAGAATCGCGGCACAGACCTCCAGGATGTGGAAGCAAGTCTACATCTTATGCAGATAACGACTCTACTTTAGAGAAATACTTTCTAGTTTGCTAATCAAAGACTGAATGCCCAACCAGGGGATGCCAGGCCACCATGTGACATGAGCGTCCCTTCATGAACTGGTATCGTCTGACCCACACAGCCAGAAATCTAACATTAAATGTACATTAAATAGTACAGGAGAGGGGCGCCTGGGTGGCTCAGTGGATTAAGCCACTGCCTTCAGCTTGGGTCATGATCTCAGGGTCCTGGGATCGAGCCCCACGTCGGGCTCTCTGCTCTGTGGGGAGCCTGCTTCCTCCTCTCTCTCTGCCTGCCTCTCTGCCTACTTGTGATCTCTATCTGTCAAATAAATAAATAAAATCTTTAAAAAAAAAATAGCACAGGAGATCCAGCTTGGCCCAGGACTGGCAGTCCTGCACAAAGACTTGCAGAGGAAGAGGGCACACTTGTAGCACAAAGGGGCCATGACTCCAGTGGGGTCACCAAGTGGGGAGAGGCTGAGATTGGTGGGCTCAGCTGGCTACCTATAAAAGACCTGGCCCGGGACGCCTGGGTGGCTCAGTGGGTTAAGCCGCTGCCTTCGGCTCGGATCATGATCCCAGGGTCCTGGGATCGAGTCCCACATCGGGCTCTCTGCTCGGCAGGGAGCCTGCTTCTCCCCTCCCCGTTCTGTCTGCCTCTCTGCCTACTTGTGTGATCTCTGTCTGTCAAATAAATAAATAAATAAAACCTTTTTTAAAAAAATAAATAAATAAAAAATAAAAGACCTGGCCCCCAAACTCTACCCCGTGAAGTCTTGAGGTAATACCTACTGGAGGCTACCCACAGGGTTGCTCGGAGAGCGCTGGGAGAGTATGTCCACCCCAGTCACAGCACCCACCATGGGGAACCTGGGAAGGAAGCAGCCCCTGTGGTCCAGCTTTGGGATAGACAGAACTTCCCATGGGAAACGGCAGAAGGTAGTCAGTATACTGTGGGAGGGTGTAGGGACTCACCCAGAGAGCGGATGAGCTCAAAGTTCTCCAACATCACATCATGGTATAGATGCCTCTAGGTTACGTTAAGGAGCCTCCACTCCTGGGAGAAATACACAGCCACATCCTCACGTCACTTGACCCTGCAGTGATGGGTTCAGCTGATCCTAGCGGTTGGCGATTGGGTAGAAAAACCAACTGGACACATCCAAGCCTTGACAGGGAAGGGCACCATCCTCTCTCTCACTGACAGGCTCAACACCACCCCCACCCCCCCACCAGCACATCCCGACGCATCCTTTTCCCTCCAGAACTTGACCTCAGAGAGAATACCAAGGTCACAATGCCATTGGTGCCTTTCTCCTCATGTTACTATTAGATTCTGTATCCGTCCCACAGCAACAACAGGATGGATGCCATCTATGCTCCGGTCCAGGCACACTGGCCTCACCTTTTCTCCCCCCACCCCATTCTGTCTATGTCCCTCACATCACACCTCTCAGATGCAGCTAAACCTACACTCACCATCCTTCCTTAGGGCCAGACCCCTGCTCCCAAGGCCCGTCAGTGGGCACTCCCGCCCAGCAGGCACATATCATACTCGGAACCCTCCTAGTTCCGCACCCACGCCATTCCAGCACGACCTCCCCAGTTCATCCCGTTGGCGACTCCCTGGCGTCCCCACATACCACGCTCCAGGTGGTGTCCTGAGGGTGCATGGCCCAGCAACCACAATCCTACCCTGCTCCAGCCTGCCTGCACTTCTGTGGCCACCGCCACAGGTACCCTTCTGCCCTGCACTGAGGACTCCCTACCTGGCCCTGGCCCTGGCTTCAGTATTCAGCCCCTCAGAACTACAGCTGCATCTCTGAGGTGCCGCACTCCCTTCAGCTCTGCCTTCGCACAGGCTGTCCTCTCACTTGCCACGATCCTCCTCTCCCGTCCTGAGGCACACTCAGAGTACAGCCCACTGGGCCTGGGACACTGCCTGTCTACCAGGTGACCCCCATCTGCCACTGAATGCCCCTGCAACCCTGAATGAAAACCCCCAGGCCCCAAAGAGGGCAAATATAAAACCCTGGTGAGCCTGCAGACTGCGAATCAGCCCAACCCGGGCCCCCTTAGCCCCTCCCTCCATCACTGCCGGGCCACAGGCTGCACCCCAGGCCCAATCGCCAATCAGGAGCCTTGGCCCCCTGCCACTCCCCCTTCATTC
This sequence comes from Taxidea taxus jeffersonii, assembly GCA_003697995.1. NCBI lineage: Eukaryota > Metazoa > Chordata > Mammalia > Carnivora > Mustelidae > Taxidea > Taxidea taxus. The sequence goes on from ML103975.1 coordinate 73,195, forward strand.
CCTGCTAACATAGGCCCAGACTTCACAGTGCCTCAGTGACACCTACCACCACCTTCTGACTGCACAGGCAGAACATCTGGTCCTCCTTGGCCCCCAGCCTCCCTTCCCACAACTCGCCGGGCATTCACCACCATCCTTCATCCCGCATTGCTCCTAGTCCCGCTCTCCAGCCCCACCCTTTGGCTCCTGGCAGCCGGGATCCTGCAGAATTCCAGAACCGCACATCCCGGTGCCGACACGGAGCCTCCATTCCTGGATGGATTGCTCTTAAAGTCTCCAAAACCAGACTCCAGATCTGGTCCCTGGAACCGGCTCTAGCCGCCGACCGCCGCATCTGCTGATAGATCTTCCACCCATCAACCCACCCAGTCCAAAGCCCAGGCCACTCCTTGACAGGTCAGTGTCTCTCGCTGCCTCCCATCCAGCGACTGGGCTGGTGGCACTGAGACAACAGAGGGCAGCGCCTCTGCCATGTCCACTGCCAGCCCCTGGTGCACCGTCACCAGCAGCCTCTCCTGGGCCTTCTTCCCTCCGTAGCCAGAGGGAGCCTCCCAGCACCGCGTCGGACCCCCCCCCCCGCCCTACCTCCCCCGTGGCTCCCAGCGCCCTCGGAAGGGAGGTCTGGATCCATCCCAGGCCCGACTGCTGCCCCTGCTGTCTGTTCTCAGAAGACCTCAGCGGGACCTGGGTTCCCACGCAGCCTCACGACCACACTCGCTGGTTTCTGTGTCCTTAACACTCTCCCTATCACATCCCACCCGCTGGCGCAACCGCCGGACTGTGGGCCTCAGGGGACCCCCCAAGCCCGGGAGACACGGGCGGGAGGAGGAAAAGCCTCAGGCTACCCGCATGGCCGGGACGGGGTCTGAGGGAGCGCCCGGGACTCGCCCGCGACCCACCGGCGCCGGGTCTGTCGTCAGCGCGGCCCCGAGCCGCGCGCTGAAAGGCGGCTCCGGTGGGTCCCACGTGTCCGCAGACCCGAGCCCAGCCTGCCGGCGGAGGGATGGCCTCGGGCTGACCGTCGCAGTCGGGGCCTCGGTCCCCACCCACTCCTGCGCAAGAAGCCCACCGGGCGCCGGGTGCCCCTGGCCGGGGCGGCGGGCACCGAGGAGCGGTGAGGAGGCCCGGGAGAGCGCGCGGCGCGGGCCGATCCCTCGGCGAGAGGCAGCCCGCCCCATGCTGGGGACGAGTCTCAGAGAGACGGAGCCAGGACTGGGAGCTCACGGCTCGGCGAAGATGCGACGAGCGACCGCGCCCTCACGGAGCGCGTGCAGTAGCACCGGGAGCCCTAGGCGCCGCGGGGGCGGGAACTACACTACCCAGAAGACACTGCGACGCCGCCGCAGCGCTGACCAATGAGGGCCCAGGACAGGGCGTCTCCGCGACGGCTGCTGGGGCGGGACTTCCGCCGCCCGCCTCGGAGGGTGGTCCGGCTAGTCCCGCTTCCCGAGGCCCTCTCGCTCGGGTTCCGGGTCGCGGGCTCGGAGGGCGTCCGTGAGGGTCCCCGCGTCGGCGGAAACGGGAGTGGCGGACGGCACGAGAGTCGAGGGGGCAGGGTCCCGCCACGCCCTGTATGCGCCGTTAGCGCGGAGAATGACCGCCTCCTGGGCCTCTGGCGTCCCCAGCCTTAGTGGGACGGACCCGGGCTATGCGGCGGAATCGCGCGGGGCTGGCCTCCGCCGAAGCCGGCTCGGGCCCGCGGCCGCCCCGACGCGTCCCCCTGGCGTCGAGCAGCTGCGGACTCAGGGCCTGGGGACCTGGGCGGGAGGAAAATCGGCGGTCGGTATGGGCAGGGCTGGGCGGGTGTGTGCCTGTCCCTGGCAGCTGAGGCCCGGGCAAGCCGCTCTGCAGGACGTCCTGACCCCCCTGGATCCGTCCATGTTGTTGCAAATGGCAGGACCCCGTTCTTTCACGTTTGTGGCCGAGTCATGGCCCAGCGTCTTTTTGATCCGTGCATCTGCTGGTGGGCCCTTGGGCTGCGTCCGCAGCTTGGCTGCAGTGAACACGGGGTGCTTGTATATTCTCAAGTCAGTAGTTAGGTTTTCCTCAGCAAATTACTGCACTGTGTGGTGCTTCTGTTTTTAAGGTTGTGGGGAGCCTCCGCGCTGTTTTCCACGGCGGTTGGACCAGTTCACATTCCCACCAGCAGCGCCCATCTGTTCCTTTTCTCCACATTTGCAGTTTATTATAGTGAAAAGATATAATTTAAAACCAGGCAAAGGACGGGCACGCGAGTGGCTCTTTCGTTAAGCGTCTGCCTTCAGCTGGGGTCACGATCCCGGGGTCCTGGGATTGAGTCCCATGTGGGGCTCCCTGCTTGGCGGGAAGTCAGTTTCTCCCTCTCCGTCTGCCTGCTGCTCCCCCTGCTTGTACTCTCTCTGGGTCAAATTTAAAAAAAAAAAAAATCTTAAAAAAATAAAATCTGGCAGAAGAAAGAGGTATTAAGAAGAATTAAGAGGTAGACGAGGAATTAAGGAAGATCGGGCACAAGCTTCCCGCTGTCCTCTCCCAATGGGGTCACAACGCAGCACTACTTCTCCCAAAAACAATATACATGACAACACCTATGGAGTCTTGCCACCAAGTATCCTCACCTAAGTCTTGGTGTCCAGGATTTTCACTGGGAAACAGTGACAAAGGTGTGCAGAACCCATGTAACTGACCTTAGTTACCCAGTCTCTGCCCCCCACCCCCCTGAGGACAAACTGATGCTGCGTGGCCCACAGCCCCTACCACAAATCACACTGTTGGCATAGACGATCTGGTGTGGATTCGGGCTCCAGGTACACAAGGACACTTCTGTTAGGAGGGCTATTTCCGCCCCGTGGTACAGTGGGCAGGGCTGACTGCAGTGGCTCACGGAGGCTGTGGGACAGAGGAGATCCTGGGATGAGTCATGCTTCCTCTCTGAAACGATTAAGCTGGCTCTTCCAGACAGCACAGAGTAAGGGCAGTAGAGCCGGCTTCCCGCAGAGACCTCCGATCTCAGACCCATTCTGCAACAGGCCAGCGGTCCCTAGCACCCAGGCCACAGGCTGCCCCGCTGTGCGCCCTCCCCCAGCGGTGATGTGGAAACACTACAGACAGCTGCAGGAAGGTGCCTAGCCCAGGTCTGAACCACCACAGTGCTTCACTCCTGTTCCTCCAACGCGAGGGTAAGGGGTCTAGAAAAGAGTCCGCTGTTTTAATGCCACAGCCTCGACCCTCCAACCCCGTCAACACGCACAGCTCCACGTCTCCACCCTCTCGTAAGATCTGGGGGCCTGGAGACAGGTGAGAACGAAGCCAGTCACTCTCCCCTTTCTGCCCTTGGTTCTGACCCAGTCCCTACTTGGGGCTACTGTGGCTGGCACTGGCTTCTCCCTGGCCTCCCCCACACTCACAGAAAGGGTGACAGGGTCATCACCCTGGGGATTCAGCCTGAACCAACGGCCTGGGACTCTCTCTGGGAGAGAGGGCCCAAGAGAGTGGCACAGGCCCACTCAGCTAAAGAAGACAAAGGACTGTGCTGGTGACTCCACTTTAGGTAGAGAGCTGGCCTCCCAAATGGCCACCATGAGTCCCCTTGTCCATGTTCACACACTAACTTAGGTCCCTTCCGTAGTGAATAGGGTGTCCGCTAGCACATGGGGGCGATGACAGAATGACTTCTGTGGCCGGGTCATAAAAGGCATTGTGGCTTCTTTTTTTTTTTTTAAGATTTTATTTATTTGTCAAAGAGAGATAGAGAGCGCGAACGAGCACAGGCAGACAGAGGCAGAGGGAGAAGCAGGCTCCCCGCCGAGCAAGGAGCCCGATGCGGGACTCGATCCCAGGACGCTGGGATCATGACCTGAGCTGAAGGCAGCCGCTCAACCAACTGAGCCACCCAGGCGTCCGGCATTGTGGCTTCTTTGGCTTTGTTCCCTCTTGGCTCACTTGCTCAGAGGCAAGCCACTTGCCATGTTGTGAGGATACTCAAGCAGCCCCCAGCCAGGATTGCTAGAAGTTCCCCCAAGCCCAACCCTGGTGTGCGCATGGGTGTTAGTGAGGAGGGAAGCCTCCCGTGTGGAGAGAGAACTCCGATTGCAGGACTGGCGGAGGAGGGAAAAAAACCAAGTCTACCCTACCAGGGGGTGGAGTTGAGGGGAGAAGGTGTTTTGCAGGAAGCTCTCTGGTCCTGGTTCAAATCCACACCCTGCCCAGCCCAACAGCCTCTGTTTCCCCATCAGTCTGGACTCCGCAGGCAGCTCTCAGGGTCCAGTGAGGGCCCTCCGTGGCTCTTGTTCCCTTGGCCTCAATACAAGAAGATGCCCCAATGGCCAGGGACAGGTGCGGCGTGGGCAGAGGCATCTTTGAGTCTCATGAGGAGAGGCTGGCCAGATCCCTATAGAACGGAGCACCTTGCATCCTTCCGGGGGCAAAGGCAAAGCTGGGGGAGAACATGGGGAAGTCTTGGGGAACTGGGGACTCCATGAACTTGACAGGGAAGGCAGTGTGGCCAAGATGATGGTTACTCTGCTCAGCGTTCTGGACGTCATCTGCCATGTGAGGGACTTCCTTGTTTCTGAGATGCCCCCAGTGCACCCTTGGTATACAGCAGGTGCACAATAAATACTTGTAGATTAACTAATTTTCCCTGCAAGTAAAGTGTTTATTGTCACCCGTTTTACAGAAGAGAGAACCAAAGTCTGGCATCTCTGGCACCATGCCAGGCAATGAGATTGACTCCATCTCTGGGTTTTGGCAGGCACCAGGACCTAGGAGGAGGAGGAAGCCTGTGACAGATGAGGGGTGGTTATGCAGCAGAGCTGAAGTGGGCAGAGGGAGGGCGGGGAGGGCATGGCTCTAGGTGGCCACAGGGGCTGGTAGGCAAGGTTGGGGCGGAGGCCCCCATCATACTGGCCCCAGGTGAGTTTTGGACAGCCCCTTTGTTCATAGGCAGTGGATGGGCAGTCATCGAGGTAGTAATTAGCAGGCAGGAATGTTCAGGACCCCTGGGATCTGTCATCAGGCTCATTTTAAGGAAGGAGAGACTGAAGTTTCAGTCTCCCAGTTGGGAGAGTGGAGAAGCCAAACTTTCCCTAACCCCCAGGAGGAAGCTAGGTAGGACTGGGCTGGGGGATGTTCATCCCTGCCCAGTGCCCTCAGCCACCTGCTTATTGCCCAGCTCCTTCTGCCTTAATACCAGCTGTTTCGAAGATGCAGGTCTCCTTCCAGGCAGCCTTTCTTGGACACCGTCAGGCAGAGAGCATTTTCTCTCCCCTTTCTGGGCACCACCAGCTAAGGGTCCCTTCCTCACTCTCCTGGCTCGGCCCAACTTCTGCCCACCCCCCCC
>ML103975.1:78911-106911 GCA_003697995.1 Taxidea taxus jeffersonii
CCCCCCCCGCCACTCTCCCAGCCTTGGGCGGAGGAGGGAAGGGATGAGAAGAGGGATACCTGAGACCCTACGGTGAGGTGAATAATGGCCCCCAAAGATAGCCAGGTCCTAACCCCCAGCATCTGCCAATCTGCTTAGATGGCAAAATGGACTTTGCAGATGTGATTAAATTAAGATGTTGATCTGGGGAAATTATCCTGGATTATCAGGGCGGGCTCAAGTTCTCACAATACCCTTACAAGTGAACGCGGGAGGCAGGACAGTCAGAGCTTTGTAGCCACGATGCTGCTGCCTTTCAAGACAGAGGAAGACAGGGCACCTGGTCGGCTCGGTCAGTAGAGCATGGGACTCCTGATCTTGGGATTGTGAGTTTGAGTCCCACATGGGGTGTAGAGATTACTTAAAAAAATAAAAATAAAATATGAAGATAGAGGAAGAAGCCAAGGAATGCAGGTCTTGAAGATGAAAACTAAGGAAATTCTCTCCTGGAGCCTCCAGAGAAGCTAGCCCCAAGGACACTTGACTTTAGCCAGGTAAACATGACTTCAAGACTCCTGGCCTGCAGAACTGCAGGAGAATTAATGTGTGTTATCCTGCGGACTGAGTTCTCTGATGCGGCAGTCAGCAAAGCCTAACCTAGCCCACCGACACTGCTCCGGCCTGACCAAGTCCCCTCCCTGTGTGGGAGGGGCTGGGGCCACCCAGTGACCCAGCACCCTGCTCTCAGTCTCTGTAGGTGACACTGGCACCTGGGTGTGGGACAAGAACTGGTCTGGAAAGACACTCCCTTGGATGTCCTGATGTTCCCCTCTGGCTTCCCAACCGGAAGCAGCAGCTCCCACGGAAGGGAACTCGGCTGACATGCCTCCACCAGGGTGGCTCAGAGCTAGTTGAGCCTAGAGTGCCCACAGGCATTCCCAGCCTGCCTCTCGGTCACCTGCAATGCTGTCACTCCCCAGAAAACTATTTGGTACCCCCCCCCGTGTGCCAGGCACTGAGGACACACGTGTAAACAGATCAAACGAGAGCCCCCCAGTCCCATAGAAGTTACATTTCTCTCTGGAAAATGCCAGATTCCCAGCCACAGAACACAGAACCCCAAATCTGGACAAAGTGAGGCAGGATGTGGGCTCCAGAGCCTTGGGGGAAACAGAAGGCCTGCGTTCAGTCTGTGTAAAGGGTGGCAGCCATCTACCCTGTGATGACTGACCCAGGAAGGCTTCTGAGAGGAGGAGGACAGGAACCCAAGAGCCACCCTCCCTGTAGGCTGCTGCCCAAGGCTGAGGCTTCACCTCGGGGTAAAACAGGGATGCCAAAAAAGGTTGATGGAGCTCTGGAGGAGGACGTGCAATAACTGGTCCTGAGAAATTAATGAGTGGAAATGGGGTGATGGGGGTTCTAGCACCCAGGGAGAGAAGCCAGGATGTCTCTGAGCAGGCCAGCGAGATCCAGGAGCACCGACCCCCCAAATCATGTGGCCCTGACCTAGAGGGCAACCTTGTATGAGCTTTGGTGACCACAGCTGCCCCACAGCATATCAGGACCCCAGAAGCCATGACCCAAAAAGTAGTCGAGGCTCCTACTTGCAAATTGGTGCTCAGAACCAAGTGGGAGGTAATCTTAGAGGCTCAGGCCCTATGTGTCCCTCCTTAGCCGTCGCCTGGCCACCCCTGCCCCTTCAAGCCCAAGCCCCAGCCATGTGTGCAGACAGACAACCCAGGACCAGCTTGGAAATAGCTGGATCCCACCCACACCCAACCTGCAGGGAGCAGAGTGGAAAATAAACTCCAAGGCCTTGGCGGGGGTGGGGAGGACTGCAATGGACCCCACAGGGGGGCATGGCCAGAGGCCAACAGCAGTAGCAGCTTCACCACCAGAGACTGGGGCCTCCAGCCACCTGCAGTGAGCCCACAGGATGACAAATCAGAGCCTTCCCCCCCAGCTGCTAGCTGAGGGTTCTTCCCCGGGGGTCTGATGATGACTGGGGGTGCACTCAGTGGGACCTCCCCCTGGAGGGGCTGATGGGGTCCCAAGCAGGGTACCTACCCGATGTTGATCCGAGGGGCTCCCCAGCTGGACTCCTGGGAGAATGAGGATCAAGGGTACTCCCAGCTGGGCCCTCATGGAGATGAGGTTTAGGACTGCCTCCCAGAAGGACCTTTTTGAAGAGGGGCACAGGATGGCAGAGGGTGCTCCTTGAGAGAGTCCCTGCTCCGCGGTGATGACGCCTGGAACCATCCCACTAGGCCTCCCTCGGAGAAATGCGTGCTTTCCATGCACCTTGGTAAGGCCTGCCCGAGGACCAGGGCAAGCGATCCTCACAGAGCCCCACCAGGAGGACACGGAGGACCCCAGCCCTGGAGACAGGACCTGCAGCATGGATGCGTTTACCGTGGCGCCCACACCCTCCTCCCACCCCGTCCCCGCCGGGCCCAGCCCAGGCCGGCTTCTGCTCCCCACACGCCGTCTGGGGGCCGGTCCAGCGTCCCCTCGGCCTCCACCCTGTCCTCCGAGCCCCCCTCGGGCTCCAGCACGTCCTCCGTAGCCGCTGGCAGGGCGGTGTCCAGGTCAGGACCCACGGGGCGCGGCGTCCAGGGCGTCCCGGGCGGGGGCCGCGGCGGGAACCAGGAGAACCCGGGCGCCGGGGCGAGCGCCACGAGCTGCGGTCGCACGGGGCCGGAGGAGGCGGCGTGGGGGATGAGGAAGAAGATGTAGACGCCCGAGACGACGAGGCCGGCGGCCACCAGCACCGCCAGCGCCACCGCGGCGTTGAAGGCCCAGGCCGGGCTGGCCAGGGAGAGGCGGCGAGACAGCGGGCGGCCGAGGCGCAGCGGCGGTGGCGGCGGTGGCGGGCGCGCGGCGCGGGACTTGCGCGGCCCGGGCGGTGGCGGCCGCAGGTACAGGAGGCCGCGGCGACGGTCGAAGCGCACCGAGCCCTGGCGCGACAGGGGCACGCGCGCGTCGCGGGGCAGCAGGCCGGGCTGGGTGGGCAGCGCGGGCAGCCCTCGGCGCGGGGCCAGGCGCGTGGGCGCGCGGCACACCGGACAGGCCACCGCGTCGCCGCCCCCCGCCGTGGCCAGGGACAGGCGAGCCAGGCACTCGAGGCAGAAGACGTGGCCGCAGTCCAGGCGCTTGGGCAGCTTGAAGACGCAGTCGAAGGGTGACACGCAAATGAGACACTCCACAGGGGACGCGGGGGTCAGGATGGGGGCCGAGCCCGGGTTGCCGTCCCCGTCCTCCTCCTCCTCCTCGCCGAAGTCGTCTTGGCCCTCCTCCCTGCCGGGTGAGCGGGGCGCAGACAGTGAGCTCGGGGAGCTGGGGCCTGAGCCCTGAGGGGCCCGCGGGCAGCAGAGCCAGGGCGGCCGAGGGCAGGGCATCCGGGACCGGACCTGAGGGGAGAGGCCCGTCAGCCAGGGAGGCGGGCGGTGGATGAACAGAGGAGGGTCTGCGCTCTGGGGGGTATGGCCCAACAGAGCAGAAGCGAAGAGGGCGTAGAGCCAAGGAGCAGAGAGGCTGGAATGGTAGGCGACTCACAGGGTAGAAGCAGAGAAAAAGGGTGTCCAAGTAGGGCGTTGAGGAAGCATCAGGACTGGAGGAGGGAGGGAGCAGAATAGATGGGAGGACAGGATTGGGGGACAGGGACAGCCCCAGGAGGCATGGTAGGTCCTAAGCTCGACTTGGGTGGGGAAGGGGCAGAGATGACAGCTGAGGACTCACCATCAGGCAGGACCCCAGGCAACAATGGGGAGGATCCAACATGGAGAGGAACAAAAGAGAGGGACCTCTAAGAACTAGTTTGATTCTGGGGGGGGGCCATGCCAGATCCCAGGAGGGGAGGATGAGGAAAAGAGGACATGAAAGTCTCAGGATTAGAGCCCAGCAGCACAGAGAAATGACAGAAGCCCAGAGCGGGTACCAGATTCCCCACAACAGCAGACCCCAGTGGGCCTTTGGGCTCTTCCTACCTGTTGGTGCCACCTCTCTCTGGCTAGCTCGTCCCTGCCAGTTCTGACCCCAGTACTCTGCCTACCAGCAGCTGCATACTAGATGCCCCTCCCTGCAGGAAGGTGCTGCCTTGGTACCACTCCCTCCAGATCCCAGGTTCCCAAGGTACCTGTCAGACTTGTCTGACTGCCTGGCCCGCCCCCAAGACAGGTCCCTCCAGGATGAACACTAAGCCTGACGTTCACCGGATGTCGGGGGCGGCAGGAAGGTGACAGACGGCACAGGGGGACAGGCCAGTGACAGTCTGGCCCCATGGGTGGGCAATAACAATCCACCACCCCAGTCTTCCATCACCTCATGAATCCACTTTCAAGCCACTAGTGGAATCAGATGAACCTGGTATAGCAGTGACTCTGTGGGTACCCAGGGTTAGGATGCAGTCCTGACTAGTACACAAAATGCAGAGGCAGGGGCGCCTGGGTAGCTCACTGGGTTAAGCGTGCCTTCGGCTCAGGTCATGATCTCAGGGTCCTGGGATCGAGCCCCCACATCGGGCTCTCTGCTAAGCGGGGAGCCTGCTTCCCCCTCTCTCTGCCTGCCTCTCTAAGTACTTGTGATCGGTCAAATAAATAATCTTAAAAAAAAAAAAAAAAAAAAAGAGTGCACAAGCAGCCTGGAGCTCCGGGGGGAAGCTGGCTAGATCAGAGAGGAACCTCTGGAGTCCTGGGGTGGAAGGTGGGCAGAAAACACGGCCCAGACCACTGGCCTTACGTATCTCTCCCTGGCGCTGCTCGCAGGAAACATGCCTCTCAGGGTGGTGGGCTACCGCCCAGACCTCCTGGATAAACACCAAGCCCTTCCTGAGACCAGAGTGACGTCTGTGCCAGGACAACCCACACCTCTCATTTCCAACACCCTGGAACCCTCCAGGCGGCCAGGCCTGCTCTCCAGGGTGCTATGGTTCTGGGTCAGTGGTGCTTCCTAAGAAGAGCATCTCCTTGGTGAACTTGGGTCCCCACAGGCCAAGACAGGTCGGAAACGTGGCCAGCAACTCGGGACACTGGGGACATCCCACTCCAGCAACCCCCAAGGACACACACTGGCAGAGGTGGGTGAGACTGCCCCAAGGACAGACAGGTTTATTGAAGGCACAGCCAGGTGATCAACGGTTGGACTTGGCCACACGTTCCAGCTCGTCCTTCTTCTTGATAGCATATGAATTGGAAGAGCCCTGCAAGGAGATAGGTGGTCACTTCTGAAGGCCGGAGCAGCTTCCCCTTGAACTGGCCCCACCCCTGTGTCCTAACTCACCTTGGCTGCATTGATGAGCTCATCTGCTAAGCACTCCGCAATGGTCTTGATGTTCCTGAAGGCAGCCTCACGCGCACCTGTGCACAGCAGCCAGATGGCCTAGGGAGCACAGGGGTCAGCTAAGCAGATGCCCCCAAACCAGACGGGGCCACCGTCTTCCGTAGCCTCGGCCCCCCAACAAATGCTGGCTACCATACTGTCTGGCATGCACTGGCCGCCCCGAGACGGAGACACAGTAGGAGCCCACAGGCAGCACCAGGTGAAATGCTGCCGGATCTGAGATCAGACCGAGGGCCACAGAAACAAGTGTGGACACCAAGGCTGACGCTGGGTCCTTGGTGACAGAAGATCTGAAACCTGGACCGCAGGGAAGCGCAATGCAGCGTGCGCTCCTGACCTGGAGCTATGAAGGGTATACTGGGGACGGCTGCAGGGACGGAACGTGAGATAATTCTATCTCTGTTAAGGTGGCCATGGTGACAATGCCTCCAACTGATGATCAAATGGTCTGTGGGAAAAACACACATACCCACACACAGTACATAAAAACACACACTCAAATAAAACCGTGCCTCAGGCAAGGTGCTCAGGACGGGTCCAGAACCAGTATCTAACCTGAATGTGATGGTCATGCAGGAAAGCTTCCTGGTGCACTCCAGGTAAAGCACACAGGCAGAAAAAACCTTCCTACTTGCCCATTTCTGCCCCAAGCCCACCTGATTCACACGGCGCAGGGGGGACACATCAACAGCCTGACGCCTCACTGTTCCTGCTCGCCCGATGCGGGTTGAGTCCTCCCGGGGACCGCTGTTAATAATTGCGTTCACCAGGACCTGCAGTGGGTTCTAGAAGAAGGCAGCCACGAACGTGACATCAGTCCAGATCCCTTCCCCTTCTCCTCACCCTAAACCCTAATGGACCCTGACACGCATGCCAGGGGGCAGCTGTTGGCTTCAGGGTGTACTAAGGGCACTCTGCCTCATCAGGCCTCACAGTCCTACCTCACCAGTGAGCAGATGGATGATCTCAAAGGCATGCTTGACAATGCGTACAGTCATGAGCTTCTTGCCATTGTTGCGGCCATGCATCATCATCGAGTTGGTGAGACGCTCCACGATGGGGCACTGCGCCTTGCGGAAGCGCTTGGCTGCATAGCGCCCTGCACTGTGCGGCAGGTACTTGGCATACTTCTCCTTCACCGCAATGTAATCCTGGGGCAGCAGGGAAAGGGGACGGAAGGACCATCGTTAGGAGTAAGATGGCCAAGGACCAGAGGGACTGAGCACCCACTGGGGGTAGCCCCCATCCATCTGTGGTGGCCTGACTGTGAGAGCCCTGCCTGCCACAAAACAAGTAACCTTAGTAAGTGTCTTCATCAAGTCACCAAGAAGAGCACTTTCTTGAGACACCTGGGTGACCCAGTTGGTTAAGCGTCTGCCTTCCACTCAGGTCATGACCTCAGGGTCCTGAGATGGAGCCCCACATTAGGCTGCCCGGCCAGTGGGGTGGGGTCTGCTTCTCCCTCTGTCAGTGCTTTCTCTCTCTCAAATAAATAGTCTTTTTTTTTTTTTAAAAGGTTTTATTTATTTGTTAGAGAGAGCGAGCGAGCGAGCACAGGAAGACAGAGAGGCAGGCAGAGGCAGAGGGAGACGCAGGCTCCCTGCCAAGCAAGGAGCCCGATGTGGGACTCGATCCCAGGACGCTGGGATCATGACCTGAGCCGAAGGCAGCTGCTTAACCAACTGAGCCACCCAGGCGTCCCTCAAATAAATAGTCTTAAAACAAACCACAAAAGCACACCTCCTTTATAATGGGAGGAAGGGAAGGGAATAGAGAACCAAGAAGATCACAACTTATGGGTTTTTGTTTTTTTTTTTAAGATTTATCTGAGAGAGAGAGAACATGAACAGGGGAGAGGAAGCAGCAGACTTCCCACTGCACAGCAAGGAGCCTGACATGAGACTCCTTCCCAGGATCCTGAGAACACAATCTGAGCTGAAGGCAGACACCTAACTAGGCTACCCAGGCTTAGTTAGCTACTCCACGATCTGGTTTTTCTTTTTTAATCCTATTTATTTGATAGAGAGATAGAAAAAGAGCACAAGTAGGCAAAGCGGCAGACAGGAGAGGGAGAAGCAGATTCTCTGCCGAGCAGGGAGCCCGAAGCAGGGCTCCATCCCAGGACCCTGGAATCATGACCTGAGCCAAAGGGAGACACCTAACCAACAGAGCCACCAGGCGCCCCCACGATTTCAGTTTTAAGTGTTCCTCAAACTCTGCGCCATGGACATTTTCAACGAAGGAACTCCTGGTGCAAGGGCCGTCCTGTGCACCCCAGAACGTTTAGCAGCATCCACTATGGTGGTAGCACCCCTCTGGGTTCTAGCAACCCAAAATGTATCCAGACATTGCCAAGTGTCACCTAAAAGGGGTGGGAGAAGATCACTCCCGAGACCCACTGTTTTAGCAGAATTATCCAGCAACCCTTCCTATATATACAGGCATCATTTCCCAAGGAAATGTCTACAAAACACCAAAATGTTAGGCGGCATTCACATCAGAGGAACTACAGGTATGTGAAGAGAACTACTGTCAACTGTTCCACCGTGAGATACACCCAATCGTCACCCTATCACTTACACATGCGAGGCCCCACACACATCCTGCTTCTATAAACACCAGGAGTAACGAAGTAGAAGACAGAATTCTGATACCGGAATGACCGCCTGCAGAGAAGCACCTGCACACACAGCAAGCAGCGAGGTCTGCACGCGGGGCTCCACACTGGGCAGCATGAATCACAAACACCAAATGCCCTGGCAGGCTTTGGTCCAGCTCTATGGCAGAGCCTTACACATCTTTCAAAACCAAATTCTGGCATGACACGGACTTCCCCAGCCCCTAAGAGAGCACTAGGGATAAGTGAAAAGTTGTCTTTTAAGAAAGTATTTACTGAGGCGCCTGGGTGGCTCAATGGGTTAAAGCCTCTGCCTTCGGTTCAGGTCATGATCTCAGGTCCTGGGATCGAGCCCTGCATCAAGCTCTCTGCTCAGCATTGAGCCTGCTTCCTCTTCTCTCTGCCTACTTGTGATCTCTGTCAAATAAATAGATAAAATCTTTAAAAAAAAAGAAAGAAAGAAAGAAAAAGAATTTACTCGTCAGAGCGAGCACATGCAGGGACATCAGCGGACAGAAGGAAAAGCAGGCTCCCAGCTGAGCAAGGAGCCAGAGAGGCTCCATCCCAGGATCCTGAGATCATGACGTGAGCCAAAGGCAGACACGTAACAGTGGAGCCATCAGGCGCCCCTCAAATCAATAAATCTTAACAAAAACAACAAAAAAAGAAAAAGAACCGAAACATGGACACAAAACCCCTGTGGGACGTGATGCTACCCCTAAGAAAGGAACCATCGTGTGTAGCAACCAGGTTAACAAACATGAGGAAAAAACACACGGTGAGTGTGGTGGTCCAGGTAGCCCTCCTTTACCTGTCATGTCAAGTCTACAGCAACAAGTTTCAAGTCACACCCCCTGGCAGATTCCACGTGTGTCCCCAACCCCCTAACTGGGGACAGCTGGACCACCACACGTCCCCCTCACCTGCAAAGAAATGTCATTGATCTGAACGTCATCGGTGCTCCACTTCCCGAAGAGCTTGATGTCAGGGGTCTCTGCCACCGCGGGTGCAGCCGTCTCCCACTCGGTCATCCTAGGAACACCAACAATCAGCGCCCAGACACACCCACCACTGCGAGGCTGGCTCACACGCGGCAACCTGGGAAGTTACGTGGAACCCAGGAAGGCGGTGAACATCTGGGCCCACCTTCCTGAGTCCTAGCAAAACCACTCGGCTGTAATGTGAGCGAGAAGCCTCTCTCTCGCTCCAAGGACCCGGGGGACCAAGAGCTGGCAGGCCCGGGCCGACAGCGGCTGCGCGGACCGGGCTTGCAAGGGAGACATCGGGTACCGCGACACCGCATCCGCTGGCATTCGAATCCCAGCCAGGTCATTAACGAGCTCCGCCACGGGGGAGAGTCAGGCTGCTTCCACTCTGCTTCTCTGGAGTCAAATGGAAACCCGAGTCTGCCACCGAGGGCCACCACACGAATTACGCACAGAATCAAGGCGAAGGCCACAGCGCGTGTCCGACACCAAGGACACACTAGGAGCTACGACCAGAGAAAAACCGTGCAGAGGCCGCGGAGTGCACCGTGCGCTAAGAACGGAAACCTCTACCTCAACTCACGACTGCAGGGCCCAACCCGTACCCCCGAGCCCCGCTCCCCGGCAAAGGTACGCAGGTAGCGAACACCGAAAAATTGTAACTTTCCTGCGCCTCCGCGTTCCTCAGCGCGTTTTCCGGAGAAAGACGGGAAACTCCCCCGGGGGAGACCCCGAGCCTCGGGAATCGCTCATCGCTGCCCGGAAAATCCTGAATCATTCCTCGTACTCCTCCGACCCCGCGGCGGCCTCACCTGAGGGCGCAGCCGGGGCGTCACAATCGCTCAGCGTGCACCACGCGCCGCCCTGGCACAGACAGGAAAAGGCCGTGAATCGCGGGCCGAAGCTTTTAAAGGGGGTGAAAACTTCCGGGTCAGCGGGGACAACGCGTATGCAAAAAAGCCACGTTATGCCCAAGGACC
Source organism: Taxidea taxus jeffersonii (assembly GCA_003697995.1). Classification (NCBI taxonomy): domain Eukaryota; kingdom Metazoa; phylum Chordata; class Mammalia; order Carnivora; family Mustelidae; genus Taxidea; species Taxidea taxus. The sequence goes on from ML103975.1 coordinate 88,811, forward strand.
AATCCGGAACAAGAATGTGAAGGCGCCCTGTGCCAAACGAAATACGTAAATACCCTGCGCACGCGCGCCTTCAAAAGTGGCCCCATGAGCGCGCCTGGCGGATGTTCTAACAGCCAGTACTTGCCCGGTCTTGGCGGCCCTTGCACAAGCGCAGAGATCTCTGAGGCCAAGGCCGCCATGTCTAAATAGGGCAGAAGTGAGGCTCGCGCTCTTCGCGCTCCTGGGCCGCTAACTTCACGCTGCACCTGCCGCGGGTTTCGAGTGCGGTAGCGGGTTCATTCTTCGTCCAGGTCACGGCCGCTTCACGGACAAGCGCAGCTGCAGGCTCGGAGAGGAGTAGGCCTGGTGGTCACGACTGCCCACCACTGGCCCTGGCCCCCACGTGCATGCGCTAGCCCCTCTCGCGGGTCGGCCTGCCGCACACTCGCACGCTCGGGTTGCTGAGCTTCTTAGAGGGGCGGTACCCTTTCCGGCTTGAGCTTTCTTCATCCCATGCCTGGGTACCCCTATCGTCTCTCTACGACTCCTGCACTTCCTGCCGCCTCTTACCGCGTGCGGCCGGAGGTTGGGGAGGAGCCCTGGATATGGGGCCAGGGGCTGTGCCCAGCAGGTGGACTGCAGGCGGGGGCAGCCTCCACTCTCTTTGATGCACCTGGGTCCTATGTTGATGCTGACGTCACTGGACGGGTGTAGGGGGGCGGCCCTGGCGGCCCTGCCGCGGCCACACTGTAGCCCCACCCACTGACCTGGTGGCTCTCCTGAAGAGCTTGTGCCCGCAACTTCACACCCCCCGGTTGTTTGGCGACTCCTAAACCTACTCCCTGGAGTCGAGCTGGGACGTGGACTAAGTCCTGGTGGGCTCCCCAGAGGCAGCGACAGTGCGGTTGCTCATCCACGCTGGCTGGCAGGATAGTGCGGCGGCCTCTAGTGGAGTTTCTCTCCGGGACTGCATGGGGCTCCTCACCTCCTGGTGCCTAGCTCTGCCTCCAAGGGGATGCTCCCTTTAGCGAGGCCCCAAGGGGCCCAGCCGGTTGACTTAAGTGGTCCTCTGTAGATCCCCAGTGACCCCATTTGCCCACTCTCTGAGCATGCTCATAGCAGGTCCTCAGCATCCGCCTTACTTGTGTACTGCTTGACTGATTTTACGGGCTAGCCCCTGTCCCTACCCCATTTCAGGAGTGTTTCAGACCAGAGGCTCTGTGCCCCCTTAGACTGTTTTTTTGTTTGGTTTTTAGTTGGGTTTTGGATTTTTTTTTGTTTTTTGTTTTGTTTTGGTCCAAAATGGTTGTTTTATTAAAGCACGGGGACAGGAACCTTGGGCAGAAAGAGCTGCTGCCCCCCTTTGGACTCAGAAGGATACACCCTGACGCTAGCCTGAGCACGGGGTTAGATCCTGGGCTGCCATGGGGGTACAGGAACTGCATCTGGACATCAAGGCCCCCAGCCCCTGCAACCTGGGGCCCTTATCCCTGAACTCTGCCCTGTTAGGTGCAAACAGCATCCTTGGACCTACCACTGGGGTCTGTGGGGGGATGGGGAGGAGATAAATGGGCTCCTCCCTAGTCCTGGCATGACCCTCTGATCCTTGGGGGCCCTCCCTGGTCCTGGGGGAGGTCCTTGGGAAGGTGCTTTGGGGGGGGGGTGGGAGCAGGGAAGCTGAGAGAGGCAGATATAACAGTGCCCCCACACTCAGCAGGATCCAAAGGGAAGCTCCCAACCCTGCCTCTTTCTCCTCAAAAGCTGAGAGGGCCCCACGTCCTTGAACCTCAGTTTCCCCCTTCAGCATAGAAATAAGAACAATCAGGGGTGCTGGCTGGCTCGGTTGGTAGAACATGCGACTTTAGATTTTAGGGTCATGAGTTTGAGCCCTGAGTTGAGCATGGAGCATACTAAACAAAACAAAACTGGGGGAAAAAAAATGAGACAAAGCCAGTTTGGATCCTGTGCCCTGGGCTACTGGCCTACTGTCATTTGATAATAGACATCTTTTTTATTTCTTATGGAGAGACAGCATGAGTGAGTGGGGGGAGGGGCAGAGGGAGAGAAAGACTCCTCAAGCCAACTCCCCACTAAGGGGGAAGCCTGATGTAGGGCTCGATCCCAGGACCCTGAGATCATGACCTGAGCCAAAATCAAGAGTCGCCCACTTAGGGGCGCCTGGGTGGCTCAGTGGGTTAAAGCCTCTGCCTTCGGCTCAGGTCATGATCCCAGGGTCCTGGGATCAAGCCCCGAATCTGGTTCTCTGCTCAGCGGGGAGCCTGCTTCCCCCTCTGTCTCTGCCTGCCTGCCTACTTGTGATCTCTGTCAAATAAATAAGTAAATAAATAAATAATTTAAAAAAAAGAGTCACCCACTTAACTGATCCACTCAGGTGCCCCAGATAATAGACACCTTTACAGACCCTGAAACAGTGACCTGCTGTGCACTGGAGAGCAGGAGGGAGTTCCTGCAATAAAACCCCATAATATGAAAAAGTGGGGGCAGGGGAGGGTCACCTTGAATAGCTAAGATTCACATACCTCTTGCCAGGCATGATGTGGTCCAGTCTCCCCACCTCCAGGACACAGTAGAGGAGATCGGAAGGCTGACCCCATGGGTCTATGGATGTTGGCACCGTGTTCTTCAGCCTGAAAGGTGGAAAGTCTCTTTAGAGGCCACCTTCACTTCCTGGTGCATCATTTCCACTCTGGGCCCACCAGCCCTGACCATCTCTTCTGCCCTATTTGTCTAACTGCTCTATGAAGGTAGACTGTCTGGCTTATTCCCTGCTGTGTCCCCAGCTGGAAGCACGGAGCCTGCCACACAGGATCTGCTCATAAGTAACCTGAATAAATGATGGGTGGATAGGCCAGTCTTCCCTAGTCCCTCATACACTCGCTGCTCCCACTCTGGGTTCCAGGCAGACCTGCAGTGACTTGGCCAGATGCTGAGTGGGCTAGCCTAAGCCCCTTCCCTAGTTTCAGTCTGCCCTGCTGTAAATTAGAGCCACATATTCAGGATGACTCTGGAATTGTAAGTGGGGATGGGGCAATAGGGCTGGGATGGCAATACTAGATCAGATCCAGACCTGTCTCCTCATTTGGGGAACTTGGGAGTAAAGAATAGAGGAGATGAGTTTCTGGGTTGGATTTGAGATCCTTGGAAGAGTCTTTTTTTTTTTTTTTTAAGATTTATTTATTTTGGGGCACCTGGGTGGCTCAATGGGTTAAGCCTCTGCCTTCAGCTCAGGTCATGATCTCAGGGTCCTGGGATTGAGCCCCATATTGGGTGCTCTGCTCAGTGGGGAGCCTGCTTCCCTCTCTCTCTCTGCCTGCCTCTCTAACTACTTGTCATCTCTCTCTGTCAAATAAATAAATAAAATCTTTAAAAAAATTCAAAGGGGTACCTGGGTGGCTCAGTCGTTAAGTATCTGCCTTTGGCTCAGGTCATGATCCTGGGGTCTTGGGATCCAGCCCCACATTGGCCTTCCTGCTCTGCGGGAAACCTGCTTCTCCCTCTCCCTCTCTAGCTGTGTCTCTCTGTCAAATAAATAAAGAAGATCTTTTTTTTTTTATTTTTTTGAAGATTTTATTTATTTATTAGTTAGAGAGAGAGAGAGCGAGCACAGGCAGAGGCAGAGGGAGAAGCAGGCTCCCTGCTGAGCAAGGAGCCCGATGTGGGACTCGATCAGGACGCTGGGATCATGACCTGAGCCGAAGGCAGCTGCTTAACCAACTGAGCCACCCAGGCGTCCCTAAATAAGATATTTTTTAAAAAAGATTTTATTTATTTGAGGGAAAGAGTGAGAGCATGAGCACAAGTGGGGGAAGGAGCAGAGGCAGAGGCTGAGGGAGAAGCAGACTCCCTAATGAGCAGGGAGTCCTATGTGGGGCTCCATCCCAGGACCCCAGGATCATGGCCTGAGCCAAAGGCAGATGTTTAACCACGGAGCCACCCAATAAATAAAATCTTAAAAGAAAACAATTTTATTTTAAAAAATTATTTATTTATCTGTCAGAGAGAAGGAGAGAGAGAGAGAGAGAGAGCACAAGCAGGCAGAGAGGCAGAGAGAGAAGCAGGCTCCCCGCCAAGCAAGGAGCCCATGCGGGACTCAATCCCAGGACCCCAGGATCATGACCCAAGCCGAAGGCAGCGGCCCAATCCACTGAGCCAACCAGGCGCCCCAAAAGAAAACAATTTTAAAGAGAAAAGAGTTTTATGCAAGCCCAAGTTAGGACAGGTGCCCGGCATACACAATCTTCACAAAGAAGAGTGCTCAGGGGAAGGAACACTGGGTGCAGAGATATATGTGTATATACATAATTACAAATCATCATGATGAAGGACATTCCAGAAAGTTACAAACTTTATCTTATGTTTCTAATATGTGCAAGTCTGTACGACTTTAATCTTACAGGAACTAGAGAGTGTTTTTGGTTTTCTTATCTCTCCGTTTGGAATGCTCCTTTTTTGGTTTTTGTGTTTGTTTTAAGGAAGCAGACATACAACGTACTCAAGGACAGAAATAGAGCCCATCCTCAAGACACTTTCATCTTGGTAAATGTTAAAGTATGGCTTCCCGGGGAGTCCAGGAGCAGAGCCCACAAACATCAAAAGTTGAAAATTTCCATTTCCTGTACATTATCAAGTGCAGGATCTCAAATTTTGGAGACAAGATGTATGAAATCAGAACAGTCTCACAACAGGGATTCCTGGTGGCTGCAATTTAGGGGTGTGAGGCACACACTGGGGGGAGAAATGGGGATCTGGACTTGAGGCGGAATTCGACTTCTTAACTGGAGGAGAAACGGGGGCCTGTCTGGAGGTGGGGAGGCAGGAAATGAACAGCTAGAGACAAATATGGGTAAACTCGGATGCATGAAATGGGGGAGAACCAGGCATTAGGATATGGAAGGACTAGAGACAAGAGTTAAAAGTCCTAAGTAGGGACACCTGGGTGGGTCAGTGGGTTAAAGCCTCTGCCTTCGGTTCAGGTCATGATCCCGGAGTCCTGGGATCTCTGCTCAGTGGGGACCCTGCTTCCTCCTCTCTCTCTCTGCCTGCCTCTCTGCCTACCTGTGGTCTCTGTCTGTCTAATAAATAAAATATTTTTAAAAAGAATCCGGAGGCCCTTCAGCGTGCCCTTGATGGGGGTGGGAGCAAAGGGGGTCACGCTGCTTCTGCAGCAGGTGGGGCAGGTGGGGCCTTAGGATGACATAGAGCACTTGACTGAGGCGGGTGCATTGCTTACTGCCTGGGCCTCTGGTTTCCAGGTCTGTAAAGTTGTGAATAACACAAGCAACCACCTCCTGGGGAGTTTGTGAGTTTCCAGTCTCTTTCTGGGGGACTCTGCATCTGCACTGAAAGCCATGCAGTGATTCTGAGCTCTCAAATTTGCAGATTCCTGAAGAGCTGAAGGCAAAGAATTTGGGCCACACCTGGCTTCCTCTTTCTGAGCCCCCATTTCTCCATCCATAAAGTGGACTGGATGTTGCCGCCTTTCCAGACGTGGCGTGACGACTAAATGAGTCAATCCGAGTAACATCCTTAATGTGGGGCCAGATGGTGCCTAACCATTTTGGCCATTTTTGATGGCCAAAAATCGTAGCTGCTTTGAGCTAATTTATAAAATGGGTTGTCCAGGGACGCCTGGGTGGCTCAGTTGGTTGAGCAGCTGCCTTCGGCTCAGGTCATGATCCCAGCATCCTGGGATCGAGTCCCACATCGGGCTCCTTGCTCGGCAGGGAGCCTGCTTCTCCCTCTGCCTCTGCCTGCCTCTCTGTCTGCCTGTGCTCACGCTCCCTCTCTCTCTCTAACTAATAAATAAATAAAATCTGAAAAAAAAATAAAAAAAAAATAAATAAAATGGGTTGTCCAGTCAGTGGATATTTATGGAACTCTGCTGTGTGCCAGCCTCCAGACACTGCCCCAGCCGTCTCCAGCTTTGGAGCTACCCCACTTGAGGCCCTAGTTCCTATAGAGCATTGCCCAAATATTGGTCTCCACATACAGCATAATAAAATGGTTTGGGGGCGTTTTGTTACTCAGCAATAGATAATTCAGCCCAGGGTGTTAGAGCAAGGGGATCGTTGATATGCTGTACCGGCAAAAATGTGGTACACAGGGGTACCTGGGTGGCTCAGTGAGCCTTCGGCTCAGGTCATGATCCCAGGGTCCTGGGATCGAGTCCCGCATTGGGCTCTCTGCTCTGGGGGGGAGCCTGCTTCCCTCTCTCTGCCTGCCTCTCTGCCTACTTGTGATCTCTGTCTCTCAAATAAATAAAATCTTTTTTTTTTTTTAAAGATTTTATTTATTTATTTGACAGACAGAGATTACACAAGTAGGCAGAGAGGCAGGCAGAGAGTCAGGCAGAGAGGGGAGGGGAGAAGCAAGCTCCCTGCTAAGCAGAGAGCCCGATGTGGGACTCGATCCCAGGACCCTGGGATCATGACCTGAGCCGAAGGCAGCGGCTTAACCCACTGAGCCACCCAGGCGCCCAATAAAATCTTTTTTTTTTAAAATGTGGTAACGGTATACTGTGACGTCTGCTTTCTGTTTGCGTCTGGTCATTTTATAGAAATGGAATAAAAGGGGCACCTGGGTGGCTCAGTGGGTTAAAGCGTCTGCCTTCGGCTCGGGTCATAATCTCGGGGTTCTGGGATCGAGCCCCACATTGGGCTCTCTGCTTGGCGGGGAACCTGCTTCCCTTCCTCTCTCTCTGCCTACTTGTGATCTCTGTCTGTCAAATAAATAAATAAAAATCTTTTAAAAAAACAAAAAGCCAAAAAAAAAAAAAAAAGAAATGGAATAAAAGAATATGTGGCCTTTTACGTCTAGCTTTTCTCATTTAGCTCCCCATGTCTATTCCCACTTTCCTCAAACGATCTTGACTCTTGTATGTGTACTCTGTATTTCATGGTTTTCCTTACACTAGCGTTTCTTCACTTCAGCACTATTGACATTTTTGTCAAGGGGTGGGGGTGGGGCTGTCCTGTGCATTTTCGGATGTTCAGCAGTATCCCTGGCTTCTAAACACCTAGGTTCTCTGTTCCCGGGTTCTAAAGGTTGCACATATTCCCTGTCTTGTGACTACACCACGCTGACCTCTGCTTCCATCATCACATCTCCTCTCCTGTCTCAGCAACCCTCTTGTCAGGACTACTGTCATTACATTGGACCCCTGAATAATCTAGGATAATGTCCTGATCTCATGATTTTTTAATCACATCTGCAAAGTCTCTTTTGCCATATGAGGTAACATATTCAGGGAGTGGGGATTAGAATGTGGACATCTTTGGGGGTCCGTTATTCTATCTACCACACATACGTGGGACTCTAAACCCAGGTCAGCAACAGTTCCCATCGTGGGCCTGGCACAGCCACCAGACAGCTAGCGTTGGGTGTGGCTTGTCACACGGACAGTCTGGAGTATGTACAGGGCAGCTGGTAATGAGGACAGGTCAGAGAGAGGCAGAAATCAGCAGGGGTCAGACAGGTGAGAGCAGACAGAGAGGAGAGGGGGTCACCTCTTTGTCTCTCAAGGCAGACAGATGAGCCTAGAGAGACAAAGAGGTGACCCCCCAACACCTCACCCACTGAGCTGGCTGCCTTCAGTTCCTGTCAAAAGGCCTTCTTTATGTCTCCCACCTTTTTTTTTTTAAGATTTTATTTATTTATTAGTTAGAGAGAGAGGGAGCACAGGCAGACAGACAGGCAGGCAGAGGCAGAGGGAGGAGCAGGCTCCCTGCTGAGATGTGGGACTCGATCCCAGGACGCTGGGATCATGACCTGAGCCGAAGGCAGCCGCTTAACCAACTGAGCCACCCAGGCGTCCCTGTCTCCCACCTTTTTTTTTTTTTAAGATTTTATTTATTTATTTGTCAGATAGAGATCGCAGGAGCGAGCACAGGCAGACAGAGTGGCAGGCAGAGGCAGAGGGAGAAGCAGGCTCCCTGCTGAGCAAGGAGCCCGATGTGGGACTCGATCCCAGGACGCTGGGATCATGACCCGAGCCGAAGGCAGCTGCTTAACCAACTGAGCCACCCAGGCGTCCCTGTCTCCCACCTTTTAACAGCTTTCAAGACTCTAGGAAATCTGTCCCAGCCGTCGAAGATTCCTCAGCTGCTGGGGTTTGCTTCCTTTGGCCCCTTCCCCCTCCTGGGAACCGCCAGCCTCTCCATTTCTCTCTGGCTCTCCCCGACCTTGCCGTCAGGATTCTGAATTGAAGGGCAGCCCCAGGACGGAGGCTCGGGCCCAGGGTGCTGAGCAGGGAAGAGCCCCCGGGGCTGATTCCCAGTCCCCAGTGCCCTGGGACTTAGGGTTAGGGTTAAGAAACCTGTGGTGAAGCCAAGCTCCCGGCGGAGGCCCGCGCTGGGAGAGGGACTTGCGTGAAGGGGTGGCAGGTGGCGACAGTTTTCTGGGGCACAGGCTCCCAGGGCTGTGGGTTGGCCTGAGCGCGGTCCAGCGACCTGACAAGTGAGGGAGTTGGATTCCTGGTGCGGAACCGCACTTTCTCTCCAGTGCCCTGGGGACCCGGCTCTCACTCCGGAAGCCCCGTACGTGCCCAGTGTGTGCGGGGAGGGGCCCTTCTAGGGCTGCCCCCAGCGTCAGCCCCAGTGCTCCTCTCTACAGAGGCCGGAAGGCAGAGCATTTCTGGGACGCGCGGAACCGCCCCAGTCAGTCCGGGACGCCGTCTCCTCGCCGACCACGCAAAAACCCCACCTCACAGACTGGGCGGAGACGGCCGCGGTTGCCATGGCAACCGGAGTCCAGGGGTTGGACCGCGGGCGCGGCGGGACTACGTTTCCCAGCAGGCCCCGCGAGGGCTCCGGCTCTAATCCCTCGGCGCCGCGGAGGCCCGAAGGCGGAGGGTGGAAGGCTCCGCGCTGCGTGCGGGGCGGGGAGCAGGGGACCCGTGCGGGCCGCCCCCGAGCGAGTAAGTGGCATTCGGCGCGTACCCGCGACTCCAGCCCGCGAGGCCGGGACCTCCGGGCACTCGGCGCTCCTCCCCCGCCCCCCGCCTTCTGCCCCGGCCTTCGGCGCGCGGGCTCTGGGCGGAGGCCTGCCTCGCGTGCTTCCGGTCCGCTCGCCCAGGGTCCGGGCTGGCCACGGCAGGGCGGGCCTTCAGTTCCGGGCGGGCCTGTCGGCTCCACTTCCGGCTGCCGCGCGCGCCGACCGGAGCGTGGAGGCTGAGCCCCGCGTGCGGAGGCAGCGGGCCGGGCCCCACCGTCGCGGCTCTCAGAATCAAGCTCGTAGCCTCCTGCTGGCCGACACGGGCCTCCGGGCGCCCCCGGCCCGCCTGCCGGCCTGGACTAGCGAGCAGGCGCCGGCTCCTCGGCAGGCCGGGTCCCACCGCTGCTCCCGCGCTCTCCCGCCGCCCCGCTCGCACCGCACCGACCCTGCTTTCGTCCTCGCTCTTTCTTGCCCGCGCTCCTCTCTTTCGCGCCCTGGAACGGCCCCACCGGGCCGCGCACTGCCCCGCAGAGCAGGCCGACGGCCTCAGCGGCGTGTGTCCAGACGCGGACGACCGCCAGCCCCGCCAGCCTTTCCCCGCGCGCTGTCGTCGTGCGGTTCTGCCGGGCTCGGCCGGGACCACGGCCCCTGCTCAGCCTCCTGCTTGCCTGGAGGTGGCCGCTGCGTGTCCCGTCCCCCCACCGGCAGCCCGAGAGCTCAGAGAGGCTGGGGAGCACTCGGGCCGCGGGCACTGTCAGCACATCTGGGACAGCTGCAGTGCAGGGGGGAGACCGGCTCCCAGGAGCCCTTGCTGAGCTCAGCCTCCGGTCCCAGGTCCACGACTGAAGGCCCTCCAGGTCCAGGTACACGTAGGGTAGTTTGAAGGTGCAGCCTGGGAGCAGGGCAGGAGAGGCAGGGAGCCTCAGCCGTGGGCGGCAGCTTCCACTTGCTGTGTCTGATGCCGAGAGGCAGGTTAGATGTCAGGGTAGATGGGCCGAGGAAGCCACCTATGGGAGCCGGGTGTCTGGGGACAGTCGGGACATCCCCTGTGAACGTGGCTAATGAGTGACCCTTGGTCCCCACATTCTGTGAGTTCAGGGTTTCTTCCTGCTAGGTGGCAGCTGCTGCTCTTTCCTGGGGCCACCCAGTCTTACCTGACCCTCTGCACTGAGCAGTCATCGGACTGGACGTCACCAGAGATCAGGAGGGTCCCCACACCTAAACCCACTCATCCTATGAAGGGTGCTGGACCAGTCCCTGTTAGTTTTCTGCGGCTGTTGTAACAGATTACAACCAACTGGGTGGCTCAAAACAGTAGAAAGTCATTCTCAGTTCTGGAGGCCAGAAGTCTAAAGTAAGACATCATCAGGGCTCTAGTCCATGAAAGCTCTGAGGCAGAGACCGTCCCATGCAGCTATCTTGGCACCTGATGGTTTCAGATGTCACTTGGGTTGTGGCTGCATCACTCCAGTCTTGGCTTCCACCTCTTCTCTCGCACTCTGTCTTTCTCTTATAAGGATTCATGTTCTTGGATTTAGGCCCCACTCAGGGAACTCAGGATGATCTCATTGCAATATCCTTTCCCAGCTAAGGTCGGGCACCTGCACAGGTTCTGGGGTTAGGGCATATGTGTAGCTGATGGGGCGCCATTCAGTCCGCTACAACTGCCTTCAGTGGAACCTGCCCAGTCCTGGGTGATACCACACTGCCCGCCACCCATCCTCTGCCCTGTCCACTGATTCCATGGTGACTGGCTGTCCTGGGTTGGTCAGGCTGTCCTAGATGTGTTCTCCCATTCTGGTGGGTCCTTGGCCTCTGGATCTCTGAGGTTCCAAGATGTCATTCTGACTTCCAAGAGGTCCTGCTCTGGCCGCCAGGTCTTATGCAAACCAGGATATGAGGCCAGCAACCATGACCCTGCAGGGACAGCATTTACTGGAAATCCTGGGGCAGAGGCATGGCAGGCACCCCGGTCTTGCTGTCCCTCACATCTGGGGCATAGCACCTTGGTATCATGCCAGATCATGGCTGTGAGGCTTCCAGAAAGTGCGATTATAGAAGTCCTGGTTCCTCACCGGGGTTGATGCACAGAACCCCTGGGTACCTGCCTTCCTGCTGCTCAGCACTCACTGTGGGGGCCCCCTCCTCTCCGTGAGCAGCCAGAGTTCACCCTGGAGTTACAGTTGCATGAGGAGGAAACAAAGGATCATTTCCGTATCAGTGTTTATGGCTTCCCCAACAGCTCTGTGCCTGGCCACCTGCAAGGGGTCAGCCTGGCTTTGGGGAGGCAGACCAAGGAACCCTGCAGAACCTGCATGCCTAGAGGCAGAGGCTGGGGGCGAGGATGCAGGGGAGGCTTGTGAGAGGCAACAGGTGAATGCCGTGGCGGGTGGTGGAGAGCCAGTGCTAGCCTGGTATGGAGGACGGCTCCGTGGTCAGACGGAATGGGGTGTGAGCTCCTTTGCCAACTCTCAGCCTTTGCCTTTGCCAATCGCAGCTTCCCATCTGTAAATCAGTGATGACAGTGCCCTGGGGCTCAAGACACCGTGAGGCATTTCCCCAGGCCCCAGCTTGATGCCCATTGGCACAGCAGATGTGTCTAGCTCCCTACCAAGAGTTTTCTCCTTGAGATGAGTGGATTAAGAGACACCTGGTTGAAGAGAAGTCCGGGTCCGGGGGAGAATGCCGTTAACACAGAGGTTAAGCCTCTGATGTGAAAACTCTGAATGCTATGTCCACTTGGGCATGTGGGGGAAGTTAGTATTTTATTTTTACCTAGCAGTTTTGAAGACCTTGTTTTTCTCATTATGAAAGTATTGTTAAACACACACACACACACACCTCCATCCCATGCATTCCTGTCCCTGCGGCCGGCCGGGGCTCAGATGATGTCCGGGATGTGGCAGGGCAGGCTCACCTCGGGGGCTCTGCCGCACATGGGAGGCAGGAATGCTTTGTGCTGTGGGTGCTTTCCTTTTTTTTTGAGGTACAGCTCCTATAACATAAATGAACCATTTTGAGGTGTACAGTTGAGGTTGGTTATTAGTATATTTTAAGTTTTTACTCTATTTACTGTGTGCAACCATTGTCTAATTCCAAAATTTCCAGCATCTCACAATGAAATTGCAAATTCATGAAACAATTATTCCCCATTCCTAGTCTTCCTTCCCTCAGCCCTGGCAATCACCAGTCTACCCTTTGTCTCTACGGATTTGCCTATTCTGGATTTTTCATATAAATGGAATTATACAGTGTGGTCTTGTGTCTGGCTTCTTTCAGTGAGCCTGATGTTTTTTGAGGCCCATCCATGTATTAGCATTTCATTCCATTTTGTTGCTGAGTAATATTCCCTGGTGTGGATAAGGCACATTTCGTTCAGCCATTCACCAGCGTTTGGACATTTTGGCTGTTATGAAAATGCTATAAGGAACACCGTGTGCAAGTGTTTGCTGGACGGCCGTTTTCCTTTCTCCCGGAGAGATACTCAGGAGGGGAACTGCCGTGTCATGTGGTGACACCGTGTTTCACCTTTTGGGGAACTGCCAGGCCGTTTTCCACAGAAGCTGGTTGCATCACTTTCCATTCCCACTAGCTGTGTGGGAGTGCATTGTGCAGTTGCCTTTTTTTGCCAGGTCTTCCTGTCCATCTGTCCTCATTCGGACAAAGTCTGAGTGTGGAGACTTAGCCGGGAGAGGCCGCTCAGTCAGCCTGCGGTGGGTGCAACGTACAATGTACAACGGCTTTGCCGGTGCCAGTGTACAAGGGACATCTTCTGATGGCAGAGGCTTAACCCACTGAGCCACCCAGGCACCCCAAGGGACACCTTCTGAAACTTGGACCCCCAGCTTGTCTATTTTATTTGCACAGCAAGCTGCATGTTCCAGAGAAAGCTCGTCCCTTGGCCTTCCCTAGGTGGGGCCTATGAGGAACTCGGCAGGAGTCATGGTCCTTCAGCCGTGGGCACGAGGTCTGTTGCAGGTTAGATTCCTGTCCACCTGATGCTAGGGTAGTGAGCACAGGTGGGCATGTAGAGCCCACAGCTGCTTGCTCCCCAGTTAGCCCATGTCGTTCTCCACCCTGTCTTTGGAGAGCTGCGTAGTCCAGTCTCAAGGCCGACAAGCAGAAACATAGTAACGGGGTAGGACAGTAGCCATTTCTTACCTGGGGAGAACATCCTCGGGCTCAAATCCACAAGTGTCTGGGAAAGGGAACTGCCCCTCACGTCCTCCTGCTGCCTCCCTCTGTAAGGACACCATGGACAGTCTGGCACTGGGGTACAACATGACCATGTTCAGTGTCGCCCAGATGTCCTCCTGCTTGCTTGAAGTCTCTCGCTCTGGGGGCTCTAAGCACCTCTGCTTGGGTCTCAAGCTCTAGGCGGCTAAATTGTCAGACAGAGAAACAAAGGCACAAAGTGGTCGCTGCCGCAGTGGGGAAGATGTTGGATTCCCTGGCCCCCATCAGTGCCACCCACGGGAGAGAGAGCCAGCAAGGACTGATCTCCTTTGGGCCTGAATGTGGCCCTGTGGAGTCTTAGTCCACCCAGACACGAAGTGGCTTTGAGGCGCAGCTGCAGAAAGGTGGCCTCACCTATCTTGGGTTGAAGGCCAGACTCACAGAGGCCTGAAGTTACAGGAGGGTTGGAAGTTACCACGTGCGACTGGCGTGAGGACTGAGTAAGCTCAGGTCACAGTGTGTGTGGTCCTGTCCATACTGCCACCTCCGTTTCTTTGGAGAATGTCCCCGAATGTTTGCTGGCTGAGCATGTGACCAGACAAAGCGCCTTAATGTGGGCGCTTCAGCTTCCCACAGGGTGGCAGGCGGCAGGCTGAAGAGCAGAGCACTGGCCGGGCGGCTGCCATGGCCCCTTCGTGATCTGGGGATCGTGTGCGACTCTGCACTTTTCACCTCTGACCACTTCAGCATGTCTAATTGTCACCCCCAAGTCACCCGATTTCTGCCATTGTGGTTATGATGTCCGAGGGCGAAATAACCCACCAGAGATGGTTGGCAGCCACGTCCTGAAAAGAACCACGTCCAGTTGCTCTGAACTGGCCTTGGCCGAAAACGTGCAGGGACACTTGTCAAATGCTTCCTGATTCTTTTTAGTTCCAAGTCATGTTATTTCAACCCACTGGTAGCCCCCAGGGACCTGCTTGTTAGAAATTTGCAAAAATGACAGAAAAACAGCAGTGGGTCAAGGGAGAGTTGGTGAAAACCATTTCACTAAATAGACTCAAATTGCTGAACTTCTTCTTCTTTTTTTTTTTTTTTTCTTTTTAAGAGGGAGAGAGGTTGGGAGGGGCAGAGGGATAGAGAGAAGCCTAAGCAGGCTCCACATACAGCACAGAGCCCAAGCAGGGCTCAGTCTCACAACCCTGAGATCATGACCTGAGCCAAAATCAAGAGTCAGGTGCTTAACCAACTGAGCCGCCCAGGTGTCCAGAATTTCTGGAACTTTTGAGAAAGGGATATCTGCCTTGCACAGAAAAGGGAACAGAGCAAAAGGACAAGAACCTGAGCCATCATGCTCAGTGAGCTGTTGATTTACTGTGGTCACATATTCGTACCCCAAAGGCTGTGCTGGGCAGGTCCATATTTGTTCTGGAAGTAATAAGAATGTAGGAAGAATTCTCATTCTTACCATGGCCTCTTTAAGAGGTCAGTCATCTTTTAGTGACTGTCATTAATCAGTAACCTAATCGACTTAGCAAATTCTCCTTTCTTTCCTTTTTTTTTTTTTTAAGATTATTTCATTATTTACTAGAAAGAGAGAACAAGGGACGCCTGGGTGGCTCACTTGGTTGAGCAGCTGCCTTCGGCTCAGGTCATGATCCCAGCGTCCTGGGATCGAGTTCCGCATCGGGCTCCTTGCTCGCCAGGGAGCCTGCTTCTCCCTCTGCCTCTGCCTGCCTCTCTGTCTGCCTGTGCTTGTTCGCTCTCTCTGACAAAAAAAAACAAAAAAACAAAAAACAAAAACCCTTTATAGAAAGAGAGAACAAGGGGTGTCTGGGTGGCTCAGTGGGTTAGGCCTCTGCCTTCGGCTCAGGTCGTGATCCCAGGGTCCTGGGATCAAGCCCCACATCGGGCTCTCTGCTCAGCGGGGAGTCTGCTTCCCCATCTCTCTCTTCCTGTCTCTCTGCCTACTTGTGATTTATCTCTCTGTCAAATACATAAATAAAAATCTTTTTTAAAAAATAGGTCCACTGTTAATGAAAGATTTTTTAAAAAACATTTTATTTATTTATTTGACAGAGAGAGAGATCACAAGTAGGAGGAGAGGCAGGCGGGGTGGGGGAAGCAGGCTCCCCGCTGAGCAGAGAGCCCGATGCGGGGGTCGATCCCAGGACCCTGAGATCATGACCTGAGCTGAAGGCAGAGGCTTAACCCACTGAGCCACCCAGGCACCCCTGAAAGATTATAGGAAAGAGAGAACAAGCAGGGGGAGCAGCAAGCAAGAGGAAGAGGGAGAAGCAGGCTCCCAGCCAGGCAGGGAGCCCAACACGGGACTGGATCCCTGGGTCCTGACCTGAGCCGAAGGCAGACATTTCACCAACTGAGCCACCCAGGTGCCTCTTGTCCTTTTCCTTTCTATATTCCAACCCCCCAGGTGGGCCTTCTCAGCCTGACCCCTCCCTGTACGTTTGCTGCACATCAGAGTCACCCGTCCCACTCTACATGTTTTCAGTGTCTCCTGCCAGGCAAGCCCCCACCCAGACGGGACTGCTCTGAGCTGCTCGTGTGTCCTTCGGGACTGAGGACGAAACATTCAGTTTTGTTTCACTTAAGTGGCATCTTGATTCATACACTGTGTTTCTCAGTAGAGCATACAAAGAGCTCAGAAAAAGCCACTGTGGTAGGCAGAACACCCCCACCTTCCCCCAAAGTCCCTAGAACCTGTGACTGTTACTCACACAGCAAAAGGGACTAGGAGGTATGATAATGGATCCTGATGCGGGAGATTATCCTGGATTATTTATGGTGGGCCCAGTGTGATCGCAGTGTCTTTGTATAGAAGAGGCAGGAGGGGCAGTCTGATGTTTCACTGCTGGCTCTGAAGACAGAAGATAGGGCCATGAGACAAGGAAAGTAGGTGGCATCTAGAAGCTGGAAAAGACAAGCAAACAGATCCAGGCTTTGAGCCTCCAGAAGGAAGCAACACTGTTGAAACCTGGCTTCAGGACTTCTCTCCAGACCTGTGAGCTAATAAATTTGCATTGCTTTAAGCCACTAAATTTGTGGCAATTTGTTACAGCAGCAATAGAAAACTAACAGCTACAGTGGAATTTGGAAATAGTAACAGGAAGCATCGGGCCTTCTTGGTGTTGGTCGCTGCTGGAATGATCAGGGCCCCCAAGTTCAGCTGTGACGTTACATTTATCATGCCCATTTTGTAGAGGAGGCTGCCAGACCTGAGAGAACCAACGTCGCTTGGTGGGAGTGGGGAGGGGCATAGCTGGTGGCCAGCCCTGCCGTCGGATGAGCCCCACCTCGCATCTCCCAGAAGACCTGGCTGATGGCAGATGAAGGGGATTGGTTGGGAGTGGGGACATGATTCTGGGGAGTGGACAGCTGAGTAATTGGGGTATGTCTTGCTAAAGGGAAGGGCTGCTGAGGCCCCAAGTCAAGGATGACGGTGCTCCAGCAACTGGTGAAGAGTAGGGATGAGGCTTTCTGGGGCCTCCATGACATCCTAGATCGTGGCAGATGTCAGGATTTGGGGCAGGAGGCTCCAGCATTCTCACTGACTCGTGTCATTTCTCTTCTTTCTTCCCTGGGCTATGGAAAGGTTCGGGCAACCCCATCAGTCCTGGGGTCATCATTATTTGGCAGTTCTCATCTCTCCCCTCCTGGGAACTACCAACCTTCATTTCTCCTCTGCTCTTTCAGATCCTACAGCCAGGACACAGTTGGGGGCTGGCCCCAGGATGGAGACTCGGGCCCAGAACTCCAGGCAGGGAGGCATCCCCAAGGCAGATCTCCAGGGAGCTCAGAGGGGCCAGGAGGAGAGGCCCAAGATGGAGTGGAGGCCCCTGGCAGAGGACCCAGCCAAGAGACACCCCTCTCAGGAGGGGGACCTACATGGAGGGACAGCAGGTGGCAAGACGGCTCCCCAAGGCAGGGACTCCTGGAGCTGGGGTCTTGGTGTGAACCCCAGTCCAGGGACCCGCCAGAGTGCAGGAGCGGGACCCCTGGTACAAGAGCCATGTGGCCCCACCTCCTCTCCCGACCCGACCTAGTCATTCCTCGGGGTCCACATGCTGGGGAGGGCCCCCGTTGGTGCCCAGTGGATACCAGGGCCTCTGGCCGTAACTGCTACCTGGCACAGCATCACAGGACACCCCCGGAGGAGAAGCCCCTGGTGGGTGCTCACTGTGGAGGCCAGCTGCTGTGCTGGTGCTGCCCCAGGACCCAGCTGTGCCAGGTCCACACAGAGGATGGGTCACAGGAACAGTGCACGGGCACCCAGGCCTTCCCAAAGACGCTGCAAGTGACCCTCTTTCAGCAGAAGCCCCTGAAGGAGCTGCCCCAGGCCTGCAGTTGTCGCGAGGGCTTGACCCGGGCGGCCCTGCCCGCCGCGCAGGAAACGGTGCGGATGGCAAAGGGGCCCCTCCTGTGTGCCCGGTGTGGCAAGCGCCTTGGCTCCGACAAGCAGCCGCAGACGGCCGAGGGCCCCTTAATGTGTCCTCAGTGTGGTCAGGCCTCGGGTCCCGGCTGCGGTGCCCCCGACCCCCCGGCCCGGCGGCTCTACGTGTGCGCCCGGCGTGGCAAGGCCTTCGCGCGCACCTCGAGCCTGCTGCAGCACGAGCGCATCCACCCCGGCGGGCGACCCTACGGGTGCGCCGAGTGTGGCAAGGCCTTTGTGCGCTGCTCGGGCCTCTACCGCCACCAGAAGACGCACTCGGCCGAGCGCCACCGCCACAGCCCGGCCCTGGGCCGGAGGTCCTGCCTCTCGGGGTGCCCGCCCTCTGGGGACTGTGGCGAGGGGACCCGGGGGCCTCCACGGGTGCCCGTTGCCGGGCAGAAGCCGTACGAGTGCGCAGACTGCGCCAAAGCCTTTGCCCTGTGGTCGCACCTCGTGGAGCACCGGCGCGTGCACACGGGCGAGCGCTCCAACCTCAGGGAGCACCGCCGGCGGCACGCGGGCCGCGCCGCCTCCGGAGCTTTCC
>RCUC01139812.1:0-33649 GCA_003697995.1 Taxidea taxus jeffersonii
CAGTATAAAATAATCCCACAGAAATTCATCATTCAGTTGTTTTGCAGACCTTGAGACAGGTTAGTTTTGAGGAGAGAGGTGATAAAACCAATCTAGCCATTAGGCATGGGGAGAAAGTGATGCTTAGATTCGCATGACTCAATGGTTCTCTGCATAAAAGTTTGTACCATGTTGGTTTTCAAATTGCGCTTCTCTGGAATACAGTATGAATTGGCCTCCCCAAGTTTATGCACACCTCAATTTTCTCTTGCCTTTCTGTACTACAAAAGACAAAAAACTAAAATTCTTGATTTCTTGCTGTCACTTACAAAGGTGAACAATGAGATTGGGAAAATATTCCTGGAAAGGGCTTACATAAACACAAAAACTTGCTAGAAATAGATGTTTTATTCCTTCTTTCTGCCTGGAAGATGTAAATGAGGCCCAGGGATGCAGCAGCTATCTTGTAACCATGAGGCAACATACATGAGGACAAACAATCATAGAATTAGAAGCCCTGGACCTTTCAACTTCCTGTAGCATGAGATAATTAAATTCCTATTGTTAACATCACTGAAGTCAGGTTTTCTGTTTTCTTGCAGCTGAATGTACTCCTGTCTAATGTTTTCCAAATGAATCTAATGTTGCTTTAAGGATACTAAGAAACTGAGACCAAACACGTCCAAGCAGCATACCCCATATGCTACACATTAATAGATCACTCATAAACTTGAACATTTTGGTTTACCTAACTGTTTGAGGGCTATTACTACCAAGTTTTTACTATTTCCTTCCAAATGTTTAAAGAGACCCCTGGGAACACTTACAGCCATATGGACCAAGACCTGAAAGGAAATAAACCAGCTTTCTGTTTATGTTTACACTGGGACATGATATTTACTTAGTTAGCCATTTTCCTTGGCAAGTCATGCTATAAAACTGAAAAACCCTTCCAAAAGAAATATGTTGACTTTTTCTTCCACAATTGTACCTAAATGATACTGGGGAAATGCTAGGAGGCATAGTAGATAAACATTTTAATCTTCATTAAGTTTCCCAAAATATGCAAGAATTTAAGTCCAGAAAGACAAAAAGATATAAAAGTTTCAAGATAAGATAGGTAAGGATTTGCATAGAGAAAATTTTCTGTAATTTCTTAGTAGAGGACAAAAGAAAAGATTTCTCTAAATAGAAAGTGAATAAAACAAGGTATATCCGTAAAAGAAGTTTTTACTGTAATTATAACCTACCCTTCACCAAGAGGCAAGAAAAATATCACAATGTGCTCTTTCTGCCTGGGGAAAGAGTTTCAACTCTTTTCTGATGGTATAAATCCTCTTCCTCTTTTATCCAAACCAACACTTCTCCATAAACTATTCTCCATTAGAGATCTTAGTTAAAATTATCCAAAATATAACTGATTATTTAAAATAAAAGGCTAACAACAAAAAGCTTTGTGTTGATCTTATCTTATTATTTCACCACTTCACACAACTGTAAAATATTCTGTTATATGATTTGGGATTTTCAGCTTGTGTTTCCTTTTTTGTCCCCAGTATTCTTAAGTTTTATTTCACATATCTATCTCAATTCTCTTCCAATACAAAGGAAAAAGCTGAATTCTCCACAGGACCTTAGGTACAGTAATTTTCTCCCTAATCTCAATTTTCTCCTTTGCTAACAAAGGAACTTGAATTGTCATTAAGTGGATTTCAAATGATTTTTTAGTTAAGAAAGCTTTATTTGGAAAAATATTTCCCAGATGTCCAATATTCAAAAGAAACAATGCATAAAAAGCCTGATTGGACATGGTGTACAACCTGGGCACCCCTCCTGAAATATAAGAAGGACCCCCTAGGGACCTCCAGTAGCCTCTAAAATAATGTAGAGCACTGTTTGAAAAACACTGACATATGACATCTTGGTTCCCTTCCAGCTCAGTTTTGTTCCCATGATTCCATTCTATTGTTCTGGCATTCTTACTCTTCTTAATTTGATGAGATGCGTAGTGCTCAACCTAATTATACATCTTTCAGTTTCTGTTTATCTCCCCATTTATTCAGGAAACATTTTCAGAGCAGGGATAATATCTTATTTACTTATTTTTTATGTTTATTCAACAAATTTTTGACCCCACATCTGTCCCTAGCATCATATGAGGAGTGAATAAGCTAGGAATAAATGAGGTGACAATACCTGGAACAGTGTTGTAAGCCCACCATTCTGTGCTCATCTCATCTCACAGTGCCAAAGACCCAAGGCACTCATCAAGTTGCTTCACAAGGTTTTGTTCACCTATAAACCTCCACATGTGAAATATATCCAAATATGCATTTTCCTCTAGTGGATTCATGGAAATCTGTCCATAAATTTGAGAGGTGTTCACCACAGAATAATGGCTAGCATGTATAGGCAGCCCCCCATGAATGAGAATTCAGATACAAGACTTCATTTGGTCCTCACAGCAATGCTGGAAGGCAAACCAGGCAGCTACCATTGTTCCATTGGCCAGGAAAGGAAGTCCTAGATATATTTATAGTGATTCCTATAAGATGGTAGAATTGAGCCTTGAAGTTGATTTCCTGGTACATAGACACCTTGCCCAGCTCTTTATATTAAACCACACTGACATCTAGGGGGAAATTAAAAGTTGTATCCCCTTACTCCTTTGGTCTAAATGGGTAGGAGGGCAGGTTGAGACAAAATCCTAATTAGAGAATATATGAAGAAATTTTTATTAATGTTTGCACATTTTTTGAAGTAGTACATTAGTGGACAGTGTGTATAGTTACAGAAACAGACTGGGAAGTCAGACTGCCTCAGGTCCTCTCATGGTTCTCCCATTGACACCTGCATAACCTTAGCAAGTGGATTGGTCTTTCCCTGACTTAGTTTCTACACCAGTAATTTGAGGATAATAATAGTACATCAGGATTGCTGTGAGTGAGAATCATAAGTTCATATAACTGAAGTGTTTAGATGAGTGTTTAATCCATAGTAAACACTAAATAAATCTTTATTATTATCCCACTATTCAATGCTACAGAAGCATACAGAGCCAAACAAGAAAGCCCTCCTCCTCTAAATCTTCACTACCTACCCATACATAATCTCAGCCAACTGTATTATGTATGTCCTTTCCATAGATTTTCATACATATATAAACATATATACATTTATACACTGCAAAAACAGTATCATATCATATGTATTTTTAGTAATGTGTTTTTCCCTATATACATGTTTAGAGATATATCTATATTAGCATGTAGTGTTTTGATTCTATTCTCTTAAATGGTTATCTGTTAGTCCATAGAATGAATCAAACATGATTTATTCAATCAATTACCTACTGATAAAACTTTAGATTGTGTCCTCTTATATTACAAACAACATAGTAATAAACTTACTTGGACATTTCTGCACTCAAGATAGAGTCTGGTATGAGCTGAATTGTGTCTCCTCCCTCCAAGTTCATATGGTGAAGTCTTCAGCCCCTGTACCTAAGATATGACTATATTTGGAGACAGGGTATTTTATTTTTTTAAATATTTTTCTTATTTATTTATTAGAGAGAGAGAGAGAGAGAGCATGAGAGGAGAGAGGTCTGTGGGAGAAGAAGACTCCCTGCTGGGCAGGGAGCCCAATGCGGGATTCAGTCCCAGGACTCCAGGATCATGACCTGAGCCAAAGGCAGTTGCCCAACCAACTGAGCCACCCAGGTGCCTGAGACAGGGTATTTTAATTAGACCTTTCTGGTTGGAGATCACAGAGTTAATTTTTATAGAGTAATTCAGTCAAAATTAGGTCATTAGGGTAATCCCTAATCCATTACAAATGGTATCCTTATAAGAAGAGAAAACTGAGATGCAAACACACATGGAGGAAAGACCACATGAAGACACAGAGAGAAAGGCCTTAGAAGAAACCAGCCCTGCTGATCCCTTGGCTTGGGACTTCCAGCCTCCAGAACCGTGGGAAAATAAATTCCCATTTTTCAAGCTCCCCAGACTTTGTACATTGGTACAACAGCCCTAAAAAACTTAATATTCATTTCTAAAAATGAAATTTTGGGGGCAAATTCTGTCACATTGCTTTTATGATCATTTCACCAATTCTCACTCCCTTCAACAGTGTAATATACTGTTTATTCCCCTAAATGTATACTCAGCAACACATTAAGGTATTATAAAATGTCATTTGTAAAACTTTCAAACATTCTCAGACTCAATTCTAACACTCAGGATGCAGTTTGTTGAAAAGAAATGACAAAGAAAACACACACATATATATGTGTATATATATATATAATATGTGCATATAATATATATATGGTATTATTATTATCATGATTATTTTAGTGGAGAATCTGCTGTTGGCCCCACCACCATCTATTCATTTTCCAAACAACTGTCAAAAATCTCAGTGCAACTCTTACATGTCCATTGCAGCATTATTCACAATAGCTAAGGTATAGAAACAACCTAAATATGCATCAATGGATGAATAGATAGAGGAAAAAAATACACACACACACACACAATGAAGTATTATTCAGCCTTAGAAAAGAAGGGAATCCTGTTTTTTGCAACATGTAGATGAACCCAAAAAATATCATGCTAAGTGAAACAAGCCAGACACATGAAGAAAAATCCTGCATGATCTCACTTATATAGTGAACATAAAATAGTCAAAACCATAGACATAGAGAGTAGAATGGTGGTTATCAGGTCTTGATAGGGTAAATGGGGAAATGCTGGCTAAAGGAAAGAAAGTTTCAGTTACCCAAGATGAATAAATTCAGAAAATCTAATATACAGCATAGTGACTATAGTTAACAAGACTATATTGTATACTTGAAATTTGCTAAGAAACTAGATCCTGGGGCGCCTGGGTGGCTCAGTGAGTTAAGCCTCTGCCTTCAGCTCAGGTCATGATCTCAGGGTCCTGGGATCGAGCCCTGCATCAGGCTCTCTGCTCAGCAGGGAGCCTGCTTCCCTCTCTCTCTCTCTCTGCCTGCCTCTCTGCCTACTTGTGATATCTGTCTGTCAAACAAATAAATAAAATGTTTAAAAAAATAAAAAAGAAACTAGATCTTAACTGTTTTCACCACAAAAGAGAGAGAGAGAGAGTAAGTGAAAGGAAGGAAGGAAGAAAGGAAGAAAGCTTCTATGAGAGATGGTCAATCAGATGTATTCCTGAGGTTTCACCCTAATCCTTCATCTTATTCTTGCTTTCACCTGAATTCCTATAAATCTCATAACTGTTCTTACCACCTCTGGTCTTTCTCCATTCCAATTCATCTAGCACATCACCACTAGTGATGTTAATACTTTTGTTAGCATAAAAGTAAATGTCAGATAGGTTAAGATTAAATGATCCCTAATTCAAATTAGTGGGCTGTGATATAGTCACATCTTCCTAAAACATAACTGCAGGTGGTCCTAACATTCATCACTTGTTTCTTAAGAGAGAGCTTCCAATTGGTGTGCCTGGGTCTTGATCCCTCAGCCTTGGGGTGGAACTGTTGCCCTGGGCCAATTAAATTCATTTAAATATTAACATATTTTATGTGTTACAACATGAAAGAGGTTAAAAAGCACTGGCTTGAGTCGCTCCCACTTGGTATTTTATAAAGCAGCTAAATGTAAAATCTTATATTTGTTTTATATATCCAGTGTGTTTTTTAGGAAATTAGTGAGTAGGAAGAATAAATGGTTTGAAAAGATCTGATAAGGATATGTGTGTGCTTTTTAATTATCATAACATGAAGTTCAAAGGGAATGTGCACTTTCTTCCAATGGCCAGCCAGTCTTCTTAATCAGCCAGCCCTAGGAATTCCTACTCTCAATGACAGAATTCCCCTGTTTGTTCAAGGTTTGGCCATCCCACACATACAAATGAATGATACTGATTTCCAACTTTTTTAGAGTAGCTTATACCTGGTCCAAAAGGCCAGACAAAGGACAGACAGGATTTCATATGCTGTTACCTCCATATTTCTCTCTCCTTGGTCTATAGACAGACATGTACACAAACTTGAATCTAGACTAGAAGTTATGAGCAAAACATGGAGTTTTGATATTACAGTATAAGACGGAAAGGAATGCCTGCATGATATAAAATGGGGAGAATAAAAGGCCTGTATGACTAGATATATCTCTCATGTAAATGAATAGTAATGTTTAAAACTGTCATTGGTAGGAAGGACTAACAATGTTATATTTGGGTGGATTTTTTACCAAGTAAGTTGCTATTAATTACGGTATGGGTTAGTACACTGATGTCAAATAAGAGAATAGTCTCAGAGAGGAGGCAGGATGGTGGAAGAGTAGGGGAACTTGTTTCATCTGGGCCCTTGAATTTAGCTGGATAACTATCAAATCATTCTGGACACACATGAATTCAGCCTCAGATGCAAGAAAGTATATATCTGAAAAAAAAATATCTGGAACTCTACAAATGAAAGGCAACTGCTTTTTGCAAGGTAGTATTTTCAGAGACATGAATCTGTGAGGAGATATCAGAAGATGAATGGAAGGAGAAGGGAGCCTCTATAAACCTGCTACAGGAAAATGATATAGCCCCAGAGGGCAAAACTGGAACCCTTAGAAATCTGCTCCAGTGAGAGATAACCCTGTCTAAAAAGGGCTCAGGGAATGAAAAGGGCAGAATTCTAGGTGGGTCGGTATGGTCTCAGGATCCCAGGAGTCACAGAAAGAATAGGAGTACCTGAACAGACAGAGTGCCTGAGCAGTAGAGCAGGGAAGCATCACAGTCAGCAAACCCAAGAGGGGACTCTCAGCTCAGGTTGCCATAAACTGTAAGCCAGGCCAGTTGGGAGACTATTCTTCCCCTGAGCACCCTGAAAGGACCAATCACACTGACTGTCAGTCATCCCCTGACAGGGGTGGAATGAGCATGCCCATGACCAGGTAACCACTCTCAGGGCAGCGGCCCTGAAAAAGACAGTGGGGTGACACTCAGCCGGCCCCCAGGAGAGGCAGAGCAGGTATGTGCACATGTCCGTGACCAATCTCTGCCCCAGGACACACAAAGGGTAGCGATACAGGTCCCTCAGACTCTCCCCAGGAAGATTGCTATGGGCCTGCACTGCAAGAGTCTGTGGAGTTTGACACACACACAAAGGTGAAGATTATCTGTCCTGGAGGGTTTGCTGAAGAGGAGGGGACTTTGATATTTTAGCTCTGGGGCTGGAGATCTGCATGGCCATTTTTATTCTGATCCTCTAAAGAGGTGTGGAAAGCCTTTAGGAACAAAAGCCACACAGAGAAGCAGCTTACACTGACCCCAGCCCCCTGGGAAGGAGCGGTGCAACTCTGCCCAGGAAAAGACACCTGATAAGCCTCTCCCCTAGAAGACAAACATGAAGAACAGGTGCAAACTAGGTTATAAGCCCCACAAAACTGTAAAACTCCAGCATCAGGGAAAAAAATAGTATATAGAGCTCCATGTTTTTTTCTCATGATTCATTTATCTTTCAGTCTAAAATTTTCCATTTCTTTTTTTCCATTTCAACTAGTTTCTTATTTTAGCAACTCTACGTTTTTAAGTCACTTTTTAACTTTTATTTTTTACATCTAGATTTTATAGATATATGCTAAATTTTTGGCCTTTTTTCACTCTATGCAATTTTATATCTACAAGTTTTGCTTTCTTTGCAATTATGGGATGTAGTGTCTCCTAACACACATACCAAAATTCAACCAGGAACAAGTGTATTACCCTGCTTTGTCCACCCTGTGAGATTATAGGCCCTCTTCACCCTAATTTTTTTTTCTCTTTTTCTTTTTTGTTCTGTTTCACTATGTTTTTGTTTTCTTTTCTGTTTTGGTTTCTGACCACTTCTGATTTGTCTAGTGTGGATTTTGCTTGGGTGATGGTTGATATTTTGGACTCTGCTCACTCCATCACCCAATCTTCTCTGGGGAAAATGACTGGAAGGAGAACTCACAACAAAAGAAAGGACCAGAGGTAATGTTCTCTGCCACAGATCTAATCGATATGGATATAAGTAAGATGTCAGAGACGGAATTCAGGATAGCAATTATAAAGTTAATAGCTGGTCTTGAAAAAAGCATAAAAGACACTAGAGAATCTCTAAGTGCAAAAATGTGATCTAATCAGGCCAACCTTAAAAATGGTATAACTGAGATGCAATCTAAATTGGATGCTCTAACAGCTAGGGTGAATGAGGCAGAAGAGAGAGTAAGTAATGTAGAAAACAGGCTGATAGAAAAGGAGGAAGTTGAGGGAAAGGGAGAAAAACAACTAATAGCCCATGAAGAAAGACTTTAAGAAATTAATGATGGCGTGAAACAAACCAGTGTCAGAATTATTGGTGTACCTCAGGGGAAAGAGAGAGAGAGAGAGGATCAGAAGGTATATTTGAGCTGAGAACTTCTCTAATCTGGGGAAAAAACAAGCATTCATGTCCAAAAGGCAGAGAATACCCCTCCCAAAGTCAATAAAAATCAATCTACACTCCAACATATAATAATGAAGCTTGTAAATTTTAGAGAAAAAGATAATCCCGAGAGCAGCTTGAGACAGGGGTTTCCTTAACTACAGAGGGAGGAGTATCAGATTAGCATCAGACCTATCCACAGAAACCTGGCAGGCCAGAGTGGGCTGGAATGATATATTCAGGATATTAAATGAGAAGAACACGCAGCCAAGAATACTTTATCCAGCAAGGCTGCCATTCAGAATGGAGGGGAGATAAAGAGCTTCCAAGGCAGACAGAAACTGAAAGAATATATGACCACCAAGCCAGCCCTGCAAGAAATATTAAGGGGGATCCTGTAAGCAAAGAGAGAGGCCAAGAGTAACTTAGACCAGAAAGGAACAGAAACAATCTACAGAAACAGGGACTTTACAGGCAATACAATGGCACTAAATTCATATCTTTCAATAGTTACTCTGAATATAAATGGGCTAAATGCTCCAATAAAAAAACACGGGGTATCAGATTGGATAAAAAAGCAAGACCCAACCACATACTGTCTACAAGAGACTCATTTTATTTTATTTATTTATTTTTTAATTTTCCCCCTCTCCCCCTGTCCCTCCCCCTCCTGGTACACACTCTCTCTTTCTCTCTCTCAAATAAATAAATACAAACTTTATTTTTAAAAAAGAAAGAAAAAGAAAAGATAAGCCCCTAGAAAGAAGAGAGAGGGTGAAAGGAATGTGGGTACGTCTTTGTTTTGGGTGGCCAAAGCCCCCAGAAGCAGACCGTGACCCAAAAATTGGAGGGCAAGAAGTTTATTTGGCAAGTGGTCCCAAGAAGACCCTGTTGAGAGTAGAGATGTGAGGTAGGAAGGCTGGAGCCAGAGCAGGGTGTGCTAATGAGCAGATTTCAGCAGTAAGCCAAGAGACTCGTTTTAGAAGTAAAGATACCTCCAGACTGAAAGTGAGGGGGTGAAGAAATATTTACCATGGTAAAAGGCCTCAAAGAAAGCTGGGGTAGCAATTCTCATATCAGACAAATTAGATTTCAAACTAAAGACTATAGTAAGAGATGTAGAGGGATACTACAGCATACTTAAAGGGTGAATCCAACAAGAAGATTTAATGATTGTAAATATTTTTCATTATATGGCCTTTATTATATCAAGATACATTCCCTCTAAACCTACTTGGTTGAGGATTTATATCATGAATGGATTTCTATACACCAATAATGAAGCAGCAGAAAGAGAAATCAAGTAACCGACCCCATTTACAATTGCACCAAAAAGCATAAGATACCAAAGAATAAACCTAACTAAAGACATAAAGAATCTGTATCCTAAAAACTACAGAAAACTTATGAAAGAAATTGAGGAAGACAAAAAGAGATGGAAAAACATTCCATGCTCATGGATTGGAAGAATAAACATTGGCAAAATGTCTATACTACCCAGAACACATTCAAGGCAATCCCAATTAAAATACCATCGACATTTTTGACAGAGCTGGAACAAACAATTCTAAAATTTATATGGAACCAGAAAAGTCCCTGGATGGCCAGGGGAATATTAAAAAGAAAGCCACACCTGAGGGTGTCACAATGCCTGACTTTGAGCTATACTACAAAGCTGTGATCATAAAGACAGCATGGTACTAGTACAAAAAACAGACCTGTAGATCAATGGAACAGAGTAGAGAGCCCAGAAAGGGACCCTCAACTCAATTGTCAACTAATCTTTGACAAAGCAGGAAAGAATATTCAATGAAAAAGGACAACCTCCTCAGTAAATGGTGCTTGGGAAACTGGACAGCTACATGCAGAAGAATAAAACTAGAACATTCTCTTCTACCATACAATAAACAAACAAACAAACAAACAAACTCAAAATGGATGAAAGACCTAAATGTGAGACAGGAATCCATCAAAATCCTAGAGGAAAACACAGGCGGTAACCTCTTCGACCTCAGCTGCAGCAACTTCTTGCTAGACATCTCCAAAACAAGGGAAACAAAAGCAAAAATGAACTTTTGGGACTTCAGCAAGATACAAAGCTCCTGAACAGCAAAGGATACTGTCAACAAAACTAAAAGGCATCCTGCAGAATGGGATGAGATATTTGCAAATGACGTATCCGATAAAGGGCTGGTATTCAAGATCTATAAATAACTAATCAAACTCAACATGCAAAAAACACATAATCCAGTAAAGAAATGGGCAGAAGACATGAACAGACATTCTCCAAAGAAGACATACAAATGGCTAACAGACACATGAAAAAATGCTCCACATCACTAGACATCAAAGAAATACAATTCAAAACTACAATGAATTACCACCTCACACCAGTTAGAATGGCTAAAATTAACAAGACAAGAAACAACAGTGTTGGCAAGGATGTGGAGAAAGAACCCACCTATACTGTTGGTGGGAATGCAAGCTGGTATAGCCACTCTGAAAAACAGTATGGAGGTCTTTTAAGAATTTAAAAACAGAGCTATCCCATGATCCAGGAATTGTACTACTGAGCACTTGCCCCAAAGATACAGATGTAGTGAAAAGAAGGGGTACTGCATTCCAATGTTCCTAGCAGCAATGGCCACAGTAGCCAAACTGTGTAAGAAGATGAAATGTCCTTCAACAGTTGACTAGATAAAGAAGATCTGGTTCATATATACAATGGAGTATTGCTCAGTGATCAGAAAGAATGAATACCTAACATACATCAGCATGGATGGAACTGGAGGGTATTACACTAAGTAAAATCAGTCAGTTAGAGAAAGACAATTATCATATGGTTTCCCTCATATGTGGAATATAAGAAAGTGTGCAGAGGATTATAGTGGAAGGTAGGGAAAACTGAATGGGAAGAAATCAGAGAGGGAGACAAACCATGAGGGACTCTTGACTCTGGGGAAAAAACTGAGGGTTGCTGGAGGGGAGAGTGTGGGGGGGATCAGGTAACTGGATGATGGTCATTAAGGAAGGCACATGATGTGGTGAGCAGAGGGTGTTATATGCAACTGATGAATTATTGAACACTATATCAGAAACTAATGATGTACTATATGTTGGCTAATTGAATTTAAATTAAAAAAACAAATTTAAAAAAATCTTTCAGAGAAAGAAAAGAAAAGAGAGAATAGTCTATAGTGTCCTGCCACACAGCCTTATCCTCAATCAAGCCCCAATAAATATTTTTATGTCTGAGTTGGATAGGGACATTAATTGCATTTGAATTGGATCTGTGTGTTCTACAAAGCTGGAAGGAACAATATATTGTATGATCATTTTAGAATCCTATAAATTCTCAATGTGTTGCAATAATGGAAAGAATTTTAAGACATGAAATTTTTTAGGGATAAATATAGATTTCTAGGGAATTGACTAAATGATTACTTAGGTATCTTTCAAACCCTGAAATACTACTTTTTGAGCCCAAAAGCAGATGGGCCTCCTTATACAAAATGGAACTAGGCTCCAGAAGATGCCATTCCCAGGCATTGCGGTGGAATTGCAATTTTCCCTACCCCTACCTGTATAGTAGAGCAGCCCTTGAGTGTACCAAGTTCACACAAATCTGTCTGTCTTTACAGTTATTGTCTGGTCGAAGTCATCATCATCTCTCTCCTGAGCTGCAACACCTCATGAAAGATCATCCCATCACCAGTTGTAACCCCCTAAAGTTTATCCTCCACACATAAACCAGGATAACCTTTTACAATGTACAAATGTTTATATCATATTTCTTAAATGCCCCCCTAATGGTTTTCCAATATTAGAATTTTTTTCCTTTTTAAATCTTGATATTGGCCTTGAAGCCCTGCAAGGTCATCACCTCTATTCCCACCTCAATCAGACCTGTCATTACCCCATGTTCACTCTGTTCCCATCACACTGGTTTTCTTTCTTAAAACAAACAACAACAAAAAAAACAAAAAAAAAAAAACATGCTAAGCTGGGTTCTAACTTTTGATCTTTGACTCTGCCAGTCTCTCTGTCTAGAACATCATTCTCTCAAATCTTTACAAAATGAGTTCAAACGCATCATTTTTTTCTTTTTTCTGTATTATTTATAGCAATTACGCTACTTTTATATTTAATCAATTTATTTTACTATGTCTTTATTTTATCTTTCTTGTTGGAATTTAAACGCTATGAAAGCTAGGAATTCATAATGCTCTACTGAATCCCCAATGTCTAGATAGAATGATGTCTGGTCCAGAGTGGGAATTCAATGCATACTTATAGGAAGGAAGAGAAATAAGAAGGAAGTGAAGAAAGACTGAAGAAGAAAAAGAAGGAAGATTGAATAAGGAAGGGAAGAAGAAAGGGAGAAAAGAAAAGAGGAAGGGAGGGAGGGAGGAAGGGAAGAAGGAAAAGTAGAAATTACCTGTTAAAAATATCTTTAGAACTAGCTATATGCCTGATTATATAAGAATAATAACTGTTCGATATCAAATTTGTAATCATAATGATATGCCCACCCTTCAAAAACAGAAGAGAATAGAGAATTGAGCTATTTATCTTTTATAGAACAGAACATTATTGTCTTTTAACAAGGTATTTTCCAGATTAATTTGGCATTCAGAGGTAAAGTCCAATTAATCAAGTTTCTACTAATGAGACTTGAATTTTCACTTTAAGAATAAAATTAAAAATTATTATAAACAGTTATGGAAAATCAAACTATAGAGGACTATCTCTTTGCCTTCCAATAAATAAACAAATATATACTATACACATTCCCTACCTACCCCTCGGGGGATCTGGTGTGTCAGACATCAGCAAATTTCAGGTAAGGGTATTACCAGTTTCTCTTTACTAAATGGTGCCTGATTTAGCTTGAAGTGGAAACTTCCCCCAAAAGAAAGGCCGGGGACTAGTATCAGTCATAGAAGAAGAAGAATAAAAAAAAAGGAGACAGATTTGACATTTTCATAAAGAAAATGTGGGAAGTACTTGTTCTCTCATTAAAAATTGTATTTTAGTGGCTTGCTCCTCTGAGGAAGAATGTTCTGTACCTTGTCTGTGTCTTCTCAGGTTGAGGCAAAAGCAGTGATTTTTAGCTTCAGGTATAAATAATTGTATGGCATCCTCTGTAATCTCTATGGCTGCCATGCTCCTACTCAGCAAATAGTCTTTATTTTAATAAGCCATAGTGACCATGCTAAGGAGGAAAAAAGAAAGCTTTGATTGTTCAGAATATCATAATTTTCTATGATAATTGTCTCTATAAAGGGTTTTGCCATCAATTATCCAAATCCTGTGTCCACTTGAATTCCTTAGTTGCCTAGTATTTCTTGTCCCTGAATGAGAAACATCTGTGGTTATTTTCATTTCTGCCCAAGCCATACACATTTTGAAATGCAGGACTACACAAGGGGCAGGGACTTATGCTTATCTTTCTTGTCCTAGTCAGTACCCAGCACCCATTTATTTTAAATGAGCACAGTCCTTGGTACTGACTAGGACAAGATTGGAAACTTGACCACAATTGTGGACCATTAACCTCTGCTGACTGCCCTTACCTATCCAACCTTCTATCACTCTTTCCCCAACACACTCCCTGACCCAAATCATCACATTTGTCTCTTCTCTACTTCCTACACATGTCAAAAGACAGTAAGGAGTTTTGTTTAATAATGTTTCAGCATCATACAGATCTGGGTTATTCTAGCATCACAATTCATTAACTGTAGGATCTTAAACAAGTTACTTAATCATTTTCGGTTCTTCACAGGTAAAACAAGGATAGTGTCAGTTCCTCCTCAAGAGATCATTATGAAGATACATTCTGTATCACAGTCCAATGATACATACCAAGCACAATATGTTTTTAGTTCTCAATGCATTTGAGTACTATGAAGATAAATTTGCCCCATACATCATGTCTTTATCCATGGCCTGAAGTGATAGCCCTCTCCCTTGACTTCTATCCACCGTCCAATTCAAACTTGACTTATATCTCAAGATCCTCATTGGCATTTCCTTCCCATGAAGAATTCTAGCAATTATTTTAATGTATACTGATTAGTGCCATTTTCAAACTACAGTGAAACTCATCCTACATAATATAAAACTTTATTACGTATTAACATATTTTCCATTTGCTGTGTCTGTGCAAGTTTTCAAACCTCCTAACAGCATAGAAATTCCATGATGATATGGAGATAATACATTGTTGCAGACAATAATAGATGTTGAATAGATGTCAATAGATTGAAGTCACCCACATGTGTGAGAAAAGTCAACTTCTAATTATAGCTAAGTAGCCACAGGAGCACCCTGTGCAGGAGCAGCTGGACAGATAAGATCAACTTATTCCTTTAGATCTTTTCATGCACATGGATGCCAATCTGCATGAAATATAAATGAATTCTCAGCAAGAGTGAGTTCGTCTAGGAGGCTGACATTTTCTCCCATGTTTGAGGAGAGTGAGAGTTCCAGGAGCTCAGGGTGAATAAATGGCCATTGCCATACCCCTTCACGGAGGTTCTGGCTGTGAGCTAGGATCTCACCTGGCTTTGAACTCAGCATGAATCCAATTCTCAGATCTATTGTCGAAATCCAGACTTTAAAATTAACCATTTATTCTATGACCTTGACTTCACTAAGTCACAGAATAGACTTAAGCGAAATGGAAATCTTGACCATATAACCATCTAAGCCATGAGGCTGAGTTAGAAAATGTGGCTTCTTTTGCTACCTATATCAAGAGGCTTACTATATCTGTGGCAAACTCACTTACAGTAGGTGTTCAGTAAATGTTTAATGAACTAGATCCTCCGTCTCTATATCCATGTGGTTTTGGATAAGCCATTCTAGTTTAGTTTTCCTATCTATGTCTCTCTATGTCTCTCTAGTTTTAGTTTTCCTATATATAATATAAAAAGTTGAATCATCACAAAGAGGTTTCAAACTAAGTGCTAGCATTTCATAGAGGTATCCTAAGGCCCACTCTGGGAATTGGAGACTGGTCAGGAGATACTAAGTAACCAGAACCTGCCATTCTCAATTCAGTCAGAATATCACCTTTTTGATATTATTGCTGTGGCCGTTCCATAGTTTTGTTCTCTGCTTCAGGTTTCATCTGAATAAAGGAATCAGCTTCCTAAAATATATAAAAACTTTCAAATCACTGAACTAGATAAACTTTAAGGTCTTTCCAACCATTTTATGTGATCTATGATCTTCATTATGGATAAACAAGAGGAAATGAGGGGGAAAAATACTTCAAGAGGGATTTAGGTTTTATTCAGGAAAGAGTTTAATTGCAAAGCATTAGGGCTTTTGATGGAATAAGGAAATTAGGCAATTCCTCTCCCTAAATAATTTAAAATTTGGCCAAAAGCCATCATTATAAATAGACATTCTGGGGGGAGCAAGGTCAATTTCACTTAACCAACAAACATTAATACCACACTGAGGATAATCCTGTATTGGACACGTTAGAGGAAATAATGTGACTCAGATATGGTTTCTGTCCTCAGGATGTTCACAATCCAATATGGGACCTGATGCATCTAAAATTAACTGGAATAAAATTAGGAAATTATAAATGTCATACAAGATAGATGGGGAAATACAGCAGAGTGTAAAAGTATATCCAAGAAGGAAAAATTAATTTTGATGAGAAATATCAGAAGATACTCCACTGAGAAAGTAGTTTTTGCAAAACAGGAGAAATTGGAAACATGGATGCAGAGGAAAGGTCATTCAGGTTGAGAAAAATACAATCAACTAATGACCTGAGGAGAGAAACAGCTCTATCCATTACAGAGCATGAAGACATTTTGTTGGGAGAAATCCATCCTCATTTCTGCTCCACGTCAAATATTTCTAGTTCTTTGTGTGGGCAACAGGTATAAGTGCCCTTCCCAGGCTTCTTAGAGGTAGCCATGTCACTTTCTTCAACCACAGAGATTTGAGTAAAAACAGCGTTCGCTATGTTTTATTTTTCCTGCCTCGGCAGTAGTGGAGTGCAGAGTTGGCACCTTCTTCAGACCAGTTCTCTGCCAATTACGCAGACCCAAGGACCTCAGCCAATACTTAAGAGACATAAACCATTGTTGCTTTAAGGCACTAAAATTTAGAAGTTTTTTTGTTATCACAGTGCAGTAGAAAGAGTTCTAAGATGGCCTCCAAGATTCCTTGCCGCTGGCATTTGTGTAATCCCTCCCTTGCATGGTGACCCACTTCTAACCAATGGAATAGGGCAAAAGCAATTGATAAAATCATTCCTATCCTTACATCATGTGATGTTAAGACTCCATCTTTAACAGATTCTCCCTCTGGCTTTTAAGAAGAAAACTTCCATGGTATGAGAAGGCCATGTGGCAAGGAATTGTGGGCCCCTTTAGGAGCTAAGAGTGACTGCTAGCTGACAGCCACAAGAAAGACAGGAACTCCTTTCCCTATAACTGCAAGAAATTGAATTCTTCCAATATCCATGCAAGCCTGGAAGATGCCCCAAAGCTCCAGAAAGGGTGGCAGTCCAGTCTGTATCTAGACTGTAGCTTATGATACCTTGAGCAGAGGATCCAGTTAAAGCTATGTCCAGATTCCTGACCTTCAGAAACTGTGAGATAATAAATACACATCTCTTTCAGCTGTTACGTTTGTGGTAATTTGTTAAACAGCAGTAGAAAACTAAGGCCCAGAACATAAACTAGCCTCTCCTGACTCATACAAAAATGATGGGAATTAAGTTTAGACAAATATTTGAGATCTCTTCTCCAGAAGGCCTTAAATGCTTAGCTAGTGAGTCTGATCTTTTCTGTGGACACCGAGGTGTTTGAACAGAAGGACAGCTTGGTTAGAACAGTGCATTCAGAGAAGAGATTTGCAAGCATATGGATGGAAAGATAAAATTTGAACAAAGATGGCCATTTATAAATTTTTTTAGATATCGAGGAATCAAGTAAATATAGAATATTAGGTTCTCTTTTCAAATTATTCACATGTAGAAAGTAATCTGTTCAAAGGAATAACGTTGGCATTCTTCTCTATATCAAATATGATGGTGTTTCTACCTGTAATTCTCCTTTAGCATGATTAAAATACCTCAAGTCAGCCCCTGGAGTTAAAATGACAAATGTACCCAGTTGCACGCCTCCATCTTGTCACCAGGGGACTGTTCCATTTGTTAATAGGCATTGCTTTTTGCCAGGATCTCATTTTCAGCCCGGAGTAAATTGCCTTTCATCTACACCAAAATTTGAAGCATGTACAAAAGTGGTTTATGTTTTATTTACCGCTTGTTCTGGCAGGGAGATGGGTTTAGGAGAGCTTAGATTCACTTTCTCAAGACATGTGGGCTGCAATATGAAACTGTACTGCAGTCTTTTATTTTCCGTGCTATAATGCTCATGGGGACAAAGCTATTTGGCTTACGGGAATCCCAATATAACAAGTACTTCCAGATATGTATCCAAACCCTCATACAAGATTTTTTTTTTTTTTTGGCTCGTGAAATTCCCTTTCAAAGAAGTATAACCTGGCTGATCTTGAGTTTCCCAGACTTGGTCACTCTTCCCTTTAAAATAGTAGCATGGGCATGTTTTTCTCCAGCACACTGTTCATTCTTCCTCCTTCGTATTTCTGCTGAAAAGACACCTACAGCCACACTCCTAGTCTATACGGTTTGAGTGGGACGTTATGATTACCTTGAGGGTGACTCAGGTCTAAGCTGAAAAGTTATCTTCTTCCTGAGGCCAACTTAAAGTGGGCTAAACAGAGGGAAACTCAGGCCCTTTGAAGAAACTACTAAAAAAAAGAGCTCCTTCTCCTCACCCTACTTGAATAAGGATGTGAACCCACAACTGTTGCTGCCATCTTGCCACTATATAGATCTGCAAAACTGGTTAAGAGAGGGAGGATGGAAGGTCTCCAGGTTGTTATGACAGTGTTTGAGCCTTTAACACCAGCACAACCCATAGTCAGTTGTACCCCTATGTTTAGTGGTTCTTATTTATCTGAGCCAGTAAGTGCTTTTTTAGTATAACTAACTGCTAGTCAGGTTTTCTTGTACTTGCAACTAAGCCATTACCCCAAAGATTTCCAGAAGTCTATTTTTCTACCAACATCTTTCTTCTCACACCTCAAATGATTTCTGCCAATATCTGAGGAATACACACTGGGCATTTGCCCCTTCTGCCAATGAACTTCAGTTTTGCCCACAGTTGTTTCAGAATTGTATGTATCAGATTTGTATGTATCAGATATATGTCTACTCCCAGCTGCTTCTGCTATCCCATAATACTTTCCTCTAAATGTGCACACATCATGTCCCATTATTCTCCAAAGAGAAAAATCCAGGCAATAAGCTATCACAGTAGTTGATGGTGTTATCTCCCAAGGTCTGACACAGAATAGTCAATTCACAGACCACACACAGACAGTGTACTAGGGTAAAACAGACTGAAAACTATTATTTTGTACTCTAGTTCATTGATTAAAATCACAAGATTACTACCAGGCTACCTTGTGCTCTATCAGCAGAGATTGAAGATTTTTTTTTAAAGCAACAATAAAAAAAAATAACCTCATTAATTGGTACTTCACCAATTGGTTAGGTACTTCACCAATTGGTTAGGGAACTAACCAGTTATATACAAAAAGTTGGTAAGCTACATAAATCAACTGCTATCATCCATCTATCTATCTATCTATCATCTATGTGCATGTGTTAATAGTGAGAAGAGATCCTGGAGGAAAGACTGTTAGATGCTTACCCAAAAACCCCTCCCACCCCTTCCTTGCTGACAGAAACCCTCTACATACACAAACACATGTGCACACACACACACGCACGTGCACATATACACACAGTAGACAATGCCAGGTCCTTAAGTTCTTAGCTTCCTCTACCGGAAGAAAATTTTACCTGGCTAATCTAGTCAATGTAGGCTGAGAAGAGCTGAGAGTTCTGAGAAATGTTCTCTCTCTTCTCTTAAAAAAAGAGGCTGACTGAAGGG
The DNA here is from genome assembly GCA_003697995.1 of Taxidea taxus jeffersonii. Classification (NCBI taxonomy): domain Eukaryota; kingdom Metazoa; phylum Chordata; class Mammalia; order Carnivora; family Mustelidae; genus Taxidea; species Taxidea taxus. The sequence goes on from RCUC01139812.1 coordinate 19,432, forward strand.
AAATCATCCCTTTTCTGCAAATGGAATCTATTGTGAGACTATGCAGCTTAGAGCTGCAGCATCCAACTCGCAGTCCTGGCATGACTGAGCTAATGAGGAAAGTCACCATCTAACAGAGGCAAAGAGGAGAGTTTGGTCCTAATAACACTGATGACTCAACAGGATTGGTATGGGACTACTCTGGTTCTGTACTTTTTATATGAAATAGGAAACATCTCTATTGTTTAAACCATGTGTATTTACTCTATTCTCCATGGCTTAAAAGTGTCTTGGCTCATGGAAATGAAAAAGGCCAACCAGAGATATTGAGAGACCAATCTGAAATGAAAAAGAAAAAAATGTGTTTAGAGAATGTGTTTATCTACAAAGTTAGGCCAACTATGGAAGTGTATATGTATATGGCAAATAGATTTAATGCAAAGTGCTATGAAGAAAAACAGGGTGTTCATAAAGAATACTAGATTTGGAGGGAGATTATCTGTAATTAGGCTCTATTCTTTCCAGTTACAGTGGGGTATTGTGCAAGATACATAACCACTTTGGGATCCTGTATTTAACTTTTAAAATGGAGAGAATAACACAAATATTATCTCCTTTTTTTTTTTTTTTTGGTGCTTTTCGTGATGGTCTTGGTGATGTTGTGTATATGGGTATTTGTGGGGGACCAGATAAAAATACAAGTGAGGCTTGAATGCAGAGCTTGAATTCACAACCCTGAGATCAAGATCTGAACTGAGATAAAGAATCAGACACTCAATAGAAAAGCTACCCAGGGGACGCCTGGGTGGCTCAGTTGGTTAAGCAGCTGCCTTCGGCTCAGGTCATGATCCCAGCGTTCTGGGATCGAGTCCCACATCGGGCTCTTTGCTTGGCAGGGAGCCTGCTTCTCCCTCTGCCTCTGCCTGCCACTCTGTCTGCCTGTGCTCACTCTCTCTCTCTAACAAATAAATAGCTCAGATTTTAAAAAAGAAAAGCCACCCAGGTGCCCCCCAAATATTTTTAAATGTTTATCTCAAGTACATGTGAGAGTTGATGAGGAGGCAGGGGCCATTGTCTTCATCATATCCTCCTCCTCCTCACCACATGTTAGTTATTGGTACTCTAACCAGATCCCCTTACCTGGCATACATATCCATTTTCTAACTGTTGAGAGCATTGGCTACTAATAGCTCACAGCTGCCCGTTTCTCTAGAGCTTTGCCCTTAGCTGACAGGACTTCACAGAAATTCATGCTCCTTCTGCAGGTGGCCTATAGCCAATGACTGCCTGATAAGGAAAGTCCAAAGAGTGGCTTTACTCTGTAATACAATTCACCCTCCAGAGCTCCCCATGGGAGCAGCTGAAGCTAAACCCCAGGTGAAAATCACATCTTGCCTTGATTTCTCCCCTTTTACTCCTCTGCTTCCTTCACTCTTTTATAGGTTCCTGCTGGAAGCATAGCCTCTGTATATCACATGCACAAGAATCCCCATTTCAGGATCTGGTTTTAGAAAACTTTCCCTAAGACACTTCTCAAATAGACCCAGAGATAGCATTCAGAAAGTAGGCAGGAAAGGGGTGGGGAACAAATGTCTTCAAGTTACAGAGGAAAGCTTAGATGGTCCCTAAAACTGATAGAACCAAACACTAATGTATCACTCTATCATTTTAAAGTTAGAAAAAGGAGCAATAGAAGAAATCAAAATATTAATATGATTATCAAACACTGGGAGGAAACAAGAGGGTAGGAGGAAAGAACAATGGAACAAATCTTCAATTCTTACCTAATGGTAAGATGGAATAAAGAGATATTGCCTACTCTTGATGAATCAAGAAATGGTGGACATGCATATTACTTAGATATTTGGGTACCCTCAGAGAAAAGAAAAACAGAAATAGTAAAGAGAGGTTTCCTCCAAGAAATGTGATAAGAAACAGAAAAGGGGAAGCTGGGGACTGTAGCTTCTTATCATTAACTCTCATATACAATTTGGTATTTTGCCTTTTACATGTACCTGTATGTCCAAACACACACACACACACACACACACAAAACAGCAATTTTTTCCTGAAATTGACTGCAACATATCTCCTAATCAATATACATAATAATATTAGCTAAGATTTTAAGCTAAAAGCTTTACACAGTCTGATTTAATTCTCAGAGACACCCCACAGATTAGTTACTATTGTTATCCCCATATTAAAGGCTGAAGACTGAGGCTCATGGAGGTTAAATAACTTTCCCAAGGTCACAAAGCTAGCATTTCAGGCTAGAAATGGGGTTCAAAACTGAAAATCCACATCCTTAACTTCTGGGCAACACTGCTTCCTGGATCATTTACAATGTCCAAGCCTGTCCTGGAGAAAGGCCTACCCTGAAACTACCATCACTTGGACTCTGCCCAGTGATTTTATCTAGAATGGTGATGTTCATTTCTTGAGATGTAATAATGAAAAAAGAATGAGTTTTTTTTTCTTAAAGATTTTATTTTATTTATTTGACAGAGAGATCACAAGTAGGCAGAGAGACAGGCAGAGAGAGGGGGGGAAGCAGGCTCCCCGCTGAGCAGAGAGCCCGATGCGGGGCTTGATCCCAGGACCCCGAGACCATGACCCGAGCGGAAGGCAGAGGCTTAAACCACTGAGCCACCCAGGTGCCCCAAAAGAATAAGTTTTAAAACAGCTCATGCACACCCAAATGTCAGTATGCAAATACTGTACTGTGTTTGAATTCATACAATATGACTATTCTAGTTGATGAATTGAGTAACTTGTTACTTTCTATTAGTCACTGAATTCCTGGCTTTTCAGATGTGTTACACAGCTTTGATTAGCTTGCAAATAGACTATTAAGTGGTTCCATGCAAGCATCAAATAATACTCTTAAAAATTTTTAATCATCATCTATTGATAATGCTAAACATACATCATGTGAATTTTTCCAATTAGTTGCCTGTGTGTACATTTAAAAAAGAAAATTGTATTTCTAATTAAACCCTACTGAAAGATTCCTTTTTTTTTTTGCTTTAGTAAGAACTACAAGTACCCCCCAAATAAATCTTGTCTTTAATTTTCTACATTCATTTTCATTTTTCTCTAGCTGAGATGCCATAAAAACCACTCAGCTCAACATTAGAAATTGAAAATGATGTTGGAGCATGATAATGGCTATGAATAAGAAGAAAATACCCTGGAATCACAGTCATTCTTGCAAACAAACCAAAAAAAAAAAAAAAAAAAAAAAAGTTAATTTACTGCTCTGCAAAGGCCCACAGCTGGCTTTGTTGATGCATTTTTTACTTTTCTCAAAAAAAAAAAAAAAAATGAAGAACTGAACATCCTGAATGTCTGAGCATCTTCTAGTCCTTTTCTGGGAAAATTTGGACATGGTCTTCTTCACCACTTAAGGAAGAATGGCCCCAACTATGAGTTTTCATGAGGTAAACAAGCAGAGTGCATTCTGCATACTCAACCTCAGGACTTACCCAACCCAGTTAAGCATTCTGAAAGCACCCAAAAGCCCCTGATCATCTGGTTCTCTCTTCCAGCCTGACATCACCTACTATTTCTCTTCTTTTGCTTACTGAGCTCTAGTTACATACTCTTTCTTTCCATCAAACCCCAAGATACCCACTGCTTTTGCCATTGTTTTCCTCCAGCTTGGAGGGCTGGGTTCTTCACATAATCTGGGTACATCTTAAGTGTCAACTCCTCAGAGAGACTTCCCAGGACTCCTCTGAGGTATCCAGGCTCCTCTCACACACATACTTTCTATTTCATTCCTCTTTTTTATTTTCTTCCCCAAATTTCAAAAAATATATTCTTAAAGTCTAGAGATTACCTTTATTTATTTGGCCCAGATAATATATTCTTGGGTCAGGACATAGACTCTGGGTGGGGAGTCAGAGACCTGGTTTCCCAGTAAATGTCTTCAGTGCAGGAAGGTTTCACTTATAAATTGGGGGACTTGGATTATGAGACCAAAAACTATCTATCATCACACAGTTCACTGTTTATTCTGATATGATTTTACTAGTCCCTTGCCTTCATCAGCACAGATAAAGTATTCCAGGAAATTTTGCCCAGAAAGATCGAAGTTGCAAATAACTCAATTGTGTTTCCAATAAGTTTCTGAAAGATCCATCAGTTCTTCAATAAGAAATATTTGGTGACTGTTTATTCTCTAAGACTTTTAATCCCTGGCCTCAAAATCCTGCCATCTTATGGTTATCAATTCTAAACTATTGTATCATGATCCTCATACAATCCTAACAAGACCTCCCCTGTCCCCTTCAAGGATCCTCCTTAAACCAGATTTCAAGGTCTCAACAAATGCCTTGACTGCTCTTGCCTCTGAGATGTAATCAAGACTGTCTACGTAGGCAGTGTTTTCTCTTACCACGGTCATTGATAATCTCAGTTTTGACTGATCAACAGGTTGTTCCGAAGATATTTGGGGAAAGGCTGCACTGGGCTGTATAGTTTACATTAAATCTTTCCCGTCCTTAGCGTTTTTATAAATTGAAGAGGTTGGACTAGATAATCATTCAAAGACCTTCCAGCTTTGATATTCTTTAAGAGCCTTTTGGAAGATAATCCCTTTCCCTCTTTGTGGTCTCTTTCCAAGCTGAGAGCTTCTTAAAGAAAAAGACAATCGCCTCCTGTGGTTGTCAGAAAGCAGATTCAGGTCAGATTCTTGGGGTGGCAAGGAGTTCAATGGGTCAGTTTTCTTTTTCTTTTCTTCTTCTTTTTTTTTTAATGGATCAGTTCTCAAAAGCTAGCTTTATACTTTGCTTCTGCTTGTGACCTCCGGAGGGAGGAGATAACCATTGTTTGCTTTTGTCTTGCTATATAAAAAAGGACCTGAGTGGGAGGGTAGAAACAGGAGCTGCCTCCTTGGCCAAGAGCCACACTTGATGCCTGAATGGAGCTTTCTCCTGAGGATACCTCTTCTCATCCCCGTGGGGGAGACCCTTGGCTACAGCCACACCAGTGAGTAGCTAATTGTCTCCAGTGCTCCCTTGACTGCACAAACAGAATCACAAAGCCTTGTGAAGGTGAGAGATGAACTGACCCCATGTATCTTTGAACAATGCTAAAATGGATGATGAATGGGTATTTGGGAAATATAACAAAGATGATGATTTATATTCATAATGGCCTAATCCCAGAGGGACTACTGGAATGGGCATATAGCACAGTTCTTTGAGCTTTCAGAGTGTGAACTGAGTGAAAATGATTTGAGAAGCCATTCCCTATGAGGTCAGAGACAAGAGGGTTGGGCTCTGTATAAAGATAATTTTCTTTTCAGTTAAACTTCAGATTTGAAAAGTTGAAAGAAGGGCAAAGTAAGTACTCAAATATAATTAAACCAACTGAGGGGGGGATACAAAAAACCCCTTTGCATTTGCAAATGCATGTTTTTATTATCATATTATTATTATTGGTAGCTTGAATTAGGTAACCAAATATATTCTAAACAGCATAAGAACTTGTTTGACTATCTAATTCAACCCTTATTCAATATAGTCTGGGAGGATAGGTACTTGGTTCTTTGATGCTAATATAAGATAAGCCTATCTGGGGAGGAGTCAAGATGGCGGAGAAGTAGGAGGCTGAGACGACATCAGCCAGCAGGAGATCAGCTAGATAGCCTATCAAACCATTCCGAACACCTACAAATCCAACAGGAGATCGAAGAGAAGAAAAACAACAATTCTAGGAACAGAAAATCGACCACTTTCTGAAAGGTAGGACCAGCGGAGAAGTGAATCCAACGCGACGGGAAGATAGACCCCAGGGGGAGGGGCCGGCTCCCGGCAAGCGGCAGAGCACAAAATCAGAACTTTTAAAAGTCGGCTCCACGGAGGGACATCGCTCCAGAGGCTAAACTAGGGTGAAGACCTCACGGGGACAGCGTGGACTCAGGACCCACGGGGTCACAGAAGGATCAGGGGTGTCTGAGTGTCGCAGAGCTCACAGGTATTAGAGCGGGGAAGTCGGCTGCGGAGACAGAGCCGAGATTTTCTAGTGGTCTGTGACACGGACCGGTGCTCTGTGGCACTGGCCGGTGCTCTGTGCGAGGGGTCCCCACAAGATCCGGGGAGACTCCGACCCGGGAGAGCTCAGGGATCTACGGGCTCCGGAGACTCCAGGTGGGACTCTGCCAGAGACAGAGACGCTTGGTCACAGGCTGGGTGAGCTCGGAACACTCACTCCCAGAAGCCAGTGAGACGGGACTGCTTAGGCACGATTTTCTCTGAGCCCGGTCTGCGGGCGCGCGCAGTGTCGGCGGCCCGCGGGGTGTGCGGGCCTGCGGTGTCTGCGGGCGCGCAGTGTCTGCGGGCGGACGCGCGCGCGCACTCTCCGGCGCAAACGTGGGCTAGGGAGACTGGAGGGATTAAACGCTTTTCTCTGAAGGCACACTGAAGACTGGGGCCCCTAGCTCTCGGCTCCTCTGAACCGGAGATTGGGAGGCCGCCATTGTCATTCCCGTCCTCCAGAACTCTACAGAAAGCGCGTTCAGGGAACAAAAGCTCCTGAAAGCAAACCTGAGAGGATTACTTAGCCCGGCCCCTGGTAAGGGCGGTGCAACTCCGCCTCGGGCAAAGACACCTGAGAATCACTACAACAGGCCCCTCCCCCAGAAGACCAAAGAATTACAGCCAAGACCAAGTTCACTTAACAAGGAGAACAGCGGATTCCTACCTAGACAAAATGACAAGGCGGAAAAACTCACCACAAAAAAAAGAGCAGGAGACAGGACCGAAGGCTAGGGACCTAATCAATACAGACATTGGTAATATGTCAGATCTGGAATTCAGGATGACGATTCTCAAGGTTCTAGCCGGGCTCGAAAAAGGCATGGAAGATATTAGAGAAACCCTGTCAGGAGAAATAAAAACCCTTTCTGGAGAAATAAAAGAAATAAAGTCTAATCAAGTTGAAATAAAAAAAGCTATTAATGAGGTGCAATAAAAAATGGAGGCTCTTACTGCTAGGATAAATGAGGCAGAAGACAGAATTAGTGATATAGAAGACCAAATGACAGGGAATAATGAAGCAGACCAAAAGAGAGACAATCAACTACTGGACCACGAGGGGAGAATTCGAGAGATAAGTGATGCCATAAGACGAAACAACATTAGAATAATTGGGATTCCAGAAGAAGAAGAAAGAGAAATAGGAGCAGAAGGTATACTGGAGAGGATTATTGTAGAGAATTTCCCTAATATAGCAAGGGGAACAAGCATCAAAATCCAGGAGGCCCAGAGAACACCTCTCAAAATCAATAGGAATCGACCCACACCCCGCCATCTAATATTAAAATTTACAAGTCTTAGCGACAAAGAGAAAATCCTGAAAGCAGCACGGGACAAGAAGTCTGTAACGTACAATGGTAAAAATATTAGATTGGCAGGAGACTTATCCACAGAGACCTGGCAGGCCAGAAAGAACTGGCATGATATATTCAGAGCACTAAATGAGAAAAACATGCAGCCAAGAATACTTTATCCAGCTAGGTTATCATTGAAAATAGAAGGAGAGATTAAAAGCTTCCAGGACAAACAAAAACTGAAAGAGTTTGTAAACACCAAATCAGCTCTACAGGAAATATTGAAAGGGGTCCTCTAAGCAAAGAGAGACCCTAAAAGTATTACCAGAAAGGAACAGAGACATTATATAGTAACAATCACCATACAGGCAATACAATGGCACTAAACTCTTATCTCTCAATAGTTACCCTGAATGTAAATGGGCTAAATGCCCCAATCAAAAGACACAGGGTTTCAGAATGGATAAAAAAAAAAAAACACCCATCAATATGCTGCCTACAAGAAACTCATCTTAGACCTGAAGACACCTCCAGATTGAAAGTGAGGGGGTGGAAAACAATTTACCATGCTAATGGACATCAGAAGAAAGCTGGGGTGGCAATCCTTATATCAGATCAATTAGATTTTAAGCCAAAGACTATAATAAGAGATGAGGAAGGACACTTCATCATACTCAAAGGGTCTGTCCAACAAGAAGATCTAACAATTTTAAATATCTATGCCCCTAACATGGGAGCAGCCAACTATATAAACCAATTAATAACAAAATCAAAGAAACACATTGACAAGAATACAATAATAGTTGGAGACTTTAATACACCCCTCACTGAAATGGACAGATCATCCAAGCAAAAGATCAACAAGGAAATAAAGGTCTTAAATGACACACTGGACGAGATGGACATCACAGATATATTCAGAACATTCTACCCTAAAGCAACAGAATACACGTTCTTCTCTAGTGCCCATGGAACGTTCTCCAGAATAGATCACATCCTGGGTCATAAATCAGGTCTCAACAGGTATCAAAAGATTGGGATCATTCCCTGCATATTTTCAGACCACAATGCTCTGAAGCTAGAACTCAATCACAAGAGGAAATGTGGAAAGAGCACAAATACATGGAGGCTCAACAGCATCCTTCTAAAAAATGAATGGGTCAACCAGGAAATTAAAGAAGAATTGAAAAAAACCATGGAAACAAATGATAATGAAAACACAACGGTCCAAAATCTGTGGGACACAGCAAAGGCAGTCCTGAGAGGAAAATATATAGCGATACAAGCCTATCTCAAGAAACAGGAAAGGTCTCAAATACACAACCTAACCCTACACCTCAAGGAACTCGAGAGAGAACAACAAAGAAAGCCTAAACCCAGCAGGAGAAGAGAAATAATAAAGATCAAAGCAGAAATCAATGAAATAGAAACCAAAAAAAACAATAGAACAAATCCATGAAACTAGGAGCTGGTTCTTTGAAAGAATTAATAAGATTGATAAACCCCTGGCCAGACTTATCCAAAAGAAAAGAGAAAGGACCCAAATAAATAAAATCATGAATGAAAGAGGAGAGATCACAACCAACACCAAAGAAATACAAACAATCATAAGAACATATTATGAACAACTCTATGCCAACAAATTCGACAATCTGGAAGAAATGGATGCTTTCCTAGAGACATATAAACTGCCAAAACTGAACCAGGAAGAAAGAGAAAACCTGAATAGGCCCATAACCAGTAAGGAGATTGAAACAGTCATCAAAAATCTCCCAACAAGCAAAAGCCCAGGGCCAGATGGCTTCCCAGGGGAATTCTACCAAACATTTAAAGAAGAATTAATTCCTATTCTCCTGAAACTGTTCCAAAAAATAGAAATGGAAGGAAAACTTCCAAACTCATTTTATGAGGCCAGCATCACCTTGATCCCCAAACCAGACAAGGATCCCATCAAAAAAAAGAATTACAGACCAATATCCTTGATGAACACAGATGCGAAAATTCTCACCAAAATACTAGCCAATAGGATCCAACAGTACATTAAAAGGATTATTCACCACGACCAAGTGGGATTTATTCCAGGGCAGCAGGGTTGGTTCAACATCCGCAAATCAATCAATGTGAGACAGTACATTAACAAAAGAAAGAACAAGAACCATATGATACTCTCAATAGATGCTGAAAAAGCATTTGATAAAGTGCAACATCCCTTCCTAATCAAAACTCTTCACAGTGTAGGGATAGAAGGCACATACCTCAATATTATCAAAGCCATCTATGAAAAACCCACTGCAAGTATCATTCTCAATGGAGAAAAACTGAGAGCTTTTCCCTTAAGGTCAGGAACACGGCAGGGATGTCCACTATCACCACTGCTATTCAACATAGTACTAGAAGTCCTAGCCTCAGCAATCAGACAACAAAAAGAAATTAAAGGCATCCAAATCGGCAAAGAAGAAGTCAAACTATCGCTCTTTGCAGATGATATGATACTATATGTGGAAAACCCAAAAGGCTCCACTCCAAAACTGCTAGAGCTTGTACAGGAATTCAGTAAAGTGTCAGGATATAAAATCAATGCACAGAAATCAGTTGCATTTCTTTACACCAACAACAAGACAGAAGAAAGAGAAATTAAGGAGTCAATCCCATTTACAATTACACCCAAAACCATAAGATACCTAGGAATAAACCTAACCAAAGAGGCAAAGAATCTATACTCAGAGAACTATAAAGTACTCATGAAAGAAATTGAGGAAGACACAAAGACATGGAAAAATGTTCCATGCTCATGGAATAGAAGAATTAATATCGTGAAAATGTCTATGCTACCTAAAGCTATCTACACATTTAATGCAATGCCTATCAAAATTCCATCCAATTTTTTCAAAGAAATGGAACAAATAATCCTAAAATTTATATGGAACCAGAAAAGACCTCGAATAGCCAAAGGAATATTGAAAAAGAAAACCAAAGTTGGTGGCATCACAATTCCCGACTTCAAGCTCTACTACAAAGCTGTCATCATTAAGACAGTATGGTACTGGCACAAGAACAGACACATAGATCAATGGAACAGAATAAAGAGCCCAGAAATGGACCCTCAACTCTATGGTCAACTAATCTTCGACAAAGCAGGAAAGAACATCCAATGGAAAAAAGATAGCCTCTTCAACAAATGGTGTTGGGAAAATTGGACAGCCACATGCAGAAAAATGAAATTGGACCATTTCCTTACACCACACACGAAAATAGACTCAAAATGGATGAAGGACCTCAACGTGAGAAAGGAATCCATCAAAATCCTTGAGGAGAACACAGGCAGCAACCTCCTCGACCTCAGCCACAGCAACTTCTTCCTAGGAACAATGCCAAAGGCAAGGGAAGCAAGGGAAAAAATGAACTATTGGGACTTCATCAAGATCAAAAGCTTTTGCACAGCAAAGGAAACAGTCAACAAAACCAAAAGACAACTGACAGAGTGGGAAAAGATATTTGCAAATGACATATCAGATAAAGGGCTAGTATCTAAAATCTACAAAGAGCTTAGCAAACTCAACACCCAAAGAACAAATAATCCAATCAAGAAATGGGCAGAGGACATGAACAGACATTTCTGCAAAGAAGACATCCAGATGGCCAACAGACACATGAAAAAGTGCTCCATATCACTGGGCATCAGGGAAATACAAATCAAAACCACAATGAGATACCACCTCACACCAGTCAGAATGGCTAAAATGAACAAGTCAGGAAATGACAGATGCTGGCGAGGATGTGGAGAAAGGGGAACCCTCCTACACTGTTGGTGGGAATGCAAGTTGGTGCAACCACTCTGGAAAACAGCATGGAGGTTCCTCAAAAAATGGAAAATAGAGCTACCTTATGACCCAGCAATTGCACTACTGGGTATTTACCCTAAAGATACAAACGTAGTGATCCAAAGGGGCATGTGTACCCGAATGTTTATAGCAGCAATGTCCACAATAGCCAAGTTATGGAAAGAACCTAGATGTCCATCAACAGATGAATGGATAAAGAAGAGGTGGTATATATATACGATGGAATACCATGCAGCCATCAAAATAAATGAAATCTTACCATTTGCGACGACATGGATGGAACTAGAGCGTATTATGCTTAGCGAAATAAGTCAACTGGAGAAAGACAACTATCACATGATCTCCCTGATATGAGGAATTGGAGATGCAACGGGGGTGGGAGTTAAGGTGGTAGGAAAAGTAAAAATGAAACAAGATGGGATCGGGAGGGAGACAAACCAAAAGAGACTCTTAATGTCATAAAACAAACTGAGGGGGGTGGGGGGAAGAGGGGTTGGGTGAGGGTGGTGGGGTTACATCATATGTTTAAATAAAGCTTAAATAAAGTAAAAAAAAAAAAAAGATAAGCCTATCTCCATGTCCCCCCCACTAACCCCATTCCTCTATTCTATTTTTTCCCACATCTCTTAATATGTCCCCTTGGTATATTTCTAGATGTGACAGATGGGTGTTTTAACTATTCTCTCAGGTCCTGTCACAGGAAGAATCAAGTCAAGAGCTCCTTTCATCTGTAAAATGGGAGTACAAATACCTGTGCCTAGGAGCTTTCTAAAGATTCTGTTCAAGAATGGGTGTGAGAGATCCTGACATAATGCTTTACCCACAGTTCCACTCATTGAAAGTTTCCTTTATCCCTTCCTCCTCTCTTTCTTCTTCACCTGAATGAAAGATAATGCGGGACTCTGCCATATGGAGGAAGGCTTGACAGAGTTCCCTTTGCCACAGTGTGGTAATCAGCCTTTCTATGCTCTACTAATGATCACACACCTTCATCTACTTATAAAGAGTATGTGGGTTTAAAAGGGGGGAAAAGCAGTGCATCAAAATCAAATTATCCTGTGTGATTATCTTTTCTCCCACTCTGAAAAAAAATTGAGTTTTCATTTAGCCTGTTTTCATTCAGCCAGCATCTTCAGCATTGTTGCAAATTAACACAGTAAACAATAGGAAAGAAGTGTGCAGCCAAGGCTCTGAATAATCTCATTACATATCTCTCAACAGTTAAGAGCATTAATTAAGCCGCTGTATCAGAGGGGATGTTGGTGAAGCAGCTCAAATTCAGTTACATCTTTCAGTGCTTCCTGTTCACTCAAGGTTTGGGATAACTCTTCATTGCTCATCAAAGGGTTTGGGATAATTACCAACAACATGGTCCTGGATTGTTCTGCATGAATGACTTTCAAAATCCCAGATGTTCTTCTTTACTTCTCCTTGCAACAAGAAGGACTTCAGTGTTGTGGTTTGTAGTTTAGGTTCAGGGATCAGAAACACCTGGGCTCACATCTTGGCTAACCCATTTATCAGATTTCCGACATCACCCTGCCTCAGTTTATCTGTCCCAAGTGAGCAATAGAAGTTATCAATTCCATGAGGTTGTTGGAAGATTAACTGACCTGATGAAGAGTAGGCAACAGCTCAGTGCCTGGTATGTAGTTAATGCTCAATAAACCTTAGCTTGTAGTGGAAGTAGTAGTAGCAATAGTAGTAGTAGCAAGCTATGTGGTATATCAGTAGATCAAGGAGCTGGTCAACAGAAAACTTGGGCTCTGATCCTGGCTCCTATTAGTTTTGACCTCTTTGTCTCAACTCTCCTTTGCTGTGTAAAATTGTTATGCAAAACTGTTATAAGAATTAACTGTTATAATAGATGCAAATGCACTTTGTAAACTATAGAAATGTATGTGATTAATGTCATAGCATTAATCTGTGAAGGTCATTGTTTTTTCCAAATCTATTAAGAGGGTGATTGCAAAAAGCACCTAAAAAGGACAAACTGCTGTTTATCACTATAGTTGCTATAAAGCTCTTTGATTACAAGAAATCAAAACCAAATAAGCTGCTCATATAAACATGAAGTTTATGGAGAGAATAAAGTAAAACACATCATGGGTATTCATTCACTTATTAAACATTCATTTATTTTTTTAAAGATTTTATTTATTTATTTGACAGAGAGAGAGATCACAGTAGGCAGAGAGGTAGGCAGAGAGAGGGGGAAAACAGAGCAGAGAGCACTGAGCAGAGAGCCTGATATGGGGCTCGATCCCAGAACCCTGAGATCAGGACCTGAGCCAAAGGCAGACGCTTAACCCACTGAGACACCCAGGCATCCCTAAACATATATTTATTGATGGGGCACCTGGGTGGCTCAGTCGGTTAAGCATCTGCCTTTGGCTCGGATCCTGATCTCAGGGTTCTGGGATTGAGCCCCATGTAGGCCTCCCTGCTCAGTGGGGAGCCTGCTTCTCCTTCTACCCCTCCCCCTGCTCTCTCCCTGTCAAATAAAAAACAAAAATCTTAAACATATATTTATTGAACATTTTGCTCTAAAAACTGTACTGGATGTTGTATCTGTTAAAATGAGTTAAGTCCTTGACTAAAGTAGTTAGCATACTTGAGCAAATAAAATGAAAAGCAGGGTGGGACACAGGCAAATATGTGGTAAACAAAAAAGTTCATGTGTATTTACAGATTCAAAAAAGAAACTAATGCTACCTATGTAATGAATAGGGTATAATTACAGACAGGACATGGGAAATGGTGGAATACTACAGAGGGGAAAGCTTTTAAGCCAATACATGAAGTTAGAGCTCAAGGAAATCTTTGCAAGTAAAGGGAATGCATCTTCCAAGTCTATAAGGCAGGAAAAAGCTTGGCAAACCCGAGAATTGAGAGATATCCAGTGTGTCAGGGGCTCGGTTCAGGGTAAATGGCTTAGGTCTGGGCAGGAGACACAAATCCAGTCATTTGTTCCTTCAGTAGACATACTTACTGTCTACTTTGTGTCAGGCACTGCTCTGAACCAAACAGATGAGGTCTGCCCAAGGTGACTGACCGC
>RCUC01139813.1:0-14946 GCA_003697995.1 Taxidea taxus jeffersonii
TTTTTTGAAGCCCCCATTCCCCAAGGCTTTTCCCAGCCCCCAAAGTCTGATAGGATTCAAAATGGGTCAGATAAGGAGGAGATGTACTTGACTCAAGAATAGAACTGCCAGATGAAATGCAGAACCCCCAGTTACATTTGAATTTCAAATAAACAATGAATACATTTTTAGGATAAGTGTGTAACCATGCAGTATATCCCATGCAGTATTTGGAATACACTTAGGCAAAAAAAAAAAGTAGTTCATCTAAAATTCAAATGTAACTGGGTGTCCTGTATTTTTATTTTGCGAAGTCTATGACCTCAGACAAGAAGGAACTGGAAAAATGACTGTCGGTAACGTAGAGAGTTTGCCATATATGGTGTCCTTATAGTTAACTTATGTTATATAGTTAACTTTTTATGTTTGATCATATAATATTTTTAAATCATTTTTTTTCAAATGTGGCACTGGCACAATAGGTTAAAGGCACATTTTCTTAGAAATAAGCGCAAGTAAAACAGTGCAACGTAATCATGTTACTTCAAACCAGTGTTTGGCTTTACCTCACACTCCTTTCCTTCCCAATTATAGTTCTTCAATTTAGTGACTTGTTCTCTTTAAAATTAAAATCGACAGAATGATAATTCCTTCCCATTTACACTGTAACTGAGAACGTTAATTTCTCTTTGATAATTACTCAGATAATATATTTATAGTCACTATGGAATGTGGAACATCATAAACACTAAAACAAAAGAATAATGACATTTGGCATATAGATCATGCTCTTAATAGGCACAGATAACCGGTTAATTTTTGTGGATTGTGGGTTGGAACATTTTGCTTTTCCCTTTTTCAGGGATGGTTAATGTCATGGTCACATATAAGGGAAGGGGTACAGAAGCTGAAGAAAGTCGACAAAAATATTTCTTGAGAACGAAGTGATGGGGACAACATTAAGGGATCCTCACGGAGACCAGTAATGACAACAGTTTGTGTCCCTACCTCCAATGACACCATTAATCTCCCCGCAGTCCCCAGGAGGCCGGTGGGACCCCGCAGACAGCAACTCCAGTCGGCCGACCACCCGCTCCAGCCTCTCCATCAGTGCCTGCATCTCTGCCATTCTAGAAAAACACAGGCAACGGGAGTCCGTGTGAAAGGGAGGATTAGCAAGCCGACGCTAGTAAATTTAACAGCATCAAGAAGGAAAATAAAAATTGCTTGGAATGGCTTTAATTACCTAAACAGTATTTCTACACAGTCGGAAAATAGGTGAAATTCCAAAAAACATAGAACTTGGAACAAAAAAAACCCCACAAAGTATACTGATCTTATTTTCAATTCAACGAAAATATTCTTATTATTCATTCGAGTCAATGGCATTTATAAGCCCCATATGTAATACGCAAGAAATTCACTCCCTACGCCATTAACAAGTGTCTGGTTGGATGCTTCCTGTGCTATGATACAATCTATGTCTAGCATTTACTTAAAAGCCTGTGAACATGTATCTCACGGTTAATGTTGCCAACTTTTATCCCACTAAATGGTAGGAACATATTTTAACTACTTCCAATGACTCTTTCTGGGCAAGTATAACTCTCCAAGGGATACTAAACCTACTGATAATTGTTGTTTATTTACTCAATTACCTTAAGTCAAGGTAATGAGTGAATAAATGAGTTTATAAAATTGCATCATTTAGCAAGCAAATGGATTTTTACCTCCAAGAGCTACCTGTTTTCTACTTGTCAGTACCTTTAGCGTTTCTGTTGCTGGATTATTTCAGATTACAATTATTCTGAAGGGTGGAGATTTTAAATTAAAATATCAAGAATGTTTATCTCCTTTTGCTGCGGGTTGTTTCCGGACAAAATTTAGGTCCGGGGGTGGGGGGTGGCTTCTGGAGACAGGGAGCTTCAGTGCCCCAGCAGCCTCAGCTGGGAGTAACTGGGTTTGAGGCTGAGTGAGGGAATGGAGGATAAAAGGGGTGCTTCCTAACAGTCCTTCAAGAGTTACACGGAGTGTACACATGTAGTACCCTGAAGTTTTTTTTTTTTAAGATTTTATTTTTTCATTTGACAGGCAGAGATCACAAGCAGGCAGAGAGGCAGGCAGAGAGAGAGGGGGAAGCAGGCTCCCCGCTGAGCAGAGAGCCCGACGCGGGGCTCGATCCCAGGACCCTGAGATCATGACCTGTGCCAAAGGCAGAGGCTTAGCCCACTGAGCCCCCCAGGTGCCCCAGAACCTTGAAATGTGTTGGCCCTATAACGTAATGCTATGAAGGCAACCCCTGAGGAATGGAACCCAATCTAATTTGGCTGGGCTCATGAGATCCAACACTGAGGTACCACAGCTCCCACTGTACCACTCTATGTCTGTTTTTGGCAAAATCAGCCTCCTGCCCCAGAAAGAGTAAAACATGCCTCATCTTAATCAGTGTCTGTCGTTCTCATGCTTGCAAACTTTCTAAGCATCATCTTGAGCCAAAGAGGACTGGTATGCTCCCATATCAGACACAGTGCTGCCCCAGAGGGTGGGTAAATATTATTGCTCTAAGACATGTAACATTTCTTATTTCTGCAAGGAACCAGGTAATGCATTTTTTTTTTTTTTTTGGCATTTTGTGTTTCAGTAGTTTTGAGCTTAAACATAAAGACTTGCCACGGCCATATTTAAAAACAAGGTTATACTCCTCAAAACACGTGGATAGCTCTGTTACTCTGCATTAAATGTCAGACGGTCATCAGATACGGATGTGGGAGTTCACTGTCTATTTTGGAAGTCATCTCTAAAACTGCCAGCAGCTACTCTTTCAAAATATGGGGCAGTATTCTCTGCACAGCTGAGATCAGCATCTAATCCCAAGGGGATTCAAAATTAGAACTTTCTCATCTATTCGTTTCCTCTTAACGTCAGAACTTTTGCTTCTCCTGCAATTGAAGAAGAAAAAAAGGGAAGAAGAAATTTAATTGAGCCCTTTACGTAATCTTCCAAGGGAACTGGGTATCCTGTAGGTGGGTAAAAGCCATTTGAGAGATGATAAAAGCCCCTCAAATCTTTTAATAGTTGTCCGTCTGTTCACAGTTCCTATGTAGATAACTGTCCACAGTTATCTATGTTCCCTGTTACTCAACTTGCCAAATGTTACCGCCATAGACCTAGCCCATGCTAGGGAAAAGAAAAATGTGTTTGCTTTGTTAGTGAAGCTCCCGATGCCCCAACAGAGAGGCACCAACCACCTCCAGAGGCTCCCAGCACCATTTCCGAGGGCCTGTTACATTTCACACTTAGGACGACTGTCCCCGACTGTGGCTTAATCAGCCTCCCTGACAAGACTCCAACTCACACTATCTAATAGCACTCCATATGTTGAGAGACAACAGGAGTTAGTCCACAAACCGCAGGGCTGGGCTGATTGGTATGGAATGCAGTCTAAAAGCAAATCAGATGTCACTTCGTGTAAAATCACCACGGACTGTGGAGTCTGGTCACAGCCTCTTAAGAGACCAAAATACAGCTCATGCACGGAAGCTGGAAAGATACCTCTAGATTTAAAATTTTAGAACCATTTCTAAGAGAAACAGAAGAACCTATCAATGAAAGAATGCACCAGGATGTTGGAAATATACACGATAGCATTCCCAGGGAGAAGGATGGGGCCCAAGATGGCTGTCCCCTCTTCTCCCAAACCACACGCGCGTGCTTCTCCCCACATGTGCCCTCAGCTGCTATCCTGGCTCTCAAGAATGAAGAAAGAACAAGGCAGCAGATTCTCCAAATTCTTCCCAGGCAGTTCCATTTGCCTTGGTTTTTCAAAGTGGATTGAGCCAAGTTTTCATGAAGAGGTGGGGGCCAGGAATTAAGAGTTAGGCTGAGGAAAGGGATAGGGCAGGGGTTGGAGACAGCAAGGTCAGGGTAAGGAATGAGTCGAAGCCAGGCCCACAGACAGATGAGCTCGGACCAGGAAGCCAACCGAAGAAGGGGATACACATAAGATGATCTAAGAGAAGCAGAGAGAAGCCAGACACACAGCTGGACAACCAAGAACTTAGGTCAAGGGCATCTGGGGGGCTCAGCTGGTTGAGTGTCCAACTCTTGAGTTTCAGCTCAGGTCTTGATCTCAGGGTCATGAGATCGAGCCCTGTGTTGGGTTCCATGCTTAGCAGGAAGTCTGCTTGGGATTCTCTCTCCCTCCCTCTCTGCTCTCCCCTTCCCTGCTCTCTGTCTCTCAAATAGATAATTTTTTTATAAAAAGAGCCTAGGAGAGATGATGTGCTCCAAAAAGCCAACGCCAATTTGAGGTCCCCTATAACCTCTGGCTTACAGCAGATAAACACAATCATCTGGCCAGGTGTGAGGGTAGGTGGAAAAAAAAAAAGGAGAGAAACTAAAGTCTACAACTTTCTCTTTTTAATGATCTGTTTTAAGAAATTACACTTGACGTGAATCTCAACTCCTTGTTTTGTATTAATTTGGGAGTATTCTTTTTTAAGCTCCCTTATAATACGACATGTAACTCATCTTATTTGTCATTTTTTTTTCCTCATTTGAATATTCTCCTCCCTTTTCCCCTTTTAAAGTTTAACTTTTTAAGCATGCACAGAATTTAAAAAGTCACCAGTTCTACAAGGCTTATTATAAAAACACAACAGTCCCCCGGCTGCCCCCTCCCATTTCTGTAGTGAGAATCAACAGATCTCCAGTAGTTGAGCCGTTGCTTTTAGTAATTACCTCTTCTGTATGCAACATGCTTCTCTCTTTACGTCTTGTTTTTCTTCCGTTCTAGGCATTATTCACTGAGTTCCCACCAAAACCAAGAGGGTTCACATTCTGCTTGCCTAATCCCCACCATCACATGTGCGCATACTTTCCTTTGCCCCAGTACTATTGTGTCACAATGTCTGTGTGACCAATCATCAGTGTCAACACAATTATGACCATTCACAGCTGAGTCATGATGTCTCTTAAGATCAGTCTCCATTTTTTTTTTTTTTTGGTTTTGTTTTCACAACCTGCTTTCCTGTAGCCATGTGGTTCTGCTTCTCTGTTTTCTACATACTTTTTCATTATTCACCTCTGAACACTTCCCCCAGTTGTGGAAATCTCCTTTTGAGCAGGCCAAACACATCTGGAATGCTATTAGGTCCTTCTTCTCAGAGGTTCTCTCTTCTGGAGAGTCACTCTGAGGGTTTGGGTGCTCTGTAGGCTCTGCGACCAGAGAGCTGCTTACTCCTTCCCCCATGAGGCATCTCCCCCTCTCTCTTATGTAGTATCACCTGCTTTTTGGATTCTGTAGCCTCCTATTCCTTGGTGTACTTCCTTAACTGTCTTCTTAATTTCAGAGCACTGTCTTTGGAAAAAGTACATGAAAGCACAATTGTTTATTGGAGAACACGCGAGTTGGAGAATATGTTTATTTTTCCCTCACACCTGATCAGTGGTTGGGCTGAGTGTAGAATTCCAGGCTGGAAGGCTTCCTCAGAATTTTTAAGGGACTGCTCCATCATGTTCTAGCTTCCTAGGTTACTGTGGACAGGTCTAAAGCCATTCTGGTTTTCTGATTCTTCATCCTTTTGATGTAACCTTTGTTTTCTCTTCTGGAGGGAGTCTCTGGGGTCTTTGTCCTCAGGGGTTTGGGCTTTCACAGCGATATACCTTGTGGTTGATCAGATGTTTTTTAAGTAGGCTCCATGCCCAATACGGAGCCCCATGTGGGGCCCGAACTCATGACCCTGAGATCAAGACCTGCCGAAATCAAGTTAGATGTTTAACCAACTGAGGCACCCAGATACCCCTCAAATGTTTCCTTTACACATGATTTTCCAGAGGCGTGGGAAAGACAGGAAAATGGGCATTGCATATTGTACCTGCAGGTGAGTTTAAAAACTACATTTTGGGGTGTTTTATTTTTTTTCAAATAAAGTAGTTAGGATTCTAGATATTTAAACAATTTAAACTCCTTTCACAGCAATGGCACACATTTACAAATATTTCATACACTTCAGTAAGAACACAGCCAGTGAGTTTTCTCTCATGTACTGTCTTGAAAGGCTAAAGCGTTCTGGAGGCATTTTCCTAGGAGAAAAGATAGTTGTCATCATTTAAAACTTATTTTTGCCTCACTGGTCATTTTATAACACCCGTTGTTAAAGTGTAGATATTCAGTTCCTTATACTAGGTGTTTTTCTTTTCTTATTTCTTTTTATTTATTTATGTCAGAGGGAGAGAGAGAGTGAGAGAGAGCATGAGAGGGGAGAAGGTCAGAGGGAGAAACAGACTCCCCGAGGAGCTGGGAGCCCGATGCGGGACTCGATCCCAGTACTCTGGGATCATGACCTGAGCTGAAGGCAGTTGGTTAACCAACTGAGCCACCCAGGCGCCCCCCTGATACTAGTTTTATGCCCACTGTTCTGGCAATGGGCAACGACTACTCTAACACAGTAAGAGAGAGAGCATTCCTATTCTTTCCCACAGTGGTTTCCAGAAAGGGAGAATTCCCCACACTTGCAAACATTCTATAAGGTCTCAATCATTTTGCCCCCCCTCCCTTTTTTAAAGTAGACTTCATGCCCATCGTGGAGCCCAATGCAGAGCCCAAACCCAAGACCCAGAGATCAAGACTTGAGCTGAGATGAAGAGCCAGATGCTTAACCAACTGAGCCACCCAGTGGCCCCATTTAGTCCATTTTCAACCAGGGCTGTTCATAGGAACCCTGGTCTTGGAATCACTAGGTGCAGGTCTTTGGGGGAAGAGCTTAGTTTTGCTATGCTTTAGTTACTACCCGTCCATAGGGTTGCTAGAAGTATGTGTAGAAAGGCATACAAAGTCTGTCACACGGTCGGTGACAAACGTGTTAGCTACTGTAATGAAGCCATCCCATCTGTTTTGCTCTCCACGGAAAAAATCTACAAACCATTTTATCAAGTCTTTGTTTATTTTAAATGCTGAGCAATCATCTAAAAGACTGGGTCAAAAGAGTTGTTAAATCATTAGGCTGTATACCGGAAGCTAACTATGCTTCAGTAAAAAATTAAAAAAAGATAAGTAAAATAAAATAATATAACATTAAAAAAACCTGGCCAATGAAATGACTAACTAAAGATTTCAGGTCATACCTTATAAATTATACCCTTAAAGTTTTTTTTTCAGAGTTTCCTTTTCCTCTGTTCACATACTTATTCTACCAAGGTTTTTTGTTTGTTTGTTTGTTTTGTTTGTTTGTTTTTTTGAGAAGGAGAGAGAGAAAGAGGAACAGGGAGGGGCAGAGGAAGAGGAAGAGAGAATCTTAAGCAGGCCCCATGCCTAGCTTGGAGCCAGACATGGGGCTTGATCTCACCACCCTGATTTCATGACCTGAGCTAAAATCAAGAGTCCGACACTTAACTGACTGAGCCACCCAAGTGCCCCTTCCCCAAGATTTCTAATGTGTGATGGTTACTATAAAATGAAAATTTTAGGGGCGACTAGGTGGCTCAGACGGTAGAGTCTGCCTTAGGCTCACGTCATGATCCTGGGGTCCTGGGATCCAGCTGGGCATCAGGGTCTCTGCTCAGCATGGAGCCTACTTCTCCTCCTTCCATCCCCTCCACCTTCCCCTATGCCTCCGCCAAAATAAATCAACAAAATCTTAAAATAAATAAAACAAAAATTGGGGTATGTAATCAGTAGTTTTGTAGTCACATATATTCCCCCAAGCATTCAAAAATTCAGAAATAATCAACAGATCATGTATCAGTTTTAGGAGCACTGCATAATGATTTGATATATGTATCCAGCAGTCCTCCTTTACCCACCGGGATACATTCCACGACCCTCAGCGGAAGCCTAGAACCACAGATAGTGCCAAGCCTTCCACATACTTATACATACTTATACTTTTTCCTATAGGTACATACTTCCGATATATACTTTCCTATAGATACATACTTATGACCAAGATACTATATATCAGATACTATACATCTGAGGGAGAGTAAGAGATTAACAACAATAGCTAATAATAAAATAGAACACTTACAACAATATACTGTACTGTAATACAAGTTAGGTAACTATGACCTTTCTCTTTCTCATTAGATCTTTCCAGACGGTACGCCCCTCCTTCCTGTGGGGACATGAGGTGCTCAAATGCCAGCATGGTGGGATGAAGTGAGGTGAGTGATGCAGGCACCGTGACAACAGCACGAGGTTACTACAGACCTTGTAGCATCAGAAAGAGGATCACCCGCTTCCCCACCGCGACTGACCACAGGCAACCGACGACTACGGGTGAGGGGTGACCACTGTCCGCTGCACAATGGCCCCCACGAGAAGCTCAATGAATCCTCACCACACATAGGTACAAGTTTTTGTCTTGCGGTAAGAGCTTTTGGCATCTCCTCTCTTAGCAACTTCCGAAGATGCAACAGCAGACTGTTAATCCCAGTCATCCTGCTGTACGTCACACCCCCGGGACCTACTGATCCTATAACCAGAGGCCCCTACGCACTTTTACAATGACTCATTTGCTTTTACACCGTCCTCTGCTAAGGACACAAACCCGAACTCCGCAGAAGCATGTTTGGAAGACAACACTCCTTCATCCCTCATCCAAATCATCTTGTGCTCCGTGGTAAGGGGTCCGGTAAGACCTAACTACTTCGTTATAAAAAGTAATGCTTTTTATAACGTTATAAAAAGTTACAAAAAGCAACGCTCATAGCTGCCTTGAAAACCGACACCCCAGGGTATGGAGTACATGGTGATAAGCCCAGAATAACGCCTATTTGTCTGGGTCACGTTCCTGGCACCTGTAAGACACCCGGCTCAATTAAAACACTGTCTCTGGCTATGCTTTCTGCTAGCACGTGCACACTGTGCCTCCCAAGGAGACGAGTCTGAGCCCTTCATGGGCTGAGGTCCCACCTTTTACTCTTCTGGCATCCCCCGCTGAGTCCTGCCTGCTGCCATGTACACAGGGAATTCTACAAATATTTTTTGATTGACTAATTAATTGGCTACCACTCACCACCTTCCCTTGCCTGCCCACTCACTGGCATAATCCCAGATCAGGTGGCAAGCCAGATTTTCACAGGAGCAGTTTCCATTTTGAAGAAGACACTGGCTTAGTTTTCCCCTCTGAACACCACAGTGGCTTCCTCCCATGGTTCACACGCGCACCCATGTTCTCTGGAATGTGAACCTTGCGTTTTCCATAGCACCTGTTTTCTTCGGGACTTCAGGAATGTTCAAAAGTCCACATTGTCCGAAGGGTTTTGTAAATTCCTCACAGCAAGTTCATAAAACAAGCAAGGGAGAACCCTACTATGATAACATTTTCGTGTTCACGACGGCTGCGTTTTCCAGGTTGCTGGTTGAGGTTCTCCTCACTAGGCGGAAGGTATAGAAATAATTGTGGTGAGCATTTCTCCTCAGACTCTATAAGGGAGACCTAGAACCAAGGGGTTCCAAAGATCATGAGTCTAAGCTTAAACAGAAGCTTGAAGAACTGACAGGAAGAGATGACTTTTTAACCCTTTCCCATGTTGAGACTGGGCTGCTGGTTATATGTGAGCTCTCCGGAACCCGTAAAGTCACAATGGATTACTTTCTCTACAAATCCGCCCAGATAAAAAAAAATACATATATTTGTTGAACTACCATCAAACCAGGCTGCCCTAGATATTAGTTTCTCTTTATCATGAGTGTAACAATGACCTTCTTTCCTTTCTCCAGAAGCTACCAATCACTTGGGGAAGGAATCGTGTGGTTCACCATCACTGATGGGATAATTGTTAACGTGTAGAAGAAAGAAACCATGGTCTTCCCTCCTTCATTCATTGACTGGCTCACTCAATATGCTGGTTTCGTTCGGTCAGTTAGTTTCCACTATCTGCCAAACACAAGGGGCATGGGTAGAATGTGAAGGGGGATCAAAATACATTTCTTGCCCAGTTGTCTTGGGATGGGGCTAGAAGTAGACCTTGCTCAGTCAAGCCGGGGAGTTGTTTTTGTAAGAAGATATGTTCGTGTTGCCAAGATGCCTGCCTTTATATTTTTGCTTACTCTCCTACTGGGCATTTTTGGAGCCAGCTTCTCACCAAACAGGGGGGAAATAAAAGCCATCATTTTCTTTTTATTGCAAAGAAGTTTCAAGAGTCTCTGAATTTTGAAACAGTAAAACCAGAATAGGAAAGATCAGAGAGTTACATAAATAAAAGAACACCTTAAATGTTTCACAGAACTGGAGAAAATACAAGATCCTGATTGGGTTAATGGATTTCTCCAAAACCTCTAATAAAGTTCCAGTGCAGAGAAAAAAGGCCAAGTGTCTTCTGCTGGACTTGGGAAAGGACCTCACCCCAGCCCCCTACATCTCACCGGGTTCCAAAGACTCACTCACAGAGACAAGTCACGCCTATCACTGTGCCTCACCCACTGCCTCGGGGTCCTTCCCAACACTGCTACACCCATACTCTGCTCTCTGCGAGGCCACCCACTGCCTCACAGGTCAGGGGTAACCTCTCTTTACCGCCTGCCATTTACTTCCTGTCATCACAACCAAATCCAGAGTGGGGTAGAGAAGGGCAAAATAAACAACCACATGTAGAAAGGACCTCCCCTTTCCATTTGCCCCCTCCACTCTGGTGGTATCACTTCTCAGGAGGGTCCCTGATCAGTCTTGTGATATAAATATCTTTCCTCTAAGTTGGAATCTCTGAAGATTAGAGGCGAGAACTCATAACTTGATATTGTGGAAAAAGTATTTTGGCATCAGAGAACTTTAATTTCAGATTCCAGCCCCTTACCTGGCAGCTTCCATAACTCTGGGCAGATGACTTAACCCACTTGAGTCTCAATTTATTCATTTCTAATATATGAATTCCTTCCTTCTTCATTCACCAGTTTAAGAGAATTGTATACAAATGTGTTTTTGAGATGTGCTCTGTGCTGGCTGCTGGAGCTACACAGATGGATAAGACACAGATTCCTCAGGGGGTCATGATCTCCTTCAGGAATGGATGGTTTGGCTGCTGGGGACAGTCCAGCACTCCAGGATGCCAGGCAGCAGGGG
Source organism: Taxidea taxus jeffersonii (assembly GCA_003697995.1). NCBI lineage: Eukaryota > Metazoa > Chordata > Mammalia > Carnivora > Mustelidae > Taxidea > Taxidea taxus. Next base: position 11,043 of record RCUC01139813.1, read on the forward strand.
ACGGGGCCATCTTGGCAGGAAAGAGCCCAGTGGGAACCGAGGCCTTGGGGGAGGTCTAAGTATGTCTTGAAGGCTGGCTCTGCGCCCTGACTTGGGGTGGTGCTGCTTACCGGTAAGGACAGAGCCATAAAATCCTAGAGTCTGAACGCTGAGTGGGACCAGGACCCTATTTCATTCTCCTATCATTAAGTGTGAACTCTCTTAGCAAAATGTGAGGCAAAGACCCCTCCCTGAAGAGAAGTTCCCTCCCCAGCTCACTCCATGCCCTTTCTAAGCTCCTATGATGCTGGGCAAGTCCTTCCTTCCTGGGTCCCCATGCTGCCTGTTTGCTCTTGCTTATTAGGCTATGGGGCAAGTGTAGTGCAAAAAGGTGTTTCTAGGAGGACTTCAAGGGCCATATCCTGGCACTGGGAAAGGAGGAGCCTTGGAGACCCCACTAGGCTACCACAGCCTGGGAAGGGTTTCTAGGGACCTTCTATCCCTCCATACAACAAAATGCATTGCTCTCCCTGTGCGCAGTTGTAAGAACTCTTACAACTCAAAAATAAGACAAAAACTCCAACTTAAAAATGGTCAAAATATTTGAATAGACATTTTCCCAAAGAAAACAGGCAAACAGCCAGCAGTACAAGCGAACATGCTCGACATCAATAGCAATCAGGGAAATGCAAATCAAACCCACAATGAGATACCACTTCGCACCCGCTGGGATGGCTGTGACCAGGAAGACAGATGACACCAAGTGCCAGTGAGGACGTGGGCAAATCAGAACCTTCCTACACTTCCGGGGGGAGTGTAAAATGGTGCAACTGCTATGGAAACGGTTAAAAAGTTTCTTCAAGAGTCAAGCACCCGCTTGCTGTAAGACCCAGCCATTGCACTCGCTGTTAGCTACTCAAGAGCAGTGAAAACACATGTCCACATGCACAAAGACTTGCACACAGATGTTCAAGGCATCACCACTCATAATAGCAAAACATGAAAGGAAACAGCCCATCAGCTGATGGATAGATAAACAAAATGTAGCCACACAACAGAGTATCATTTAGCAAGAAAAAGGAAAGAAGTACTGATACATTCTGCAACACAGATGAGCACTGAAACATTATGCTACTTCAGAGAGCCAGACACGGAAGAGCAGGTACTGTACAATTCCACTTACATGAATATCCAGAAAAGGCAAATGTCTAGAGACTGAATGAAGATCAGCAGTTGCCTAGGGCTGGCGATGGGAATGGGAAGTGAGTACCAACAGGCAGAAAATCTCTATGTGAAGTGGGGTAAAGGATTTAAGACAGGATCATGGTGGCAGGTGCACAATGCTGGAAACATACTAATAATCATTGAATTGTGCACTTAAAGTGGGTGAATTTTATGCAAAATTGTACCTCGATAAAGCTTTCAAAAACAAACGAGTAAAACTGATCCTTGAACCATGCAGAGGTAAGGGGTGCCAACACCTCCATGCAATAAAAAATCCGCATATAGGGGCACCTGGGTGGCTCAGTGGGTTAAGCCCCTGCCCTTGGCTCAGGTCATGATTTCAGGCTCCTGGGATCGAGCCCCACATCGGGCTCTCTACTCAGCAGGGAGCCAGCTTCCGACCGAGCTCTCTGCCTGCCTCTCCGCCTACTTGTGATCTCTGTGAAATAAATAAATAAAATCTTTTTTAAAAATCCGCATATAACTTTTGAGTCCCCCCAAATTTCACTACTAATAGCCTACTATCGACTAGAAGCCTTATGAACAACATACTCAGTTGATGAACTTATATTTTTATGCCATTTGCATTATATGCTGTATTCTTACAACAATGTAGGCTAGAGAAAAGAAAACCGTGAAGAGGGGCGCCTGGGTGGCTCAGTGGGTTAAGCCTCTGCCTTCGGCTCAGGTCATGATCTCAGGGTCCTGGGATCAAGCCTTGCATTGGGCTCTCTGCTCAGCAGGGAGTCTGCTTCCCGCCCCCCCCCCCAACCCCTGTCTCCTGCTCTGCCTACCTGTGATCTCTCTCTCTGTCAAATAAATAAAAATTTAAAAAAAAAGAAAAGAAAACCATGAAGAGAAACTACAGTCACAGCAGTGTACGTATTTATTTAAAAATATGTGCACCAACTGACCCTGCAAGGTTCAAACCTATATCGTTCAACGGTCAGGGGTACTGCTCCTCTTTACAAAGATATGTTGAAAACTAGTTAAGTCTGAATGACTTTGCTGCTCTCATCTCCTGGAGAAGACCTAGGTGGCAATGAACCTTAACCAAAGACTGCTCTGAGAGGCCACAGCTAGGGGCCATGATAGGGGGCAAAGGGGAACAGTGTTTTCCACTGCATCAGAATCACTGGGGAAGGGGCACCTGGTGGCTCAGTCATTAAGCCACTGCCTTCAGCGCAGGTCATGGTCCCAGGGTCCTGGGATCAAGCCCTGCATCAGGCTCCCTGCTCAGCGGGAAGCCTGTTCTTCCCTCTCCCACTCCCCCCTGCCTGTGTTCCCTCTCTCGCTGTGTCTCTCTCTGCCAAATAAATAAATAAAATCTTAAAAAAAAAAAAAAAAGAATCACTGGGGAGAAGCAGTGGGGGTGGGGGGTTGCAGAGAGTGTCTTCGAAATGCAGATTCCTGGGCCCTGAGCTCAGCAATCTTAATTCAGCTGTTCTGGGTATTCCCAGCGATCTGCATTTCTCAGAAGCACACTTCAGAGTAAAAGGAGCCAGACTTTGAGAAATCCTATAATAGAAGTGCAGAGGAATGCTGCAGGAGCATATGTGCACGGGGGTGGGGGTAGAGAAGGGTGGGTACTCACGTGAGCCCCGGGAAGTAAGGAGGCTCTTAGCATTCAGTTAGGCGCTAAGCTGAATCTCAAAAGATGAGGAGGCATTACTGCCTTCTCAAAGCATTATTCGGAAGAAGAGAGGTAAGTGAGGGTAAAAGCATCTCTGGGCTGATGCATGTGCCAAGGCACTGAGGCATTATAACTAGAAATTATTTCCAGAGCATTCATTCTGTGCCAGAAGGTACCCAAGAGCACATGGGAAAACCCAGGATGGACAGGTAGCTGGCCAGAGCAGCGGATGTGGCTGAGGGGGAGATGTGGGAATTTATTACAAGGTGGCAGCGGACCGGAGCAGGTCTGACAATGTCTGGGGGTACCGGAGATCTAAGACAGGGCCACACTGATCAGCAGGGTGGGGAGGGGAAGAGAGAAGGCAGGATTTTTTGGCTGCCTTCCCTCAGGGTCCGGTGGTGCAGGTGCTAACCCAGAGAAGGCTTGCAGGTGGCCAGCTAAGGGGAGGACCTCAGTTTTAGACACTGAGTTCCAAGTGCCTACCGGGATGACAGCTGGTGGCTGCAAGCAGGGAAGGGGAAAGCCCGGAGGGGCTTCTGGGATGGAAGTATAAGTTTTACCTTACCTAATAATAACAACTGCCACGGGAGTTTTGGAGAGCTCAGAGGGGATGATGAGGTGAGCTTTGAGAACTAGAAAATGATGCCTGAGTGTCACTGTTAAATTCTAATTTATCTCTGAACGTGCCCCAGCACCCCTCCCAGGGATGTGCTCATGACTGCATGGGTCAGCATGTCTCCGATCTCCCAAACACGGCGACCAGGGACATCTCACACACCACAGTTCTAAGGGGAGGCCATAGTGCATCTCAATGGCAGGGACACTAGTGACAAGAAGCAGAAAAGGGGCTAGCATCTTATATGGTCAGTTATTTCTGACCACCTGGCCAAAACTCCCTCACTCCCTAAACCCCGTCGTTTCGGTGTTAAGAATACTACATGTCCCCCCTGGGTGGCTCAGTTGGTTAAGCGGCTGCCTTCGGCTCAGGTCATGATCCCAGCGTCCTGGGATCGAGTCCCACATCGGGCTCCTTGCTCGGCAGGGAGCCTGCTTCTCCCTCTGCCT
>ML103976.1:0-14185 GCA_003697995.1 Taxidea taxus jeffersonii
ATTTATAGTGCTAATTAGAAACAGAACACGGCTAGAACCTGAGCTTTTCATTGACATTCAAGGTGAATTCTTTGTTTTTATTATTATTATGTGCAGTTAGCCACTGTATGGTACATTATTAGTTTTTGGTGTAGTGTTCAATGCTTCATTATTTGGGTATAACACCCAGTACTCATCACAACATGTGCCCTCCTCAATACCCATCACCTGGCTACCGCACCCCTGCACTCCCTCCCCTCTGAAACCCTCAGTTTGTATTCTGGAGTCCATAGTCTCTCATGGTTCATCTCTGTCTCTGATTTCTCCCCATTCAGCTTTCCCTCCCTTCCCCTATGGTCCTACACACTATTCCTTATGTTGCACATATGAGTGAGACTGTATGATGATTGTCTTTCTCTGATTAACTTATTTCACTTAGCCTAATTCCCTCCAGTTCCTTCCATGTCGATGCAAATGGTAGGTGCTCATCCTTTGTGATGGCTGAGGAATATTCCATTGTATATATGGACCACATCAAGGTGAATTCTTTTTTTTTTTTAAAGATTTAATTTATTTATTTGACAGAGAGATCACAGGCAGGCAGAGAGAGAGAGAGACGGGGAAGCAGGCTCCCTACCTAGCAGGGAACCTGATGTGGGGCTCGATCCCAGGACCCTGAGATCATGACCCGAGCCGAAAGCAGAGACTTTAGCCCACTGAGCCACCCAGGCGCTCCTCAAGGTGAATTCTTTTTTTTTTTTTAAGATTTTTATTCAATTATTTGACAGAGATCACAAGTAGGCAGAGAGGCAGGCAGAGAGAGGGGGGAGGCAGGCTCCCTGCTGAGCAGAGAGCCCGATGCGGGGCTCGATCCTAGGACCATGGGACCACGACCCGAGCCGAAGGCAGAGGCATCAACCAACTGAGCCACTCAGGCACCCCTCAAGGTAAATTCTTAATGGACTCTGGCTTTGGCAGTTTTTCCTTGAAGGCCTCACTCACTTTCTCCATGCAGCTCCTTCTCTATTAGCTTTTTCTTGCTAATGAATGTCAGATACAGATTGGATAAATCACAGTATCAAACCTTTTTCTGGGAATACAGGGGGGAGGTTTAGACTGGTTTCTTCCCATGAAGTGACAGTGATAGGAATCCTATGGGTGTATTTTTTTGAGTATTAGGGAAAGATTTTTAATTTGCAGTAATTCTAAATGGAGGTAGAATTCAGTCTCATAAATGAGTTGCTGTGTTTCTTTATTCATCTAATAGATGGCTTTGATAAGATGGAGAAATCTAAAATTTGAACTTAAAATCAAACTTTTTACTACTTATAAGTACTTCAGGAAATTTGTGATTTACCTCTAAGAAAATCACAAATCATTTATGATGACTACTGTAAGTATGCATCATTTTCTCTGCTCATCAATATTTCCTCTCACCTCTTTCTCATCTCCAATTTAAGATTTCTGGAGACTAATATATTTTGAAAACTGTTTTCACATAGAAAAATACAACTATCATAACTACTTTTCAATTCCTTCCTCTCTTCAGAATATATTCAACTTGAGCTCAAATTTAATCATTTAAATATTCCATCTGTTAAATTTATTTTTTTCTTTTTCCCATCCAAGTACTAACCAGGCCCGACCCTGCTTAACTTCTGAGATCAAACGAAATCGGGTGTGTTCAGGGTGGTATGGCTGTAGACTATTTTTTTCTTTCTTAAGTATCAAATTATTTTTGACATTTTATTTCTTGATAAATGATCTAACTTGCATCTAACTTGATAAATGATCTAACTTTTTCCCCTCTTTAATCCTGCCATCAGGCATGCTGCTATGTGCCTAAAAATGTTATAACTTATTACCAGCAGTATCAGAAAATTACTTTGAGGGTTAACACAAGTAATTATCTTTTATTTTAGATGGGAAAAACATCTACAGTTGATTCCTGGGAAGTAATCTATGTTACCTATGCTTGTTTTTATAATCTGCCCCTCTTCACCTTCATCATGCTACTGTCGTAAGGCAGTCTGTCTCCAAGCATCACAAACTCTTCCAGTCTATTTAATATGTTTCCCATTGGTGTATGTAGAGTAGAGATTTGATCCCATATTGCAATAACAGTCATATTTCCTTATTTCCATTGTTAAAGAGAAATTATCCTGGCACTTCTTGAAAATGGTAAGGAAGACTTTATGCAAGACTATTGGGATAGGAGCCAAGACTATTGCTGTTGAGGAGGGATATTGAACTCAGCTCCACACACAAATAGGAGTGAGTGGGGATTTCTAGCTGGTAGACAGCTGGAGGGAGAGGATGGCAACTTAATGAGGAACTTATTTAGATAGTAAGTGGGGGTGGATTAGAAATAAAACTTGATTGGAAATCAAAGGTGGAGGAAGAACAGTTTGATTGGATCAAGAGTGGGGAGGATTCTCAATAAACTGGCCTGGCAGGATTTTCTGCTAAAACTGGGTTCAGCACATCAAGATCAAGACATGATGGAGAAGAAGGCTCAGAGGAGCCTGACTAAAGTTTGGTTAAGCAGGGATTCTTTGTCACCATAACATATCTGAGTTTAGATTTACCCACTAAGAAGGCCTAATTTAGAATGCTAGAGATAGCTCTTGAAAATAAGTGCCATCGTCATTCGTAATGCTAGTATAGAGTGACACCAACTGTCCTCATCAGAACAAAATCTTTTAGTAGAACTGTACACGCTGTGGGGTGCCTGGGCGGCTCAGTCAGTTGAGCGTCTGCCTTCGGCTCAGGTCATGGTCCCAGGGTCCTGGGATTGAGTCCTGCATCGGGCTTCCTGCTCAGTGGGAAGTCTGCTTCTCCATCTCCTCCTGACCCTTCTCTCTCTCTCAAATAAATAAAGACTTAAAAAGAAAAAAAAAAGAAAGTAAGTAAGAAAAAAGAACTGCACACACACTGACAATTCGTTCCAAATGAAATGTAGGACATCTGATCAGCCGGAGAGGATGATGGGAGTATTTGTAATAATTACATTGTGCTATTTGCCAGGCTCTTTCCTGAATCATCTCCGTAAATTAATTCTTTTAAACCTTGCTATAACCTTCTGATGGAGGTACTGTTATCATCCCAAGATTACAGACAGGGAAACTGAAGCATATAGCACTTACAAAACTAGTCCAAAGTTACTTAATTGAAATATGTGAGGGTTGTGATTGGAACTTAAACTTCATGACCTTGAGATGCTCCTCTGAACCACTGTGCATTCCCGCCTCTATAAAACCCCTTTTTTTCCATATCCCCAAGCAAACTCGTAAAACTGGGGGACCGGTGACGGGGAAGTGAATGGACATGTATTTATAGAAGTCCGTAGCTTTTGTAGCGTTCCTCCTATGTGCCCTCTGCTTCTACCACCTATCACAGTGCTTAATAAGTAAGAAGTCATTAATAGTCTTTTTTTTCCAGATGAATAGGTGATTAAATGAATTATAAGATGATGTTCAGTTTCTGATTGTCAAAGAGATAAACAGGCTAGGCTTCTCAAACTCTGGCTCACAAGGCCTGCAGTGGCAACATTTTAGGACCGAAGGCATCGTCTGCATTTCACAACACACAGGTGGTTGCAGGTGTGCATGGAAGCCCAGCCCACAGAACCTTCCAATACCAGCTTGCGGTGAGCTGCGCCTCAGGCACAAGGATATAATAGTGCAGTGCGCCTTTCTTCCTGAGCTCCTGGAGCTCCTTGAATGAAAGGCTGCTGGTCGTGAGATCCCCTGGGAGCCCCTTCCATAGCTCTTCAGACCTGGTTTAAATTTTTCGGCCATATTTCCTGCTCAGCTCTTATTCATATCTTCTTCTGGTCCTAGGGAAATCAGAAGTGAGAGAAATAGGACGAGAAGGTAAGAGAAAAACAAGCATGAATGAAGCCCCAGATGTTGCTAAAGCTAATAATATGAGTGACAAGCTAAATGAGTGTTGGAGTGAGAGACCTCATTTTCACTTTGGCTTGGTTTCCCCTGTAGCTCACCAGAACTCAATTATCCTAAGAAATCGATGACTAATTTCCTGTGAAGTAGAATCTATGAGTCTGCAATGTTCTATGTTGGTTAAAAATGATTTCTTGGTTTACTTTGGGCTGTGAGGGACAAGCCAAATAATTGTTGCAAGTTACTTAGATGTTTGGATGAAGAAAAAGTGTTGTTTTACTGCAACTCCATGACATGAGTGGCTGACCTTTCTGTGGGGCCGGGGGAGGGAGTGCGTGGGGAAGGGATGGAGGCGGTTGTTCCCAGTCTCCGAAAGTCAGTTCTGCCCTGAGTATGTGCATGACCAAGTGTCACTTCGGCACATCTGGTGCAGATTTAAAGTCTAAGGGTTTTCATATGGGATTCAAACATGGATTATAGCAGAAAGTAACTTGAGAGCTCTGGGGAAGAATTCAATATTTCAATTGTATTTGATCATTTTATTAAATTTGCCTGGAAAAGTCAATAAAAAAACAGAATTTAATTTTCATACTCAGAGCAGAGGTTATTCATTCCAGCTCATGCCTAACGATAGACGTGGGGTGTATGTGGGGGGGGGTGTAAATAATCAACCCCAAAGTGCAGAAGGTTGCCTGTTCTATTCTCATTGGGTGTGGGGGAATTGGAACGGGACCTTCATTCCATAAACACTTCACCTACTTTTTTGCTTCAGCTGGCTTCTCCATAGAACATAGTCAAACCACATACATCCCTAAGTAGTGATTTATTAGACCGAAGCAGTGTTTTTAAAAGTTATTAATAGTATATTGAAATTGCAAAGTGGAATTAATGCCCTTGTAAGAAAGATGTGTGGCTATATAAATTAACAGAAGGGTCAGCAAGTGAGTGAATTGCCTTGTATTCTTTTTTGAGCAAAGGGATATAAAACTAATGTGAATTAACAAGTAATTAGCTAACTTTGTAAATAAAATCTCTCAGGCAAGTTACTTACCTTTTTTGAGCCTCAGCTCTCTCATCTGTAATAATCATGTCTGCCTCACAGAATTATCTGGGGTTAAATGAGATACTACTTGTGAGGCCCTTAGCAGAAGGCTTGATATGAAGCGTCTTAGCTACTAATGTTATTGTTATTACGGATCAAAGTTTACAGTTATAGGATACCTCTAGATATATCATGCTCTAAACAATTAGCATATAATTTTCCTGGTGGGAAAATTAGATGAAGGGGTTCTTGGAATGCTCTAGAATAATAGTGGGGAGGGGAGTATGTCTCATGGAAGGATCAGAACTCATGTAGGTCGCAGGCCTTTCTGGCTACCTAATAAGACCACAGGACAAAAAAAAAAAAAAAAGACCACAGGACAAATGTTGATGTGGAAATTTGGAATTAAGCAGCCAGTGAGGGCAATGACATTCTCCCTGGATCAGTTTTGCTCAACATTGTCATTTATACATCTTTGACAGTACATCTTAGGCCTCCCCTTATTTCGGCACCAAAAATGATTGCGACTTGCCTGATTTCCAAACTAAATACCACGTGGAGGAGAAGGTGCATGCTCTCTACCCTAGATAAGACTGAGCCAAGGTCATCTTATTGGCCTCCTGTAGAAGGAGACAGGCTCTGGAGACAGGGTTCCCAGGTTCAGATTCCCACCCTTCCTCCTTCAACAGTCAGACACAATTGTGTCAACTTGCACAAGTTCCTTAAGCTTCTGGGCTGAGAGTTGTCATTTGTTACCCCCTGGACTTATTGCAAGGATTGTATGAGAAAATAATTATATGACCCATGGGATATTTGTCTGTACCATGGTAAGTGCTGCATAAATATTAGTGATCATTTTATTTATTTTGTTGGACGCTATTTGCCCTGTAGAAGTGTTAAGAGATGAACAGAAGCATATTAAATATGTTAAGAGTTTATCTGAGCAAAAGTCACTTAGAATTGGGCAGTGCTAAACCAGAACCAAAGCCAGGAAATTATTTGATTAGCTCTAGCTTATATGATTGCATTATATGGAAAAGCCGAGTTGGTCTTTTGTGATTAGTTGTCCTTAGGTTTCAATTTCTTAACTTTGAGGCATTATAGGCTTAGCTTTGTGTGCTTGTGTAAGATAGGAAGGCATTAAAGCTACCTCAGTCCAATGGCCTCTTGTTTAATTATTTTAACAGAAGTCAGATATCATTCTGGTTTTACTACTTCATTTCCTCCATGAATTAAGTTGACTCAGAGCAAAGAAATTGAGAGAAAGGAAAATTAGAGGTCTTGTTCCCCAAATTCACAGTCAAGCCTCTATACTTGCTCCCTCTACCAATTTAATAGCACACGATCTGAAAATTGCCTTGAGTTTTAAACACTTGCTCTTTTCACTTCTAATAGTGAAGGCTCACGAAATACCAGAGCAAGATCTTTGTCACTGAAGTAACTGTAAGGAGTTAATTAGGAAAAGTTCATACGTAAATTCTCCTCTGTAGAAGCTTGAACCCTAAGTCCCTTTACCAAACTATTTTGGAAACACAAACCTATTTATGATGGTGAGTTTCTTTTAAAATAAAATTCGATTGCATCCCAAATCATTTAGATGTCATATTGTAGAGTAGGCCTGTATCTTCTGCCCCTCTTCTCAGAGGGTTTGAATATATATCCAGTTTTCACACTGTTTTTCACTCCACCTTGAAATCGTTTTAGTTCTAGTCTCATCCTGGCCTGGAGTTAGTGTGTGGAGCCTCTGAATCCCACTAAACAGATATTTTGAGTAATGATGTTGGAGACTACTACCTTCTTTTAGAACTAAATTGAGGCAATGGTGGAGATACCCTGGGGAAGCACCGTAGGAAAGCCTGGTGAGGCAGTCTATTTGAAAGGACATAGAACACTATTAATGTTTTTGTCTTACTTAGAGCTTGAAAAAATATGATTCAAACATAAAATTCAAAGCAAATGTCACTTTTCTTCTTTAAAAGGAGGTAACTTTTTCTGTCCTGGTAAAGAATGGGAGATTCCCTTAGAGTACAGAGGTGCCCTGATCTCTGCAGGGCACCCTCTGTGCTGTAATTGTTAGATTTCTGACTTCTGGTGTTTGTCAGCAGATTTGGCTCCTTGGTGGCTAAGAGCTATCGAAACCTGTTGTTCAAGGCATTTTGATCGGCAATATTTAAAAGAACCTATTAGGAAACTTTGAGAAGGGAATTTAAAGAAAATAGAAACCTCACCATGAAGTTATATAAAACAACTGTCAATACAATCAGATATGGCTCATCCATTATCCCTGATAAAGTGGTTTCCTATTATCTGTTTAACTCTTGGCAGCTGACATGAATTTTCCCCTTTTCTCTCTCTTAGGGTTAATGAACAATGAATGGGCAATTTTAAATTACGCATAAGCAGCAGATTCCTTTTCTTTCACAGTTTGCCTCTCTATTGAGCAGATACTCTGTGTAGTTACAGAATTTGACCCAAGGCTTTCCGCATCATCCTTCTTGCCATTTGCCTTTTATATGGGGATATTACCATTGACCATCTCTAAGTGATTACGTCGGGGCAGATTACTTTTTTAAGCCATCAATTTTTCAAGAATGCTATGAAATAAGAAACTATAGTGTCAGCCAAGGAAATATCTAAAAAGCAACATTTTTTTGACTGCAGGGAAAAAGCATGTTTTTCCTAAGAATTTTTACGTTGCATTTTGTTTTCCAGGACAATTAATACCTGCCCCATTCCAGACTCAACAGCAGGACAGAATAATAGCCACAAACCGTGTATATTGCCCTGGTACTTTGCTAAGGCCAATATAATTGACTTCCATTTTGTTTTCTTTTAAAGAGTGGTTTTTTTTTTAATTTAAATTATATTTTGTTTTTTCAGTGTTCCAAGATTCATTGTTTATGCATCACACCCTGTGCTCCATGCAATCCGTGCCCTCCTTAATACCCACCACCAGGCTCACCCATACCCCCGCTCCCTTCCCCTCCAAAACCCCCAGTGTGTTTCTCAGAGTCCACAGTCTCTCATGGTTTGTCTCCCCCTCCGATTTCCCCCAACTCACTTCTCCTCTGCTCCACAAGTAAGTGAAACCACATGATAATTGACTCTCTGCTTGACTTAGTTCACTCAACATAATCTCCTCTAGTCCTGTCCATGTTAATGCAAAAGTTAGGTATTCGTCCTTTCTGATGGAGGCATAATTCTCCATTGTATGTATGGACCATATCTTCTTTATCCATTCGTCTGTTGAAGGGCATCTTGGTTCTTTCTACAGTTTGGTGACTGTGGCCATTGCTGCTATGAACATTGCGGTACAGATGGCCCTTCTTTTCACTACATCTGTCTCTTTGGGGTAAATACCCAGCAGTGAATTGCAGGGTCATAAGGTAGATTAGGTTAGTAAAGGTAAAGAGTGGGTTTTTTAAGCCTTATTACCTTTACTAACCTAATATCCTTTTCCTCAGCAAAATATCCTAAGAGTCCAACCTTTGATATAGATTGTTTTGTTTCCAAATGAAACAAAAAAATCACCAGGTTTTTTACTATAAAATACTCAAGCGATGTCTCTGTTTTCTCTTCTGAAAAATGGTACCTCCTCTTTTAGGGCTTCATTTACTTTAAAAGTTTAAATGTTAAACAAGTTACTATTTTTAAATCAGGTACTCCCAAAAACCCTATTTGGAGGAACTTGCTATACAATTATTTTTGGAGTAATTCAGTCCAATTTTTTTTTCCATCATATTCTCATAAAAAATCCGAATCTTCCCTGAAGTGTGGATATCCTGATTGGCATCTGTAACCACTTAGTGTGAAACTCATAAAAGAGTGTCTTTGTTTCCAGTACAAAGGGAGAACCCCGGGAATGAACTAATCATTTGCAGTTCTAGGCTAAGATTTCGTTAAAGACAGCTCTCCCAAACTTTCTCCTCCGAAACTAGAGCAAAGGACTCAGCCTGTGCATGTCCTCAAGCTTCCAGCACTCCAGACTTCTGCCCTGACCCTGAACCCGTTTCAGGCTGGTCTCATCCTTTCCACCCTGGCCAATATCCAAATTCCAAACCTCCCTAGTCATCTGTCCTCCTCCACATTCTCATAGCCACATTCCTTTGTGCTTTCTTCCCTTCTCGGTTTTTTCTTCTTACTACATCCTTCCCTCGTACTCTTTCCATCATCTCTACATCTTTTACTTCCTTACTTTAAATGTAATTTGAATATCCCTTTAGGGACAATCTCAAGTAGTTCATTCTCTCCTTCCTAAGATCAGGAGAATGTTCAGCATCCTCTTATGGCCTAAACACTGTCTCTTCAGACATCTTTTCTGTAGGTCATACCATCTGATTAGTGTTCTACCTAGTATCTCTGCCATCTGTCAACATCACAGTTTTTTCTCCATACTCTTCATAGCTTTGGCATCTGAGTCCCCATCTCCCTCCTCACTCCAGATTCTCATACGTCAATGTGGATGACTCAAAAATTATACCCACCCCCCTCCAACGTCCTTGGCCTATTCATTTCCAATGTTCTTCAGGTTAACTCCTCAGGGGCATTTATTCCCATAGCCACAGCATGGACCTTGTCACCCACAGCTGCTTCAGCTCTGGAATCCTGAATTCTGGCAACTCTCTCCAAAAACAATCTGTCCCTGAAAAGTTGAAGTCTTCAGTGTTATCTTCACTATACCTATCCTTGACCTCCAGGAGTGCTCTAGTCCCTTGACCATCCCCCCTCCATTTTCTCCCAGTTGATAAGTCCTAGCCCCACCATGGCTTTATTTTCACTTCTAACTGGCCTAGACTATATAATTTTTAATCAGTCTCCTAATCTATTTTCTTAATCATACACTCCATTTTCTAGCTACCTTCCATACTTCTCCTCCAGAAGCCAAATCCTGGAAAGACTCCCACATCCAGCCTCATTGTACCAATTCATGTACCACCAATCTCAGCTACAAAAAATTGCACATGTGTGTGGATTGATGCTACTGTCTCCAATTTTGACTAGGCCCTTAATCTTGCTCAGCAATCCTTCTGCCTGCCCTGGTCATCTTCCTCTTACAGCGTTCACAATTGCTCCTTTGCTCCTTCACTGTCTCCCTCAAGCCCTCTACCCTGTAATTTCCCATGCTGTTCTCAGCACCTGACTTCATTTCCCCTTTCCAAAGAAAATAGAAGCCTCAAGATAGGAACTCTGTCAATTTATCCTCTCAAGGATAAACTGCACAGTTCATCATCTTCCTTCTTTTCCCCATTGCCAGCCATGTTCCTGCATGTATTTATCACTATTTGCACCAAATTAATCTATGTCTCTCCGCCTGTCAAAAGTTAATTTGTGAACTCGGTTTGCATTGCATTTGCATTTCTCTCTTCCCTTTTGGGGGCCTCTCTGCATCCACGCTTTATAGTATTTAGGCAGTAGGAAAGATGATCATAAAGATGTTGGGCAAGATTAATAGACTAGGATGAAAATAAAGATTCTGAGTCAGGATGACAGAATAAGCAGTGGTTGGAATTTTTTCAGTGCAAGTTCAAAAATCTCATCATATTTTCCCTGTAGTACATGCTGGGAATGCAAGTTGAGCAGCTTTGTGTGTTGTGGAAATGTACCTTTGTGCATCTCTCAGTACTTTTCCACGAGTCATTCATTGGAAAATTGACTATTGCTGAGCCACTTCCTGTAAGAAGTCTTGAAGTATGTGGTCAAATAAGAGGTAGGCTGTGGAGTCCGGGTCTGGTAAATCTGTAGTCAATATACATTTGGTAGTGGTTGGGCTTTTCTTCTCTTAGAATAAACCTGGAAGCCATACCAGAATCTGTCACCACACATTACCTTTTCCGAATGCACCCTGGCCCATGTACCAGGCATTCCTGGGCATCTACAATGCACAAAGCATCATTGATAGAAGGTACTATATCCTGCTCTGAGGGGGAAAAAATGTGGTAGGTGATGGGAGCAAATGAGACAAGAATTATATATATATTTTTTAATTTTTTATTTTTATTTGTCAGAGGGAGAGCGAGCACAGGCAGACAGAGTGGCAGGCAGAGGGAGAAGCAGGCTCCCTGGAGAGCAAGGAGCCCGATGTGGGACTCGATCCCAGGACGCTGGGATCATGACCTGAGCTGAAGGCAGCGGCTTAACCCACTGAGCCACCCAGGCGTCCCAAGAGTTATATTTTTGTCAAGAAGTAAAGGGCTGCTAGTCAGTACTATGTTGCTTTTCCAATAATTCCAGTGAATTCTAGGTTGAACTACAAAACAGAAAGTCTTCTTTTTTGGATTCAGCCTATTGGGACACATGGCTGGTAGACCAGAGGTGCTTTTTTATTAAAACTTTAACGTTCAGAAAGAAAGAATTTTCTATAACCTTTCGACATGCCAAATTATACTCTGAACCAGAGAGGGACTCAGGCCACAGCTAAGAAAAAAGGAACAGCTGGATCCTTTGGTAAATTTGTGCCTTCATTTCTGGTTTGGGGAACAACAAATTCAAAATGTCCACACCTCTGAAACAGGAGAACCAGAGCAACAGAATATCAACCACGTCAAACTGCTGATACATTTTAGTTAAAGCTAGTTAGATTGATCATGATAAGAATGTATTTCTGATCCTTGCTAATTACTAGCCCAATCTGAAATATAAAGAAGCTCTTTTTCCTGCCTTGTTTTAATACATTTGTGTAATAAGTTAAAGTTAAGGACTTCTGTGCTCATGAATATTATCAGTAATTCTTTTCCACTTGAAAATACCTAAAGAGTTCTAAACCCAAACTGAAAAGTATTATTAAATCCACCTTGAGCTAAGTGCAAAAATGGTTGGAGTAGGGCCTCACATAATAGTTTAGATCAGTGGTTCTCAAAGTGTAGTCTACAGTGGGACACCTGGGTGCCTCAGTCAGTTAAATATCTGACCCTTGATCTTGGCTCAGGTCGTGGTCTCAGGGTCAAGAGTTCAATCCCCACATTGGGCTTCATGCTGACCATACAGCCTACTTAAAAAAAAAAAAAAAAAGTGTGGTCTGCAATCTCTGTGTCTCCAGTGTCTCCAGGATACTTTCAGGAATCCACAGGATCAAACCTACTTTCATAAAAATATTAAGATGTTACCTTTTACTGTGTTGACATTTGCACTAATGGTGCAAAAGTGATGAGGGGTAAAACAAGCACAAATGAAAGAAGTGACCCCAACTTGTACTAATAGTCATTGTATTCTTGATTATCAGGCTCTCACAGCTTAAAAAAATCACCAGTTTCATTTAGGAATGTCCTTGAAGAAGCAGTTAAAATAGTTATTTCAACCCTTACGTACATGTCTTTAATATTTCATGTGATGACATGAAAAGTGCATATAAAGAACTTCTGCTTCATCCCAAAGGCTAGTTGTCTCAAAGAAAAGCACTTGTGTGATGGGGTTGAGAACTGAACCAACTGATCTTTTCACAAAATACCATTTAGTTGCAAGAATGACTCAGGGGCAAACTATGGTTATTCAGATTTGGGTATTTGGCAGACATTTCCTCAAAATAAACTAAGTGAACCTGTCACTTGGGTAAATAATTGGCTGTACTTTTCACAGTGACAAACTTTGAGCCTTCAGATAAAGATTAGAGTTTTGGAAGGTTTGTGTCAGTCACTGTAAGTTTGACAACTTCCCAGCACTTAAAAACTTTTCTGATGTGATTGGTGATGATATTAACCAATATGATTTTTTGATATTATATAATGAAATGTGTCAACATTTGGAACATCTGCATAACTCTGAATTATTTTCCAAATTGACCAATGCATAATGTTGTAAAATTATGCATATGAGTAAAAGATCCATCTAAATATTGAGGTAGACTAATAGATCTTAAAAAGTAACAATATGAAACGTTCACAGGATTTTAGACTCCCCATTGTCCTAAACTTTAAGAAACTACAATTTGCCAAGTTTCTAGTATAATATAAAAAAAGTCCACAATTATTTGGAAGGGATTTTAAAGTACTCTTCCCTTTTCCAGCTACATATCTGTGTGATGCCAGATTTTCTTCATATATCCAACCAAAACAATAGCAACAGATTGGATACAGAAACAGATATGAAAAGCTAGTTGCTAAGGCATATATTAAAGAGGTTTGCAAAAACGTAAAACAGTGCCAATCCTCTCAATGTAGATTTTTTTCGTTATGGAAAATATAGTCACTTTTCAAAAAAATACATTATTTCTGTTAGCATTTAATAGGTTGTTACCATTGTTTTATATGATAAGTAAATATTTTTTAAATGTCTCAGTTTTATTTTCAAATATGCTGAATATTGGTGGATATAACGACATACAAGCTCTTTGGAATACTCAAGAACGTTTAGGAGTATAAGAAGATCCGGAGACAAAAAAAAAAGTTTGATAAAGCTGGCTTCGCTGGTCATAATGAGAGAAGGACTGCTTTACTCATGCTAAAACTGCAGGTACATAGAAGACGGCATGTTTTGTGACATTTAATCCCAAGAGAAATAGAAGCGGGTTTTGTTGTTTTTTAATTAAATATGCTTCACAGATTTCAGCCAAGGAATTTTTAAAGTGAGCCAGCACTTTATCAGTCTGAATTCTTTGGTTGAAAGCAACAAGTTGGTAGGTTTCTGCCTCTGGCTTAGGTCATGATCCTGGAGTCCCAAGATGGATCCCCTCTTGGGCTCCCTGTTCAATGGGGAGTCAGCTTCTCCCTCTGCCCCTCATCCCACTCTTGCATGCTTGCTCTCAAATAAACAGATAAAATCTTTAAAAAAAAGAAAAAAAAATCCAGCAAGGGCAACTGGATTAGTCTTGTATTATGTAACAAATTACCCATAATTTACCAGTTTAAAACAACACATAATTATTATCCCACAGTTTCCATGCAGTTTTAGAATTCAGGAAAGCTTTTTCTTCAAAGCCAGGAGGAAGATCTCTCTCTTATGAAGACAGTCACTCATATGATTAGATCAGTTGGTTAAGGACCTCAATTACATCTCTAAAATCCCTTTGCCGTATGAGGTAACATAATCATAGTGTGAAAGCCCATCACCTTTGCCATATTCTGTTGGTTAGAAACAAATTACAAGTCCTGCTCATTCCCAAGGGGAGGGGATTATACAGTATATAGGTGTGGTCATAGGGGGAGGGGGAGTGGTGTCATTTTAGAATTCTGCCTACCATACCAATGTAAACAAATAAGAAAGTTACTGAAAGTAAATGAAATAGTCACACAATGAAAGGAATGGCTGAAAACCCAGCCTTAGAATGGGC
>ML103976.1:19185-29692 GCA_003697995.1 Taxidea taxus jeffersonii
TTTTTTTTTTTACTGTATATTTGACAGAAATCTAAAAATACATTCTCAAGAACACGAAGGAAAAATTTCTGCAAATTTTAGATTTGTTTTACCTAGATAACTTGCAAAACTGTGGTTCTTATTTGTACTTATATACTCCTCAGTTTCTATCCTCTTCAGGGAAAAAAAGAAAAAAAGATTGTTGTCCCCCACCCCCTTGTCTATCCAGCTCAATCCTTTTATTTTTTTTATTTTCACATTTCATGTTTCTGCAGACTTCATCACAACCTGATAATATTCCCAACGTTTCCTCTAATGTTATATTCCAAATTACTTCTCAAAGAAAAAAAAAAGGTATGAATTGTAAAATCATTTCTTTCCTTCCTGGGTCAACATTTGAAATGAAAAGCAAGTCCTCTCCTTTCTGGTTGCAAATTCCAGCAGCAGGCCAGTGGCAGCTGTCTGTCCTTCCTGCCTTTCATCCCTGAGGATTACCTTAGCCCAGGGAGTGGGTTGATTTCCCTGAGGGTGTGGCCAAGTGCCCTAGGGCATGTGCTCTTGCTCAGAGTCCTGAGAAAACTCCCCTCCCTCTCCAGCCCACAGAGAAATCACTGAAGTCAGTGTGCTCAGTAAGAGAGAATCATGGCAAATGGGATGGGGGGAGGCGTCTGTTTCTGTTCTTGGCCTGCTGGGTCTGAAGGCCCAGCATGGACTTGCCTCGGGATATCTTTGTGCCTCGGTGGCAATGCAGAACATTTCATGTTGCACAAAAGGATTCACACAGATTCGGACACAGAACTTGAGGGATTTCTGTGCACCGGAGAGGAAAGTCTGTGTGAGTTTGAGACCTTACTTAACCTTGGCACCTTTACTTCGTTAGAACTAGGTGGCTTAAAATGACAAAAGGTAGTGACTAAAAGGGAAACTTCTTTTCCTTAGAACTGTATTATCTTTAATCAACTTGCTCTCCGAACACCAAGAGCAACTCTCTTGCTCTCCGAACACCATTATACTAGTATGTTTGCCCAGTACTCTAAACTGATAATTACACATGTGCTAAAATGATGCATTCTAGAGCTAGCCTCTTATTTTTAAAATGCTTTTAAAGTTACACAGTGGTTCACATTCGGTAATTGCCCTCAGCCAGTCAGATGCACCGAGGCGGCCGCTCTGTGGTCCCAAGGATCAGTGACAGCGCAGTCAGAGGACTTTTTCTCCCACAAACAACTCATCTCTCTCCACCCACTGGGCTCTAGACCTGTTCATATATTCAAATCATGGTAATGAAATTTGGACTTAGAGTCACCATTACAACCCCAGATACCTCCTTAAACTCTTAATAGTGCATCTGAGTTGAACTTTCCTGTTTAACTACCAGGCCGGTAGACTGATACGCATTAAACCTGGATCACTTTCTTTGAAGAAAAAATAAAAGGACTCCGAAAGTACAAATTAAGTTTAGTGGAGGACAGTGGAGGAGAAGCTTCTCTTATCTTTTCTACATTTGAGTACCGGTGAATAGAATCACTTTGGAATTAGTGAGATCAGGTTCAATACTTTGCACTTGGACAGCTCCATTCCAAAGGGGATCTCTAACTTCCCTTATCTGTAAAATGAGTATAATGGTTGTGTGGAAATAAAGGAAGACTAACCAAATGAGAACACTCACAGGCTATTTATTCTGAGCTTGCTGGAGCAAAGGAGTCTGGAAGGCACCAGCCCTTGGATTTTGGCACAGACTCAGAAGAAGGCAAAGGAGCTGGAAAGCTTCCTGGTGGAAGGAGGGAAGGTGTGCCCTGATTGGGAGCTGTTGGCACAGAGAAGCTGTAGGTGGGCTCCTAAGAAGCAGGGCATCCTGTGGGATTGGCTAGTGACACATATTTGGCTTTTGCTGGTTGATGCTAAGTTGGAAATGGAGACAAACATTAGAGAAGTGGCCAGTTGTTAATCAAGTCCTGGCCGTTTTGGACCAGCCATCCCAGAGGTTAGAGTTTAGCTGGGTGGATGGTTACTAGAGATAGCAATTTGACTTCCTGCAAATCTGATGTATAGCAAGTTGAATTTCTAGGGTGTTTATTGTCGATAAGGGTTTGGGTTCATGGGAGGGTACAGCAGGTTGTAGGTCAAAGCTCTATTCTGATACATGCTCTGGCCATTGCCCGTTGGTTTAGTCAGTCTCACAGCTGCACCCATGAAAAGCATCATCACGGCGTGATCACACAGTACTCGCTCAATAAATAGAAGTATAGTCTCCACAGGCGTTTGAAACCACTACTCTTTGGTGCATTTTTCATGGTATCAGTGCCAAAGCTTGGATCAGAACTGGGTGGATGTGGGGGAAGCCAGCTTGTGCTGGTGTAAGTAGGTCCTTCCCTGGGGAATTATATCAGGGTTGAAATGGCATATCAGTAGAAGGCAAATGGCCTGTGAATTCATTAGGAGAATCTGAAATTGTCCATACCATTCATTTCACTTCTGGGAACTGTCCAAGCCCAAAAGAAACTCCTAACAGGTCTCTAAATTCATCTGAGTTTTAGGACATACTCTGGGGATACAAATGAGCTTAAAACCATTGCAGGTGTTAGAAGTTCTGTAACACCTAGTATAATGCCTGCAACATAGTATGTACTTTCAACCAGCAGTTGAATGAATGAATAAGTGAATGAATGGATGAATTTCCCAACTTATCTCAAGTAGCTACTGTGAAAATAAGAGGTGTCGCCTTGCCTGCTACTTTCTATGTAATTTAGATATTTCTGTACATTCTTTTTTTCACCAGAACTCCTAAAATAGGATTGAACTAAATATAGTCGAATGATTGCTCACAGAATTTATAATGATAGGTAGAGTCAAGAGTGACTATTTTGGCCACCTCCCCCCCACCAAATGCTGAATTCTGGAAAGGAATGGCAAATGAACACATTAAATGGAATTTTAAAGCACTGTTCAATGAGCAGGAAAGATGATTCAAAGTAACTTCTTATTAGCACCCATGTGAAGTGGTACCAAATTTGAACTTTAAAAATGTTAGTTATGCAAATGACTTCACAGAACTATATCCCAAGCCAGTTGGTTCACACAGGCTTTTGGAGACCATACACGTCAGAGCTTCTTGCCTTTTGTACGGCCGAGTCCCCGGGGACAAGGAATTCAGAGACCAGAGACATGGCTTAGCATCTAGTGTGCCCTTCATCCTCACGCATCCATTCATCCATTTAGTCTCTTACGTAACATTGATTGGCCATGTAGAGTTTCTCAGCCACAGAGATAAAAAGTGAGTCTACCATTCCTGCCCTGGAAGAGCTCAGGGTTACGAGGTGAGCTCAGTGATGAACACATGCAGCTGGAGACGGGGTCCAGCAGAACTTTTGCCTTCAGTGATAATGTCTGAGGCACAGAACGATGATTAAGGTCTCTGTCCTTGAAGGACTTCAACTCTTGTACAGCAGAGAACTCGTGTACATGGATATTCAAGATAGAATGTGTTACGCAGAGGCAGGCCCTTAGAAGATAGGCAGGAATTCAGACTCGGGATAGGCAGGAATTCAGATTCTCAGACCTTCCTTCACATTCACCCCACATCTTTTGTAGAGCTTGGGGTGGGGTACATAGAAACAGAAACCAGGGAATCAAAATTTGTGTTTGACTGATTAAGAGATGAGGTGTTGGGGCACCTGGGTGGCTCAGTGGGTTAAAGCCTCTGCCTTCGGCTCAGGTCATGATCCCAGGGTCCTGGCATCGAGCCCCACGTCGGGCTCTGTGCTCAGCGGGGAGCCTGTTTCCTCCTCTCTCTGCCTGTCTCTCTGCCTACTTGCGATCTCTCTCTCTCTGTGTGTCAAATAAATAAATAAATCTTAAAAAAAATAAAAGACGTAGGTGTTTGCTGTAGATATGAAGCAATAAATTGCATTGGCTTATACGTTTTGAAATAATGGCTCAGATTTAGAACTAGATAGCAGAGTTCAAATTGCGAAACGGCAATAACATGAAATGTATTCTTTAATATATTAATAACATGAAAGATATTCTAGCCCTGCCCACAATAAAATGAACAGAGAGAGTGGGTTTAATATTCCAGTAAGACTGTAAAAAGCATGTGAAACATAGGTGATTGGATGGGCGAGCACCTGGCCATGAGCGTTGTCCAAGAGGGTGTACAACGGAGCCCATATCCATTCAAATAGCATAGTAACTGGAGGAGAGGACGGCGTGCTTCTCTTACCTGTGAAAGTGATATTAAGCAGTTAGGCCAAGGACCCTGTCCCCACGCAGCTCTGATGGACGGCGACTTTGCTGTACCAAACCTCTTCTTTCTCTTCTGATCTTGTGTAGCCACTACCTACGGTTTCATATGGACATGAAGTCATTTTTTCAGGTCTCTAAGGGCCTTTATTTTACAGACGAATGTCTAAAATTCTTTGATGATGTGTAGTAGTAGCCATTGTGCGTTATCGGAGAAGAGTGGGTGCTGTTTGTGCCTTGCTGCGCTTTTGACGCGGAGGAAGAGCCTGTGAGGAGAACTGGAAAGGGAAGGCCTCAGCCTTAATTCAGAATTAATCTCTTATAAAGACCTAACTGCCTCTTTCCAAGTAGTATATTTATATGTATTCAGATGTTCCCTGAGAGACTGTCGATTTATTGGCATAGGTTATGATTGGTACATTCCATCAGAAAATAAGGATATATTCACCATATGGATTCATATTTAATTAACTGACCTTCCTGTTAACCTTTTTAAAAAATATAATTTCCCATGTGGTTCAAGAATAATTGGTTGGTATGTGGCAATGACTAAACTCCGGGAATCTCACTACATGAAGTGACTAGAGCTGTGTCTTTTCTTTGGATGGATACAGTTAATAAGTACCGCATCTGACCATTGGCAGCAAATATCGCTAACTCACATGTTTGTAAAACAGTCACATATACCATTATGATATTTAGGGACAAGCAATAATTTGTGTCATGGTTTTGCAGCCATTTCTCAGTGTTATTCTTTTTTTTTTTTTAAAGAGATTTTATTTATTTATTTGACAGAGAGAGAGATCACAAGCAGGCAGAGAAAGAGGGGGAAGAAGGCTCCCTGCTGAGCAGAGAGCCCGATGTGGGGCTTGATCCCAGGACCCCGGGATCATGACCTGAGCCGAAGGCAGAGGCTTTAACCCACTGAGCCACCCAGGCGCCCCTTCTCAATGTTATTCTATGAATCAGTTGTCTTTTTGATGGATTGAGCTCATGACGCCCAGTTGATCTCCATTTAATCAGGTCTTGCTGTCAAACCATTTTGTTTCCATGTTGTTTCCCTGGTTCAATGAACAGGTTGAGATAAGGTTGTCTGGACTGAGAGATAGGAATCTCCAATCTCCAGCCTCATTTCAAAACTCTACTTGAATGAGTCTGAATAAGTCTTTCAACCCATATAGGTGGCAGACTGTATCTCATTAGGAAATTAGGATCCCTTGATATATAACCTTTCTCCTGATGGGGTAATGCAGTATGTTTATTTATCATTGGTATGCTATTCTACTATCTGTGCATATGTTTGAACTATAATTTTAAAATTCCTTTAAATAGTTATTTGTTTCAACTTTTAGTTGAAGCCAGAACACAGAGGAAAAAATAATGTTTTAAAGGTTTGGTTAATGGGGCACCTGGGTGGCTCAGAGGGTTTAACCTCTGCCTTTGGCTCAGGTCGTGATCTCAGGGTCTCTCTACTCAGCAGGGAGCCTGCTTTTCTCTCTCTCTCTCTGTCAAATAAATAATTAAAGGTTTGGTTATTTATTTGAAAAGAGTCCCCATCCCACCTCTTACTATACATGTGTCATTATGGGTTACACCTGTGAATTCAGATCTGGTAGTAAATGTGTGGAAAGTCTCTCATCAAAATTACCTTAGTGCAAGCAGGAGGGCAGACTAAGTTCAGACCAAGGCCCTAACTGGATGGTAGCCACCCTCCACAGCATTCTAACTGTGTTGGCCCCCTCCTACTCTTATTAGAAATGAGAATTCTCAAGTAAGCAGGTTATTTTATGTACTGTTTAATGAGTCAGAGGGACAACGTAGGCTTACATTAAAGGTATAGGCTAAAGTACAAAATATGATCTGGAATCAGAACACACTTAGTTAAATACTCTACACCTGCATCTCTCTTCCCCCTGACATCTGAAACTGTGGACTAGTCATTAAAATTCTTCTACTTGGGCCCCGCCTCTGACTTCCTCAATTAGAATCTCAGAAAATGGGGTCTGGTAAAAGGGCCATTTTAGTAAGCTTTCCAGATGATTCAAATACCCACGAGGCTTTGTGAACCACCCCCAGATTTTTTATTCATTGATTAAATGAATCAGGCCTTCAGTTCCGAGTCATTCATTCATTGATTTTTCATGGCACAGTACTATGTATACATACATCTGTGTCAGGTGTTTTACTATCTAATTAAAGTGACAAGATGAATCCTCAACATCTATTAAAAAAGAAGCATGAGGTATTGGGACTCAGGGTCAGGGTAGCATTAAGAGTATAGCATGTAACATACAGAGCAAGACCAACATCACTCTGTTCTGGTCAGAAGACACTTGGAGTATTTAGGTGTCTTGAGACACCTTGTTTATTACTTTATTTGATTACTAATATGGCTCTGCGAAGGAGATAGAATATTATTTAACAGAAGAGAAAGTTGAGTCCTAGAACTGCCAAGATTCAAGATTCTGAGTTACATGACCAATTGGAAAATCTAGAAATAAAATCCGCTCTGCCGCTAATTCCTAAACCAGTGTTCTTCTCACTGTGCCTGTATCATACCTCACATAATTTTTCATTTTTGTTACTTAAGCTGAGTCTGTTTAGAGGTAAAAAAAATTTACCAGTAATGAATAATTTGGTTGAAAAACAGAGAAAAGAAATAATTCCAAATAACTAAAACTTCCTTCCTGTCAATATGTATTTTACGTTCAACTACCAAGCCATCAAGCAAGGATTCTGTTCATTAAAATTTACGACAGAAGTCCTACATATGGTGAATGTGTTAGGAGAAAATGTAATGGTTGTGATGGTTCATTTTATATGTTAACTTGGCTGGGCCACAGAAATAAATTTGTGAGGGGAGCCCCAGCATCTCTGAAGAGCTCAGTGATCATTCTTCTCTGTATGCCAGAACTTACAGTGGAACTGCTGTCATTAAATTGGGAAACCTAAATGCAGTGAGGATCCTGGTGTGGCAGGAGCCAAATGATGACCCTCAAATGCCAAAGTCAAGGTGGTCATGGTTCCATAATGGACAGCAGGATAAAGTAGAAATCAGAATATTCTGACTTATAGAGAGCTAGGTCATTGACTGGTTGATCATGGTGTTCCTCAAAGTGAAATATATGGGAAGCCTATATTTTGCTTAATTTGTATAAGCAGAAAAGTTCTAGATCAACTGAACAAAATTTAACTTGAATCATAAAAAAAACCAGAGTTATGACCCCTTCATCAATCCCCAGATATGAGCCAGTTTATAGACCGAATGAAGGGGAAGCTAAGTCCCCTTGAAACTCCTGAATATTGCTAAAAATTTACTCCATTAATCTTTTCCCCAGCCATCCCCAAAGGGACCTGCAATCTTTAACCAGGGTAACTGTACCTTGGGGTAAAAGAAAATAATGAGAGCTTTCAGGGATTACTGAACACTGGCTCTGAACTGACACTAATTCTAGGAAACCCAAAACCTAGGAAACCCAAAACTGTGGTCCATTGGTCAAAATAGGAGTTTATGGAGGTCAGGTGATCAGTAGAGTTTGAGGTTAGAACCATCTCACAGTGGGGTCAGTAGATGTCTGAACCCATTCTGTTGTCATTTCCTCAGTTCAGAAAGTCCTAATTGAGGGGCAGCTGGGTGGCTCAGTCAGTTAAGTATCTGACTCTTGATTTTAGCTTTGATCATCATCTCAGGGTGGTGAGATGGAGCTCTACATTGCTCTCTGTGCTGGATGTGGAGCCTGCTTTAGATTCTCTATTTCTGTCTCCCTCTGCCCCTCCCCTCCACCCTGCTCACATTCTCTGTTTCTCTTGAAAGAAGCAGAGGTGGTGATTCTCACCATATTCCCATTCAACTTGCCTATTTGGCTTGTGCAGAAGACAAATGGTAGAATAACAGTGGATTGTCATAAGCTTAATGCAGTGGTGACTCTGATTGCAGCTGCTCTAACAGATGTGATTTCATTGCTTGAGAAAAATGGTGCCTGGTGCCTGGTATGTGGCTGTTGATCTGGCAAATGCTTTTTCTCCATCCCTATTGATAAAGATGATGAGAAGCAGTTTGCTTTCAGGGGGCAGGGCCAGCAAGACACCTTCGCTGTTCTACCTCAGGGGTCTATCAGCTGTGCAGCTCTCTGCCAGAATTTAATTTGCAGGAATCTTGATCAACTTGCCCTTCCATAAGATATCATTTTGACCCATTACATTGCTGGCATAATGTATTGTATATATCTGATCAGATCCAAGAAAGCTCTCAAGACACCAGTAATTTACATGAAGAAGTGGCCCAAATGCCTATGGTTCCCACTGGTGCTACACTACCTTTTCTCCCTTAGTCTGCATCTATGGCCTCTTGAGGAAGCCCCATCATCTGTTGACAGAAGAGATGATATGTAGGGATGAACAACTGTTTCTCTCTGGGACATGCTCTGAAGGACAGTGGTAGAAGGGAAAACCTTTCAGTGAACAGAATGTCAAGCAGTGCACCTGGTTATTCACTTTGCTTGCAAGGAGAAATGGCCTGATGTGCAACTGTATACTGATTTATGGCCTGTGGCCAGTGACTTGACTGGGTGGTCAGGGACTTTGAAAGAACATGATTGGAAAATTGATGACAAGTGAGTCTAGGGAAGGGGTGTATGGAATGGGCAAAGGCATGAAGATACTTGTGTACCACATAATGTTTACCAAAGAGTGACCTCACCAAAGGAATATTTTAATAATCAAGCAGATAGGAAAGGATGACCTATTCTGTGAATACCCAGCTACCCCTATTATGCACTGATAGCTCATAAACCAAGTGGTTATAGAGGCAGGGATAAAGGTTGGGCTCAGCAACATGGACTTTGGTTCACCAAGGCCAACTTGTCTACAAATACACTGGTGAATGCCCAATTTCCCAGCATCAGAGACCAACACGGAGTCCTCAGGATATAAGCCAGCTACCTAGAGGCAGATTGTACTTCTATCATGGGTCAGGGTCAGTGTTTTGTTCTTACTGAAATAGAGGATGTGGATTTGCCTTCCCTGCAAGTAGTGCTTTTACCAAAACTACCATGAGTGGATTTCTAGAATGCATCTTCACCATCATGGTATTCCACACAGCATTGCTTTTGATCAAGGAACTCACTTCAAAGCACATGAAATGTGGCAGTGGGCTCATGCTCATAGAATTCACTGGCCTTACCATGTTCTCTACTATCCCAAAGCAGCTGGTTTAATAGAAGGGTGAAATGACCTGTAGAAGCCTCGTGTATGGTGCCACCCGGGTGGCACAACCTTGAAGGACTGAGGCAGGCATGTCCTTCTGTATATGGCTGCATATGCTGTGAATCAGCATGCAGTAGATGGTGCTATTTTCCCCCATACCCCAGATTCATGGGTCTAGGAGTTCGGGGGTGGAAAGGAGAGTGTCACCACTCATTATTACCCAGGTGGCCCAGTAGCAAAAAAGTTCTCCCTCTTCCCATGACCCTATGTTCTGCTGGCCTAGAGATCTCAGTTCCAAAGAGAAGAATGGTTCCATCCAGAAACACAACACTGATTCCATCTAACTGGAAGTTAAGATGGCAGCCTGGCCACTTTGCACTTCTCATGCTTCTGAATCAACAGGCAAAGAGGGGGGTCTCTGTGTGGGCTGGGGTGACTGATCTGGGCTACCAAGGGGAAATTGGCCTGCTGCTTCACAATGGAGATAAGGAAGAGTATGTTTGAAATACAGGAGATCCCTCAGGGCATTTCTGAGTATTACCATGTCCTGTGATTAAGGTCACAGGACATGGTAATACTCATGGAAAACTACAATAACCCGGTTCAGGGAGGGCTCCTGATGACCAGACCCTTTACCCCACCAGGTAAAGAAACATGGTCAGCTGATGTGCTTGCGGAGGGCAAAGAGGATACAAAATACAGTATTTGAGTAATCTACTAAGTAATAGAAGAAGAGTAAACCTTACCCTGAAACTTTGCATCCTTTTCTGGGGAAAGGGTTAGTATGTTTTACTTGTATGCAGGATAGTTGTATAATGTTGGGCAGAGGTATGAGTTTGTTATTATCTTTACTTGGAAATTATGGTTTAAAAAGTTGTGCATGGGCACCAAGTTGACAGGACTGGACTTATGATGTTTATTTTTATATGTCATTGTGGCTAGGCTACAGTGCCTAGATATCAGTCAAACATTATTCTAGATGTTTCTGTGAAGGGGTTATTTGAATGAGATTAAACATGTAAATCAGTGGACTTTGGGTAAAGCAAATTATCCTCCCTAATGTGAGTGGGCCTTATCCAAT
>RCUC01139816.1:0-27104 GCA_003697995.1 Taxidea taxus jeffersonii
CTTGACAGACTGAGCCACTCAGGGACCCCAGCAATAGTTTTTATTTGGCATATAAATAAACATTGCTTGGTTTTAAGATTCAAAAATAGGCATAGTCATAGAATGGACATGCGTATGAGTCTCTGCTACTTTTTTGTGTGGCTACTTCACCTAATCAGGTACCCAGAGAACCTGTTTTCACTGTGAAAGCTCAGATTCCCCCATCTAGAATAAATTCTTCCTTCCATGTATCTGCCCTCTGATTTCCCATAACATATTCCACCTTTCTTTAGTATTTAGCACATTCTGGTATGAACTAAGTGATTACTATCAAGTCCTCCCCCACTGGAGTGGGAGACCGGCCCTGAGGGCAGGAGACTCTAGTCTTGTTTATGTTTGCATCTTTCCTAATACCATTCCAGCATCTTGCACACTGTAAATTTTCTTAATAAAAGCTTAATATTCATAAAGACATCCTCATTACAGTAAGCCCTAAGGTAGTTTTACAATGAAAAGTAAAAAAAATCTGTCATGTGAATTTTGGCTTATTAGTACATCAGATCTTTGCAAACATGTATTTGATCATTCAGGTGTGCTAGGACCTTGGAGCCTATTTCTTTGAGGATCTTGTGAATAGGATTTTCCTTATGAGTTAACTGTTTAGCAAGTATAGGGACATCCAGAAAGTTCAAAGAAGTGTTTCTTAGGAAAAAGATTATTGTCTGTGTTAGGTTTTGTGTTTTTGTTTTGAGTTCTCTTTATAACATCATCTGATTGAAGTAAGAATGTCTAATTTCATTAAGTGCTCGAGGGGAAAGTGAGATTCCTCCCCTAGTGATATATTCAAGTAGTCCCACTAGGGTCCCTTATAAGGCAGAGGTCATAACTAGCTTGAGTGGTTTTGATTATAACCAGTTAAATGTGTGCTTTAGGAAGTGAAGAAGGAATACAGCGTCCTGAAGAGTCAGTCCGAGCAACGGGCTAGAGAAGTCTGCCTCCTGGAGGAAGAGCTGAGGAAAGCCAGACAGAGTTTGAGTCAGAGCCAGAACGTTACAGAGGAAATGAGGAGTAAGTAAACTTTGCGTTTGGAGGTATTCTTCTAAGCTGATGTCCTTAGAAATGTTTTTCGATTTTGCCATATACTCTCCCAGAAGGAAGTCTACAGTTGATGTGGAGAAAGTTTTCTCTCTTTCGCTTTCTAGTTTCAGAGTGATAGTCTGACATTTTTTTTTTTTTTTAAATTGGAACACACGGAGTCCCAAACTGCCTCTGAAACCAGAAGGGTAAATATTCTCCAAACAAAAGTAAATTGTCAGTGCTGTCTCTCACCCCAGAGTGTTATTCTTTGTGTCTCAAGTGTATCTGTTCGTTTTATCCAGACAGCTCATCTCTTTGCTTGTTATCATTCCCCAGATGGTGGAGAAATCCTGGATTAAATGCACGTTTTCCCAGCCCTTAATGACCATTGTTTTTTTGATGACTTACTTGACTGAGTGATTTTATTTCCTCACTTTCTGCACAGACCCTGGATTATGCTGCACATCCCATAAAGCCCCACCGTTTCATATTTATCTGTATGTACCCTTTGTCTTTTACATACATTAGTTTTCTCAGCTGGGTATTTGCCCCTCTAGAACTTCTTTTAACCTGCCCTGGGGAATGTGTGACTTAATTCCCTGTGACTCCCTTCTCTTTTAAATTCTGATCTAAGACAGCTTTCAGTTCTTCCACAGCAGGGGGTAAAAGTGGCAATCTTCAGCTTTCTGGAAAGAAAACTGTGAGGAAAGGAAGGCTGAGGGCATTTTTCAGTGTTGGTCACGAGTGTGGTTGTGCGAAGTGCTCACAAGTGAAGTGGAGCGGTGGCCTGGGAAGATAGCACCTCAAGGGCCTTCAACTTTCGGTAGGTAGGCTGAGATACAGGTTAAAACTAGGAACTGAGACACCAGGGTGGCTCAGTTGGTTAAGTGTCTGCCTTCGGCTCAGGTGATGATACCAGGGTCCTGGGATTAAGCCCCACATTGGGCTTCCTTCTCATCGGGGAGCCTGCTTCTCTTTATCCCCCCTGATCCAGCTCTCTCTTGTTAGCTCTCTCTCCCTCTCAAAGAAATAAATCAATAAAATCTTAAAAACAACAACAACAACAACTAGGAATTGTTTTCCTTTGAGTGTAACAACTGAGTTTATCATACATGCTAGCTTAATCATCTGTTGAGATTCTCAATATTTATTCTCCTCCAATGTATCTGAGGAACATGGAGACTTCCATCTCAGCTGAATGAAAGCCCTGTCATTATTTCCAACTGGGAGGGGCCTGTGGGTAGACATGAGATCCTAGGAAGAAAACAAGTTGGCAGTGGAGTCTGGAAAATCTTCCATTTGATTCCTCTATTCATAGACACTTACTGTGAGGGGCTGGGATGTGGGCGACATTGTTCCTCAGTAGTACCTGTAGGCCTTGAGAGTTGTTGATACACAACAACTCTTTTGTACTTAAGCCTGATCCTGTGGATTTTTGGCTAACATGGTGAAATAATTACTCACTTTTCTGGGAAACCAGAATTACTCTGTAGTGAAATATAATATTTCTACCTTAATGCCTCTCTTCTCACAGTTTTCTTTCTCTGAATAAGTGTTTCAGAAGGGGAAACACACACATATTTGTAAACATATAAAAGAAAAACAGTTTCAAGTACTTAGGAAAATAACCCCTTGCAGTTTTATGCAGCAGCACTTTACTAAGCTGCTTATTTAGAAAGAAGATGAACAAATGTCTTATCATCCTTATACGGACCATTTCCTCATTTTCTGTGTGTAAGCTCAGATAATTATCAGGTGATCTACTTTCCAGGAGGTGTCCAGGCAGTAATGCTGATTGTTATAGGACTTGAGAAGCTGTTAGTTTGTTTGGATTTTTTAAGAGTTTAGAATTCTTCTAGAATAAATATTTTTTTTTAAAAAATGACAGCTAAAAAAAAAAATTTTTTTTTTTTTATAGTTAAGAATGCCTCTCAGGAAACCATGTTAAGAGATCTTCAAGAAAAAATCAATCAGCAAGAGAATTCCTTGACTTTAGAAAAACTGAAGCTTGCCTTGGCTGATCTGGAAAAGCAGCGAGATTGCTCTCAGGACCTTTTGAAGAAAAGGGAGCATCACATTGAACAACTGAACGATAAGTTAAGCAAAATAGAGAAAGAGTCCGAAGCTTTACTGATTGCTTTGGAGTTAAAAAAGAAAGAATATGAAGAACTGAAAGAAGAGAGGACTCTGTTTGCTCGTTGGAAAAGTGAAAATGAACAACTTTTAAGTCAGCTGGAATCAGAAAAGGGAAGCTTGCAGAGTAAAATTAATCACTTGGAGACTTGTCTCAAGACACAACAAATAAAAAGTCACGAAAACAATGAGAAAGTAAGAACACTGGAGATGGAAAGTGAAAATCTCAGTGTTGAGATCAGAAACCTTCACAATGTGATAGACAGCAAGACTGTGGAGGTGGAGAGACAGAAACAAGCTTATGCAGACTTGCAACAGAAAGCTGAGTTCTCCGATCAGAAACACAAGAAGGAAATAGAGAATATGTGCTTGAAGATTTCTGAGCTTACTGGGCAAGTGGACGATCTTGAACACAAGCTTCAGTTACTGTCAAGTGAAGTCATAGACAAAGACCAGCGTTACCAAGACTTGCAGGCTGAATATGAGAACCTCCAGGATCTGGTAAAATCCAGAGATTCTTCTCTTGTGACAAATGAGGCTCTAAACAGAAGTCTTTTGACTTTTGAACAGCAGCCTGCAATGAATAATTCCTTTGCAATAACTGGAGAACAAGGAAGCATGCCTTCAGAGAGGAGCAGATGCCATCTAGAAGCAGACCCAAGTCCAAAAAGATCAGCCATCTTACAAAATCGAGTAATGTCTCTCGAGTTTTCATTAGAGTCTCAAAAGCAGATGAACTCAGATCTACAAAAGCAGTGTGAAGAGTTGGTGCAAATCAGAGGAGAGATAGAAGAAAATCTCATTAAAGCAGAGCAGATGCATCAAAGTTTTGTGGCTGAAACAAGTCAACGCATTAGTAAATTACAAGAAGACACTTCTGTTCATCAGAATGCTTTTACTGAAACTTTAGCAGCCCTGGAGAACAAAGAAAGAGAGTTCCAACTTTTGAATGAAAAATTAGAAACTGAGCAAGCAGAGATTCAGGAATTAAAAAAGAGTAACCATTTACTTCAAGACTCTCTAAAGGAGTTACAACTTTTGTCTGAAACCCTGAGCTCAGAGAAAAAGGAAATGAGTTCCACCATTTCTTTAAACAGAAAGGAAATTGAAGATCTGACCCAGGAGAATGAGACTCTCAAGGAAATTAATGCAACCTTAAATCAAGAGAGGATTAACTTACTCCAAAAAAGTGAGAGTTTCACAAACTGTATAGATGAGAGAGACAAAAGCATTTCAGAGTTATCCAATCAGTATAAGCAAGAAAGACTTATTTTACAACAAAGATGTGAAGAAACAGGGCGCGCATTTGAGGATCTTAGTGAAAAATATAACGCAGCTCAAGAAAAGAACTCTCAGTTAGAATGCTTGCTAAATGAGTGCACTATTGCTTGTGAAAATAGACAAAAGGAACTGGAACATGTAAAGGAAACATTTGCAAGGGAACAGCAAGCCTTTGTAACAAAATTAGCATTAGCTGAAGAAACAAACCAGAATCTAGTACTGGAGTTGGGGGCAGTGCGGCATGATCTGTCATCAGAGATTGCAGATATCCAAAATAATTCCAAGAGTGAGGTGGATGGTTTAAAGCAAGAAATCATGACTTTAAAGGAAGAACAAAGTAAGATGCAAAAGGAACTTAATGCCTTACTACAAGAGAATGAGCACCTAGTGACGTTAATGGAGACGAAACAAGAGCACCAGATTCTAGAATCAGAACCAGTTAGCGACGCAGTGGAAGGAGAGAGTGAGATAAATAAATGTCATGTTCAACTTCCAATGGATCTTGAAGTTAAAGATCTAGACTGTCATAACGCACAGTTGGTACAATTAGAAGCTAAGAGAACTAGGGAATTAAAATTTCAAGAAAGTGAGAAGGGGAAGGAATGCCCACCTCATGAAATATGCACAATTAGAATGGAATTAGAAACTGGAAACTTGCAACCAGACGCTCAGTCACCAGAACCTAGTGGCCCTAAAGACTGTGACGTAGGCACAGAAGAAAAGTATATGTCAGTGCTTCATGAGTTGTCAGCCAATCAAAAGGACAACGCACATCTGCTGTGCTCTCTACAAACAGCAATGACCAAGCTGAGCGAGCTAGAGAAGATGTGTGAGATTCTGCAGGTTGAAAAGCTCGAACTAATGTCTGAGCTCAATGATTCAAGATCAGAATGTATTACAGCAACTAATAAAATGGCAGAGGAGATGGAGAAACTAGTAAATGAAGTTAAAATACAAAACAATGAAAATGGCCTTCTCCCAGGGGAGTTGGTGAAAGAAATGGCAGAAGGTGAATCTGGTGAACGACAAAATGAGCAGAAACGTGCGTCCTTAAATCCACTGGGTGACAATAACTGCTATGAACACTTGACATTGTCAAATAAAGAAGTTCAAATGCACTTTGCTGAATTACAGGAGAAATTCTCATCTTTACAAAGCGAACACAAAATTTTACATGATCAACACTGTCAAGTGAGCTCAAAGATGTCAGAGCTACAGTCTTATGTGGACACATTAAAGGCTGAAAATTCGATCTTGTCAACAAGTCTGAGAAGCTTCCAAGGTGACTTGGTAAAGGAGGAGATGCCAGGACCCGAGGAAGGACATTTTCTGTCATTATCATTCTCTTGTGTGACTGACAGCCCTAGCCTTACATGTTTAGACCAGACAGGAGAAACATCACTTCTGAATAATTTAGATGGGACTATTTCAACAAACCAGTCTAGTATAGAGGAAAGATCTTGCTGCAGTCTGGAGGAGGAGAATCTGACCAAGAAAGAAATTCTGTCTGCCCCAGCGAGGAGCATTGAAGAACTTGAAACCCTCTGTCAGATGTACCTGCAATCCCTCAAAGAGCTAGAAGAGAAAATTGAAAGTCAGGAGATTATGAAAAATAAGGAAATTAAAGAGCTCGAGCAGTTATTAAGTTCTGAAAGGGAAGAGCTCGACTGTCTCAGGAAGCAGTATTTGTCAGAAAATGAACAGTGGCAACAGAAGCTGACAAGCGTGACCACGGAGATGGAGTCCAAGTTGGCAGCAGAAAAGAAACAGACCGAACACCTGTCATTTGAGCTTGAAGTAGCACGACTCCAGCTACAAGGTCTGGACTTGAGTTCTCGGTCTTTGCTCGGCCCTGACATAGAAGATGTAAGTACCTGGGATTTACATGATATTTCTCCAGATACGTGCCCAGTAGGCACTCGAGAAATGTTTGTTCAACTGAAATCTACATTAAATCAAACTTTAAATATTTTTAGAGTTCAAGGGTATAAAAACAAAATATACCAAAGGTTGTTTTTTGTTTTCAGTTTGTTTTTTTTTTAAACATTTTTTTAAAAAGATTTTATTTATTTATTTATTTATTTTAAAAGATTTTATTTATTTATTTGACAGAGAGAGATCACAAGTAGGCAGAGAGGCAGGCAGAGAGAGAAGAGGAAGCAGGCTCCCTGCTGAGCAGAGAGCCCGATGTGGGGCTCGATCCCAGGACCCTGGGATCATGACCTGAGCCGAAGGCAGAGGCCTCAACCCACTGAGCCACCCAGGCGCCCCTTATTTATTTATTTGACAGACAGAGATCACACAAGTAGGCAGAGAGGCAGGCAGAGAGGGGAGGGGAGAAACAGGCTCCCCGCCGAGCAGAGAGCCCGATGTGGGACTCGATCCAAGGACGCTGGGATCATGACCCGAGCTGAAGGCAGCGGCTTAACCCACTGAGCCACCGAGGCATCCCTTCAGTTTGTTTTTTAACAAACCGCAACTTTAGAAAAATGAGCCTGATTGGGTACAGGGGGATTTTGTGGGTGTTAATATCTAGGATTCCACTCAAACATTACTGTATGGGACATTACTAAAGATGTTTTTTAAAGCCTGGAGAAAATTTATATTATGGAGTCAGAAAGTCATCTTCAGGACATATATGTGTTTTCACTCTGTCAGTTAATGAACCACAGTTAAATATTAAATTAAAACTTATGGATGACTATGTGATACGAATTTTAAGTTTTCTTGCCCTTTTCAGATCATTTTATTGTTATGGAGTTAAAGTCATAAAAGTAAATGCAGTTTATTACTTATTACTGAATAATTTTCTTATCAGTTTGCTCTGGTACAAGTCTATGATTTGTTAACAGTCATTTAAAGAGACATCTCTTTCTTTATGGAAGATGAAATTGGTCAGTCATAACTTATGCCCTTTCTGGTCTACCAGCTAAACTAGTAATGTTATACAGTGTACAAGTCTCACTTGATTCCCTCCGTCTGCCTCAGTAAGGTAGGGAGGGCAGGTGGTGATGTAATAGTTGTAGTGGGCACAGCAGTAGACCCCCATTTTACAGATGAGAAGGTGAGGTCCAGACATGTAATTTATCCAAGAATATGGATAGCTAGTCCTTGGGCTGAGGATCTGGTCATGAAAACTTCTCTCAGTGAAGAATATCATAAATACTGAAGATGGAAGTTGAACATTTTATATGGAAATTGTTAGCCTCTTACTTGAGAATCATGAAAAGAAACTTTATATGTAGGCTACCAAGAATATTTCTAGCTAGCAAAAATTATGACATTTAAATATATTACAATTTAGGGGTGCCTGGGTGGCTCAGGGGGTTAAAGCCTCTGCCTTTAGCTCAGGTCATGATCCCAGAGTCCTGGGATCAAGGCTCGCATGGGGCTCTCTGCTCAGCGGGGAACCTGCTTCCCCAACTCTCTCGCCTGCCTCTCTGCCTACTTGTTATCTCTCTCTGTCAAATAAATAAATAAAATCTTTAAGAAAATAAATAAATATGTTATAATTTAGATGATCAGATAACTGATCTGGAGGATTTGTCTTCATGATAAATACCTTACCCAGTGCCTTGCCTGTGGAGAACACTGACTGAATGTTTGTTTAATTGTGGTGGATATTGGATGGAGAGATGGGGTGAGAAATATGCCATTTGAGGAGATGTGTTTAGCAGCGGCAAGAAGCCAGTTTTTCTATAAAGTAATAATTAAGCTTATTTATTCTATTTTGATTCCTCTTGAAAAATAAAATGAGTTGTCATTGTGTATTACAACTACAGGCTCTTCGGGGTGGAAACAATAGCTGTGATGTAAAAGAATCAGAAGAATATACTTTGGCAACTCGAGAGAGAACACTAAATCGTGACATTCATCAGATTTGTGAAGAAGGTGTTCAGCAGGACCTCAGTCTGGAGATGGAAAAAATAACCAAGACCAGCCCAGTCAGATTCACAGGGGAAGAATGGTCTAGGGAACAGTCCCCAGAAACCCCAGCAGAAGACAAAACCCAGGGTTGTTTAGAATGCATTTCTCAATTGTCACTTTCTG
The DNA here is from genome assembly GCA_003697995.1 of Taxidea taxus jeffersonii. Lineage (NCBI taxonomy): Eukaryota > Metazoa > Chordata > Mammalia > Carnivora > Mustelidae > Taxidea > Taxidea taxus. The sequence continues at coordinate 8,521 of RCUC01139816.1, forward strand.
GTCCTAATGCTCTGGTCCCTGTGGATTTTCTAGAGACTCAGGTCACCATTCAGAATCTTCAACTGCAGGTAAAAGAGTCATCAAATGAGAATTTGAGGTTACTTCATGTCATAGAGGAACGTGACAAAAAAGTTGAAAGTTTACTAAATGAAATAAAAGAGTTGGACTCAAAACTTGATTTACAGGAAGCACAAATAACCACCAAGACGGAAGCATGTGTAGAATTAGAAAAAATAGTTGAGAAACTCCAGAAAGAAAAATCAAACTTAAGGGAAAGATTGGAATCTTTTGCTTGTGACAACCAGGAATTATACCAGAGAACAGAAAGTTTGGAAGGCCTCAATTCTAATTTAGAAACAGGCACAGATAAACGGTCACATACCGTTATTGAAGATAACGTGGCTGAGGTGAATGACAACTGGAGAGAGCGATTTCTTGATGTGGAAAAGGAGCTAAAGAGGATCCAGTCTGAGAAAGGTAGCATTGAGCATCATGCCCTCTCTGTGGAAGCTGACTTAGAGACAGTTCAGACAGAGAAGCTATATTTAGAAAAAGACAATGAAAGTAAGCAGAAAGTTATAACCCGCCTTGAAGAAGAACTCTCTGTGGTCACCAATGAGAGGAACCAACTTCATGGAGAGTTAGATACTTTGTCAAAAGCAAATAAAGAACTGGATCTGATGTCTGAAAAGATGAAGGAGAAAATACGTGAGCTCGAATCTCATCAAGGTGAATGTCTCCATCACATTGACGTGGCTGGAGCTGAGCTAAAGGACAAAACACAGCTCATTCAGACGTTGTCCTCCAACGTCGCCGAGCTCTCTGAAGAGAACACTCGCCTCCAGGAGCAGCTGCAGAGTTTGGAAAAGGACTCACAGGCCCTGTCTCTGGCAAAAAGTGAGTTGAAAATCCAAATTGAGCAACTGAATAAAGAGAAAGAATCACTTGCAGGGAAATCTGAAAGCCTGCAGACCAGACTGCATGAATCGGAACATGAAAAGCTGACCATCGCCAAGGCCCTGGAGGATGCACTGATGGAGAAAGGTGAGGTTGCAGTGAGGCTGAGCTCAACGCAGGAGGAAGTGCACCAGCTAAGAAAAGGCATTGAGAAGCTGAGGGTCCGTATTGAGGCTGATGACAAAAAGCAGCTCCATGTCCTAGAGAAACTGAGAGAGAGCGAGCGTAAGAGTGATTCACTTCAGGATAAAGTGGAGAACCTTGAAAGAGAACTGCAGATGTCAGAGGAAAACCAAGAGCTGGTGATTCTTGATGCTGAGAATTCCAAAGCAGAGGTGGAAGCCCTAAAAACACAAATGGAATTGATGACCAAAACACTGAAAGATCTGGAACTAGACCTTGGCACGATCAAGTTCGAAAAAGAAAATCTGATAAAACAACTACAAGAAAAACAAGGTCAAGTGTCTGAATTAGACACATTACTCTCTTCACTGAAAAGTCAGTTAGAAGAAGAGGAGAAAGAAAAAATAGAGATGAGAGAAGAATCCAAAGCTGCATTGGAGATGCTCCAAACACAACTGAAAGAGCTAAATGAGGAAGTAATAGCCTTGTGTCATGACCAGGAAATCCAGAAGGTCGAGGAACAGAGTATGGACACCTCGGGGCAGGAAATACATCAGCTGAGGAATAGCATTGAAAAGCTGAAAGTCTGCCTAGAAGCTGATGAAAAGGAGCAGCTCCAGGCCTTAGGAAAACTGAAGGAAAGTGAGCATCATGTCGACTTGCTTAAGAATAGAGTTGAGAACCTCGAAAGAGAACTAGAGATATCAGGGAAAAACCAAGAACGCATGATTCTTGAGGCTGAGAATTCCAAAGCAGAGGTGGGGGCTCTAAAAGCAAAAATAGAGGAGATGGCCCAAAACCTGAGAGATCTGGAATTAGATCTTGTTCATATCAGATCAGAAAAAGAAAATGTGAGAAAAGAATTACAGAAGGAACAAGGACGGGTATCTGAATTGGAAATATTAAATTCTTCCTTTGAAAATCTATTGAAAGAAAAAGAGCAAGAAAAGGTACAGATGAGAGAAGACTCTAAAACTGCAGTGGAGATGCTTCAAACACAAGTAAAGGAGCTAAATCAGAAAGCGGCAGCCTTGTGTCATGACCAAGATGCCTGGAAGGCCCAAGCACAGAATCTGCACAGTCAAGTAGATGCTCTTGAACTCGAGAAGGCTCAGTTGCTGCAAGACCTTGACGAGGTCAAGAATAACTACCTCAATGTGCAGTCTTCTGCGAATGGCCTCCTCCAACAAGTAGAAGATGGCAAACACAAGCTAGAGAAGAAGGAGGAAGAAATCAGCCTACTGAAAAATCAAATTCAAGACCGAGAGCAACTCACCTCCAAACTGGCCCAGGTGGAGGGAGAACAGCAGCTTTGGAAGAAGCAAAAAGGGGAGCTGGAAAATCTGCTGGTGGAATTGGAGCAGAAGAGCCAAGGGCTGCAAGCCAATAATGACACTTTGCAGGACACCTTAGAAGCACTGCAGCGATCTCACAAGGATCTGGAGAAAGAGCTTGAATTGACAAAAATGGAAAACGTGTCCTTTGTTGAAAAAGTAAGTGGCTTAACCTGTCTACATTTGAATATGTAGTCACGAGGGAGGGAAACCCATGTGTGGATTAGATTTCCTTCTGGGCCGTGTTTGCAGCGTCGGACTCTGTAAAGTTTTTAAGTTCGTGGGACCTTGAACTTCGGGGGCATGGAGCTGCCTGGAGCAGCTGACTCTTTGCTTTGGCGTTTACATGGGACTCTTCTGCGGGTTAGCCCAGGTTTTCAGTGTGGCGCCTGGACACGGGAGAAGCTTTGGGTTAGGCCCAGTTCCTGGTTCTGATTATAGTTCTCTTTTTTACAGTACATCAGTGTAGCTTCCCAATACCTGGCTGGGAACTTCTGCCAAGGAGACTGTAACAGTTACTAGTGAGGATCAGGAGGGACCCCATGGCCCCTGCCCCTGCATTTTTGCCTTTAGGAGAAGGTACTATTAAAGGTGCCCATATAACGGTAACCAGCAGAAGTCTCATGCCTCCCAGGGTAGGTCTTGGGGATTTTGTGCTTTCAGCCCCTCTTACACCTTCTCTTTGTGCAACCTCCTGTTTTGTTAGCTGGTGGTTAAAGAGGAAAATCTGCCATCGAGGGGCTCGATTAGTAATGAAAAATTAACTTTTTGCCCTCTAGGCTTACGTACTGATCTAGATTCAGATTCAGTTTTTACTGGGAAAATATTAAAAGAAAAAAGGAGTGTCCAGAAAATGGGGTCAATCATAACCCTATAATATTTTCCAGGAATTTCAAGTTTTGACACAGCTTGTAAGAGACGGTAGTTATGATAGAGATCATTTGGCAAATTCTACCAGTCTCTTTCAACGTCAAGGGCAAATGCCAATGATGAGGCTTTAACTGGTTTTAACTAATCCTAGGCATATTTCTTGCAGATTAGTATGGCATCGGGGGATTAGTAGAGATCCCAGAACTGATAAAAATATAAGACGCTACCTCATCCAATGGTCTCTACTATTTTTGTTTAATACAAATTAATACCTTTATGAAGGATTTTAAGACTTAGTAATATTATCTTTCCTTGTCATTGCTTTCCTTATTTCTGTTTTTTATTACATCTTGGCTGAGAAGAAAAGGTAAGCTTGCCAGTAGGTTTTGAGGATAGTAGCTGAGGGATTTGTAAAGGGAGGATTAGCCGGTTCCACTTTATTTCTGAAGGTGAAAGGAAATGTTACGAGTGTGTTGTACCAGAGTGACTCATTTGTGCAAAAATGACAACCCCAAACAGATCCTAACGAAAGATGAAATTCCAGGTAAACGCGATGACTGGGAAGGAAACTGAGCTGCAGAGGGAAATGCACGAGATGGTGCAGAAAACCACAGAGCTGAAAGAAGAATTTATCGGGGAGAGAAATAGGCTAACCGAGGAATTAAATATAATGTCAGAGGAAATAAAGAGCAGCAAGGTAAGTCTCTCTGTGACGTGCTTGTGACGCTCTGATAATGCAGTGTGCACCCTCTCTCTCTTTGTTTTTGTAAGATCTGGAAGGTACCAGACTTTTTTTTTTAAGCTTTTGAAAAAAAATAGCCCCGCACTTAGGTCATGATGAGAATTGCACTCATCTTCACCCTCCAGTTCTGTCAGGAGTCCCGAAGGAGCCCCAAGCGGCTTTGGCAAAATATTCCAATATTTTTAACGGAAGGCGAGCCGGGTTCTATGTTAACTCACATCAGAAATAGATTTCCTGCAGCTTTCAACAGATTTATCAGCTCTTCTGGCCTGCCTCAGATGAGGAGCCAGAATGTTGCCAAAGACAGACGCCCTGATCTTGCTAGGAATGGCAAAGTCACGAGAAGCCACAGAGAAATGTAAAGCTGGAACAATCTTTGGATGTTATTTTAGGGCAGGGTTCCTGGGGCAGATCTGCAGCATCTGGGCCGCCACTCCTCACTGCTGTTTGCAGAGCAGACGTTGCTGATTCATGCCCTCTCCTCTTCCTGAATCTCTTCACACTGAGTCCCACGGAGCAGCTCCCGTGCACACAGAGCTGGCAGGTGCAATGAAACCTGTTTGCCAAACGTGGTTAAACGGTGAGCACTCGCATATCCGTGGTGTCCTCATGCACGTTCATCCCCAGGAAGCACTTAGCAAAGGGTAATGAGATAGTTGGGACTGTGACCCCGAACAATCACAAAGAGTTGACATGCTGTTGGTTAAGAGCTGCGTAAGGAGTTGGGGAAATTGGTCTTTTAAATGCAGTATTTATTTAATCTAATGAAAATTGAAAAGGTTGGGCATCTCAGCACTTGACTCATGGAATTTTCTGGCAGTGCTGTGTGGAAGGAGTTTGTACGAATGATATTTGAGTACGGCACCTGCTGGAATTTCCTTTGGTACCGAGCAGCTTGGGAGTACCCCAACTCGAGTCTGGCTTACAGGCTCTACTAGAAGGCAAAGCGAGGTGTTTAGGCTCAGATCCGTGGTGCTGGGCTGTGATTTCTGCACTCAGAGAGCTTACAGCCTAGACACACAATAAATCACTAAATAGGGGCTGTAGGAGAGAATCTTAATCTCTCAAGTACTATAAATGAATCAACAAGATTCTTTATGGCAGACTTATGGGGAAGTGGTGTGTGTGGGGTAGAGACCAGCCTAATTTAGTAGGGAGGTCAGAGAATGTAACCTGCGGGATGTGGAGTCAGCTCTGCGAGGAATAGCGCAGAGGAAGGAAGCTTCTAGGTCTAGGGAGCAGTGTGGTAACATCTCTGAGATTGGAAAAATCTTAGTTTTTTTTTTTTTTTTTTTTTAAGAAAGTGAAAGGAAGCCACTGTGAGACAGAAAATGATATGGAAAAAAACTGGAGAAGAAGGAAGGTCACGGCAGTGAGTTAGAATAAAATCTAAAGGGATGGCAAATACGTGAGGCCAGAGTTTAAAGGGGAAGGCTTAAAGTGGCTGGTTTGGAATATAGGTAGTATTTACAAGTTGGGGAAATGGTAGAAAATACCGTCAGAGAAGAGAAGGCAGTTCGGTGGTGCCGAGACCCCAGCCTGCGAGATAAGATGGAGGAAGAGGAGCCAGCAGAGAGGACGAGAAGGCGTGAGGAGGCGAGCCAGGAGTGGCGGCTGCCTCAGGGAGGGAGGAGTGGTCAGCAGCGTCACATACTACCCAGAGCTTGGACCGGCTGAAGAGTTCTTGGGTTTGCATGGCTGCTGATGCCATGGAAAATGATCCGAGGAGGAGGCGGGCTATAACCCCGCCGGAGGGCTTGAGTCAGTGGGGATGAGCAAGTGGACACCGTGTGTCTAGACACACGCGTAGAAGCAGTCATTTGGGATCACGCACGGAGAACACGGGGGCCTCCGGAGCTGGAGTCTTGCCTGTCTCACACAGTGTAGGGAGAGAGGGGCAGAAGAGGTGAGGGCCTTCGGGAGGAAATTCTCACCATGACGGAATATAGAATCAAGGCCGGTCGAGGAAAAGCAGTGTAAGTCTGGAGGGGCTTCAGTGACGGTGGGGAAGGTAGGGGTACTGTTGATGACGTCAAGGAATTAACCGCAAGGCAGACACTTCAGTACATGAGCCTGGAAGCCTAGGAGGTTATGGTCCGGACTGGTTCAGCTCAAGTTGGGTTCTCAGAGAGTCTGTGGTCCCAGTGGATGTACCTTGGGGGTGGCTGGGCTAGACAGAAGAAATTGTCATTGGAGCTGAAGTCACAGTTTCAAGTGAGTCCGTCATTAAGGGTCGTAGCACCATTCTATACAAATTTTGTCTTATCTGTAAATTCTTTTTTTCTTTTTCTCTTTCCAGTACTCAGTATTTCCTAAAACTATATATCCAGGTTCTTAATTATTTTCACGTGATTTTTTTTTTTTTTTTTTTTTTTACTTTTCCCATTAGGGCCAATTGAAGGAGCTCATGCTCGAAAATAGTGAATTAAAGAAGAGTTTAGATTGCATACACAAGGACCAGATGGAAAAGGAAGAGAAAGTGCGAGAAGAAATAGCTGAGTATCAGCTACAGCTGCAGGAAGCTGAAAAGAAACACCAGGCTCTGCTTCTGGATACAAACAAACAGGTAAAAACGTGGGGATTGTTTCCTGGAGGAGCCGTAGAGTGGTGTGTTGATGACGGTAAGGAGGCATTTTCTGCAAGGTCAGTGTTTTGCAGTATTGTGTCATACAGTCTTCTGTCTCACCATATTTCCTGCACTGTCTTCCCTGGTTACCTCACAGGTCTTACTTTACAAAGTGAACTTTTAAAATACATTTACTTCCATCTTGGAATAGGTTAATAGCAGGGTCCCAAGGACTATTTGAAATGGTCCTTGGGACAGCAGTTTTCTTTAGCTTGTTTTCCTTGAAATTTTTTTTAACTGAGCCTCCTGACTAAAGTAACATTTTTCCTTCTTAGTACGAAATGGAAATCCAGACATACCGAGCGAAACTGTCTTCTCAGGAAGAATGTCTCAGCTCGCAGAAGGCCGAGGTAGATCTCTTAAAGTCCAGTAAAGAAGAACTCAATAATTCTTTGAAAGCTACCACTCAGATTTTAGAAGAATTGAAGAAAACCCAGGTATGTTTCCTTTTCATTTCTTCACGACTTAGAATGATTTGTACCGGTAATAGTGGTTTTCATCACATGGAATTAATGTTTTCATTTTAATTGTTATGACATTTTTCTTGGTAGTCAAAAACAAACTCATCAGTTCTCTGCTGAGTTATTATTTAAAAATCAGTGGATGATCCATGGTGTCACAGCTTGAATAAACTTTTTGCATTGCTCAGTGAATCCTCTCAGATTAGAGGATGGTAAAAGACTTTCTCAAGATGGATATGAAGAGCCAGATGATAGCAGAGTAGGGCAGGCCCCTCCAGCTGTAGATAATAATTTCATGGGTAATTCCAAAGTCTTGCTTGATTGGTCTCCAAGTTCACTGCCGTCACCAAGCCCACTTTTTCTGTGGCTCGTGAGGAGATCAAGGTGCACCAGAGCACTTGGTCATGCACACATACGTGTACACTCACCTCTTGTCTCCATGCAAGGATCATAAAACTTTCTCCTTTCCAAAAAAGAAAGAGGTGAACTGTACTCTTGGGATTGTTTAGCTATAGGTGGCGCTACAGTAATTCTACTTCTTAGAAAGAGTTTTTTTGATTGCTACTGATATTTTTCATAAGATGAATATCATCCAAGATGTATAAAAATGAACCTGGAAGATAAATACCTACAAAGGTATTTACTTAAAGGTGATTTAAATTGCAAAGATTATGATATCGTATATTTAATACATTGAAACAGAAAAGTAGGGGCAAACTTCTTATGTCTAGCTCTTAAATAATTCTCAAGATGAAGGAAATATACCAATAAAATACAAACTAAGAAAAATCAAGGTAACATTCATGGTCATTAATGTTCTGCTACTACAAAATGAAACTTGTTAGGTTTCATAACAGAAAGAAGAGTTTTAGTCTACTTTTTTATTTACTCACTTTCTGCCTTTAAAAAACTTTGAAGTAAAATTGGTATATAATGATATTTTAGTTTCAGGTATGCTTTCTGCTTGTCTAATCTTTGACAGTTCTGTTGTGAGGAATGTCTTTATCTTACACATACTGTGTACAAAAGGGCTCTTGTGAGTTGAGCCCATTCAGATTGCATATAATTTTAATGAGGTCCAGTTAATAAGCACTGTTGAAATGGAATTAAATGGATCTCTAATCCAATTAGGGTTGGATTCAGAAATAAAAATCCTGAAAAATGCAGATTTACTGCAACACTGCTAGTATTATTCCAAAATGAAATAGTATACAAAGAATGCAATCTACTTGCAGTGTGAATGGGATGCCCAGTTCTTTTTTTTTTTTTCCCTTAAATTTAAATAGTTCAATTTGCCTTTGTATGTTCATGATCTCTTACATGATCTCTTGGAGCTAGTTTGTTTTAGAAGCCTGCATTTTTTTTTTTTTAAGATTTTATTTATTTATTTGACAGAGAGAGAGAGAGATCACAAGTAGGCAGAGAGGCAGGCAGAGACAGAGAGAGGGGGAAGCAGGCTCCCTGCTGAGCAGAGAGCCCGAAGTGGGGCTTGATCCCAGGACCCTGAGATCATGACCTGGGCTGAAGGCAGCAGCTTAACCCACTGAGCCCCACAGGCGCCCCACCTGCATTTTTTTTAATATCACATAATACAAGGCATGTGCCATAGATTACATAATATCCCAGCAAGGTATGGGGCAATACTTCATTATTAAATTCATATTTCTGCAACAAAATGTATGACTATGCTTACAAGGTGGGATAAATAAAGACTATATGTAAATACCTCTGTATCTATTCACATCAGGTTTTTCCTCTAAATCATTCTCTGAGCTTTCTGGAATATGAAGATGTGGTTAAGGAATCCTGAGCTTGTACTCCTGAGAAGTGTATTATTTTATCATTCTCCCACCATTCTATTCACTTTCTATTTGAGCAACTGTAGAATTTAAGTTTGTATCGTGAGCCATAAAATTATTTGGCCTTCACTTGGTGTCACCAACACAAATGCCATCTTGGGTATTGAAATTGTACAAAGGCACAGACTACAAATGGAAACCCAATTCTTTCATCGAGAATTTTTTTTTTTTTAATTTTTTATTTATTTGAGAGAGAGAGAGTGAGCACATAGAGGGAAGGGGCAGAGGGAGAGGTGACGGAGAATCTCCAGCAGACTCTGCTTTGAGTGGGGAGTTTAATGCAGGGCTCCATCTCACAACCCGGAGATCAGGACCTGGGCTAAAACCCAAGAGTCAGACACTCAACTGACTGCACCACTTAGGCCCCCCAGTCATTGAGAAGTTTTGACCCACCAAAAATATGCCCACATATCTCCCACCCTAGCCCCCAACGTGTGATTCCAATTGGATGAACCCAGACATGGCAGGCTCCTTAATAGAACACTATCTTAGGAACCAAGATTTATGCTTGCTGATACTCAGAAAGTGACAAAACCACAGTGTCTACTGGGGAGGCCTAGGAAATTGAATAGAGAAGATGAATCACTTTTATTTTGAACATCGTAATTCTTAAATTTACAATATATGATCCTTAATTATACCTCATGATTATTTTCTCATATACTCATGAAAAATAAATTCAAAGCTTTAAATTCAAGGTTTTGTTTTGTAGGCGGACAATGTAAAATATGCAAATCAGTTGAAGAAGGAAAATGAACGTGCCCAGGGGAAAATAAAATTGTTGATCAAATCCTGTAAACAGCTGGAAGAGGAAAAGGAGATGTTGCAAAAAGAGCTGTCTCACCTTGAAGCTGCACAAGAGAAACAGCAGACAGGTAGGCATTAATTGGGCACATCCATGAGCCAAAAACCTTTTCCGCTAGTGAAACCATACATGAATGGTATGTAGACAGAGATGTTTTTAGTGCTGTGTGTTCTTTTTGTTTTGTTTTGTTTTTAGGTTTAATTTTTTAGTTTTATTTATTTTTTCTTAAGTTCGGTTAGCCAGAATATAGTAGGTACATCATTGGTTTTTGAGGTAGTGTTGATGATTCATTAGTTGCGTGTGACACCCAGTGCTCATCACAACTAGTGTGGTTTTCCTTTACTGCATGTTGATGTTCATTTTCCAGTTTCTAAATTTTCTGTGCAGCTTGGGGTTATAAGATTAGTAGGATTCAGAATGAAGTCTGCAGTTTGAAATAGCATATATGTTCTATAAAGCATATGAAAAACTGGCAGCATTTTTTGCAAATGAGCTATTCCAAGAAGAGTTTTTCATGTGGATGTTCATTTACGTAGTCCCTATGTCAAAGGTAGATTGACATTCTGAGCTGGCATTGGTCATTTATCAATAGCCGATTCTGGCTGTCCTTGGCCCATCTTTGTGTGTCCACTAAATGGAAGGCTTAGGAACTGTAGGTTTGGGTGGCAGGTAAAATAAAAAGAAATCACAACTATCCTTGTCACTTTTTTCCCACTTACGTCTCAGGAGTAGAATGCTCTCACTGTGTGGAAAGATGGTGCCAAGCCTAGTATGAGGGGCTTTTCTGGACCACAGTTTCACAGGGTGGGTCAGTGACCTTCCCTGCTGCAAAGAGTACTTGGAGTATACTGTGGATCCAGGGGGTTTTTCCAGTGGATTTGGTGCCAACCATGGCCAACTACAAGTTGATCAGGACTCCTGGCTTCTTCTTAATGAGGTCCCCAAAATATCTTGAAGTTCCTTCACTTGCCAGGAAGTGACATTCTTTACTTGCCTGGTGAGGCTGCTGGAAACTCTGTAAGAAAGGTATCAGGCCAACATTCCAAGGGGCTTTATGGCTCCACATTTCATAAAGTCAACCTTCTTTCCTTAACGCTGTTTGGTCCTATCTGAGTCTATGCGTGGCTCTCAAATAAGAAATTCCAGTCAAAGCTTTGGTAAAATAACTGATATTTTCAATGGTGTGCTGTTACAAGGAGAAGAGATTCTTTTTTTTTTTTTTTTTTAAGATTTTATCTATTTATTAGTTAGAGAGAGAGTGAGCACAGGCAGAGAGGCAGGCAGAGGCAGAGGGAGAAGCAGGCTCCCTGTCGAGCAAGGAGCCCGATGTGGGACTCGATCCCAGGACACTGGGATCATGACCTGAGCCGAAGGCAGCTGCTTAACCAACTGAGCCACCCAGGTGTCCCAGAAGAGATTCTTATTGAACTTATGCAAATAACTATGACTGCCATGGAAGAAAGAACACCTTTTGAATTTCAGAGGTTGGGATAGAGAGAAAAGTTAAATGCTTCAATTTGTTTACAAATGAATACTTCATCATGTTTTTTGTGAAGTCATAGATATCTTAAGAGAAAATTTCTCTTAATCCAGAAGAGTAACCAGTAGAGACCAGCAATGTTTCAAACAGTCACAACACTGTAATTGTCCTTTTACTTTATTTAGTCCCATATTACTAACCCTTGTCTAGTTTGAATGCAACTTTTTGTTAGTTCTGGAAATTCTTACTCATTTTAGCTTTGATCTTAAAGATATTGAATACCTGTTTTGTCCTAAAAATCCTTTATATGAACTTCCTTGAAGATGAAACTCATTTTGCCAGACAATAAGAACAATTGTAAATGACAACAACTCAGAATGGACATGGTTAAAGAGCTGATGAGATGAGAGTTTACAATATAGCTGGCAAGGAAATCAGGTTATTTCTGTGACATATAACACTTCAATAATTAAAATATCAAGTAAGGAGCTTATTAAAACTTTGGGAATTGAATACAACCTCTAGAATAGCTACAGCATTTACCCAAGTGTAGCCTAAAGTCTATCTGTTTAGCAGTACTTCCTGAGTAACTTAGCATACCAAGGAAAAGGCCTGATGAGTTAAAGGGACTTCATTTATAATTTAAATCTTGTGAAAACTTGTTCAAACCTTAGAAAGTTTTAAAGCACATGTCTAAATAGTATTAGGGATGTTAAAGACCTGATACAGGCAAAACCTAGAAACTGGTTTTTCTGGACAACTGTTTACATTTTTTTCTTAATAGCAAATCAATTAATTTAAGAAAACTGTCTTTTTTGAACAGAGAGACTGCAGACTTTCAGTCTTATACCAGCGTACTTTAAAATCTGTTTATTTCAATCTTAGTCCATCCTGACCACATCTAAAATTCTGTTATAAAGTCTTCCCTCCATAAACCTTCTAAAGCTTTCCTTTGCTTTCTGATTTTGTACCAACCCATTTCTTTCCAAACATTCATTTCATTTAGGACAAAATTACCTTATTTTACCTTCAACAAAAATGCACTCCCACTCCTTATAACTTTCTTACATATCTCCTACTTCTCTATATACAGAGTTGTTTCCCTTATTTCCACCAGTCTTAGTTACAGTTAGCAGAATTTTGCACTCTTTAGAAACCTTAATCTCCAGTGAAGACTAAAGAGTAACCAGTTGTGAACTGTTACACCAGAATTCTTTAGATGGCAAATATGTGAATCAGTTAAGCACAAAACATGTTTACCAGCAGATTTAAATATCCTTAGTTTCTTTGCAGTAAGAAGTCAAAAGCACCATCCTATGTCTAGTAATTAACGACTTAGCACTTGATCCTATTTGGAAATGACCTAGATGTCCAATGAATTTAATTCCATTTATCATCCAAGCAAAACTTTAAAGTTTTAGTTTACCAAAGACTTTGAAAGCTCTCTTAACAATCACCCAAGATTTTGAAACAATTAACCAACAGTGTAGTTATCTTTTGCTAACAAATTGCAACAGAAATAACATGAGGTTATTTGACCTTCAGTAAACTTTGATAGAATAAAAGTTTCACGGTTACTGCTGATAACTTAAAAGACATGTCTAGCTTAATTAAACCAGCAAACTTAGTTTAAATACTGAATTATGTTCCACCTGGATCCTCCCCATGGTCAGTTTTCACCTGAGACACATGGGGAAATCTGGAGTGGGGAATGTTAGGTCCGGGTAATGTTAGGTCCAGGGAATGTACTTCTTTTCTCCTTGACAGTGAAGGGAGGAGCCATGGTGCCTGAGGCACCAAGGATGGTCTAGAAGCCAGTAATGCAGGCTGCACCCAAGGTGGTACAGAAGTGGGAGAAGGGGGATGGGGAGGCAGAAGAGACAAAGTGCTGCTAGAGGGCAGGAAAAGGGGTCCCGGTTCAGGAGCTCACCAGCTCCAGAGGAGCAAATGCCATGATTTCCCGCCAACAAGGGGGAACAGGCAGTCCATGTCGGGCCAGACAGGGAATTTCCCCGAAACAAAGGGAGTTTCAGCAGCTGCTTCGGAATATTCCTTAAAGTCCCTGTCCTGAAGGATGCCTGGGATCATGACCTGAGTGGAAGGCAGATGCTTAACTGACTGAGCTACCCAGATGCACCCCCGACAAACTTCAGGATGAGAGCTCCTGTTATTTTACATCCTCTTTTTGTCTGGATCAGTTTTCCTGGGGGCTGTCCGAGCTGCTAAATCAGATATATCCCCACACATGCCACTTAGAAGCAGCAGGAGCACCATGTTCCTGCAGCTCAGCTTTAGGCCCTGGGTCAGAGGAGGACTGTAGTCCCCATGCTTCTTGACTGGCTCATCCTTGTGCAGAGCTCATCCTAGTTGCTGCCCTCTATGCCCCTAAGCAGGGCCTCCCTGATAACCTTTGCTTCCTCACAGCCTTTGGGCTTTCTTACTTGCATTACAAATATCCTACTTTGGTGCTTCAGATTAGCACAGAATGGGACACGCGGGGACAGAGTTTGGGCTAGCTGAAGCCAAGAATCAATATAGGGGAATTGGGCAGGGTGTCCGGGAGTCCCGACCATGATTATGTAAATGACCTGGACAGAGGGTAGGTCTCAGGGCACCCTTGGAGGGCTAGTCTACCCTGAGTGTGGTCCATTCCAGTTCACATAATGCGCTTAATTTTCCAGGAGACATTTTAATCCCATAGTCTCCTGAGGATCCCTTCTCAAAATTTTCGAGCATACAGTCTAAGACCATAGGTTTTGAAGAGCTTCCGCCCATGATGAGCAGGGGCTCTCTTGGCCACCCTGTGTGTGCCCTCCCTGTGTTGCCGGCGTAAAGACAAACAAAGAGTAGGTATCCCTCCAGAGGAGAAACCAGTCGGATGCCTGCCTGTCCGCCCTCCTGGAGGACACCTGGGTGCATCTTAGCCAAAGTGAGTGAGTCCGTATAAACCCCAGACTGGTGCCCCATGGGCTTGCCGTAGACCCTATGAGGTCACCATAAAAACAGGTTAGGGCCCACTCGGACTCCGTAGGCTTCTGGGGACACTGAGGGTGCCCACCTGTGGAGCCACAGACTCAGGCCCCAACAAGCCAGGTCAAGCTGCACACTCACTCCCGCATTCACTCCGTAAGTTCTTACAGTTCCTCCCACGCCCCGGAGGCCTGATCTGTGGATTTCCCTTCCTTTTGGGAAATTCCTTCCTGTCCCCACTTTTGGGGCCATCCTGATCCAAGGAATCCCCCCTCCCCCCGGGAGGGTCTACCTGTGAGGGTCTAAGAGGTCTCTGGGAGGTGGTCAGTCACCCGTTCCACCCTGATGAGTGGGCCTGACTGGGTCCTGGGGCCCCAGGCCTCACCAGAATCCGACGTGGGGACTAGGTTGTCACCTGCCAGGTCTCCTTTAAGTCCGGGTGGGAACAGTGCGTCCAATGGGACTGAGGCAACTGGGCAGGAGCTGCCGGAAATCAGGCAGCGCGCCTTCTCCTTTACGACCCTCGCTCGCTCATTGCCTCACCCGTGCCGCAAACCGGTGGAAACAATGGGCCAGTGCGGTTGGGTTTCCGGGGCAGGGAACCACGTGTTAGGGAACCTGGACTGGGCCCTGAGGGAAGAACCAGGTGGCCCTCAGAGACCTTGGAGGATGGGAGGTTTACTTAACACTGATGGGCTCAGAGGAGACCGTTCTCCAAACATCTGAGCCCTGAGAACTGGCAGGGAGGGGAATTTATACGCTTCTACTCCCGCATCCTTGGTAGTTTTAGTGCATTCAGGGAACAGGGTAGGGAAGAAGAACCCAGAAGGGTTTGAAACAGGGACTGGAATTCCCTCGCTGGTTTGGTCGGCCAGTTTAGACCACAGTTTTCCCCTTATCACTGCCTTTGAAGCATCTCTCAAGCACTTGTCCATCAGATCCTCTTAAAAATGGTTTTCAGAGCTGTTTTCTACTTGTCTTGTCACTAGCCCTCTTCCATTTCCCAAAGCTATTCCAACAGACTTCATATTTTTTTTTTACCAACTTTTATTTCTTACTCACTTATGCTGAAAAGAATGGACAGGGGAAATTGAGGATGTGATCAATTAATTCATCTGATCTCATATGAACTGCAAGGAAGTTTTGATGAGGTGGCTGGGATACGATTTTAAGATTTTGATGGACTTTATTTAAGCTATCTTAATGAAAGCCATTTAACCTACTAGAATGCGTACTTGATATGATCCCTCCCAAACAAGAGTTGTTTGATCTATAAGAACACACATAGATATATTTCCCCCACTTCTCTTAAGCAAAAATCTAAGATCAAATCAAGGTTATCTGCTTTATCATTCTATAGTTAGAGAAACATCAACTGGTCTACAGTGTGTCACTGTTTTTGACAGGTACTGCTGTGGATTCTAACGTAGAGGAATTAATGGCAGAGATCAAAGAACTGAAGGAAACTCTTGAAGAGAAAAACAAGGAGGCCGACGAGTACCTGGACAAGTACTGTTCCCTGCTCATCAGCCACGAGAAGTTAGAGAAAGCCAAAGAGATGCTGGAGACACAAGTTGCTCGTCTGAATTCACGGTCGAAACTTAATCTCCAGAATTCTCCTTTGCTAAATTCTGTTGTTCCAGAAGACTTTCCAGCCCCTTCTGCTACTGAAAAGAAGTTGTCATCCAGCCAAAATAAAACTTCAGGCAAAAGGCAAAGGTCCGCTGGGATTCGGGAAGATGGAGGAGGCACAGCGCCTTCTACCCCAGAGACATTTTCTAAAAAGAGTAGGAAAGCAGTCAAAAGTGGAATTCACCCCACAGAGGATGCCAGAGACACTGAGTTTGAGCCAGAAGGGCTTCCAGAAGTTGTAAAGAAAGGTAGGCATAATTTAAAAGCAAAAGCATGTGTGTTCTTTTGAAATTCCCTGTAAAAATCCACATATGAAAAAGAAGCATTTTTGTTTTAGATTATTGAGCAACAGGACTAAATGACCTTCAGAAATAATAGTCCACCTTTAAACTGGTAAGGTATATTTTTCTTTCTGCATGAGAAAAGGACTGGGACCTAATTACTCATGTTTACAACACAAAACGCGCTAGTAGATTTAAAAAATGGCTACTCAAAACCTGTGCGGACTTTGATGTTTCTGTGCGGAAAATCCCCAAATCGAGGACACTCTTCAAGCTTTTCCACCTTTAATCTATGTCTCACCCAGGTAGGAGGCGAGCTGGGGGATGGGAGACACTTACCACTTTTTGTTTTTTTTTAATTTAAACCTAGTGACCGATCCTTAAAGTGTGGCCCAGGGACCCTGGCCAGTCTAGGAATGGTTTGTTACTGGTCTATGTCCAAAAAAAAAAAAAAAACATGTTCGGAAATCATGAGTAAGAGTTGGGACATTTTGATAGCAATTTGACCTGGTCACAACATGCAAAACACATTCCCAGTTTTCTCTTGATTCATTCTTGTTGTGTTATACAGAGATTGTCATTCCACAGCTGGTTGGAAACCATCCTCCCCCACCCCTTTTGTTCAAAGAAATATCAGCTCTTTGCTGTAGATGGTTTGAAGATCACTCTTCTGAGTAATTTTGGCCCTTAGAAAATCTGGCCCCAAAGTGGTTAGCTATCTTTTTCTCATTACTGTGTTTTATTTATAATTAAAGGGTTAAAGGCAAAAACAAATGCTTTAGTTAGCCCTCAGCGTGGCTCTGGAGGGTGTGTGACATGCTGACCGTGAATGTCACTGGGATTGACTTTCTCCTCTTACGCACCTCCGGTCATGTCTGCTCCCACTGTGGAGGGAGACCTTGTAAGAGGACATTGAGATCCCTCTTTTACAGGGTCAGTTCTCTCCTCCCACCTGAGTAGCAGGAGCTATTACCATTTTACCTTTTCTCATTTTCAACAAGAGCTGACTTTTTTTTTCCCCACGTTTCCATTTGATTCTCCCTTTTTGTCTCCAATCCAAATTTTATGGGAAGTCTTGTTGGTATGTTCTTCAGATCTTAGAAAAATGAAAAGTTAAGACATCTGATTAGAAGAAGAAGAAGAAGCAGGAAAAACAATTTCTGTTTAATGTTATTTCCCTTTTCCATTGTGTTTTCTTGTGTGTCTGGTAAGACAAGTCCCACTAGCTACTTGTTTGGGCAACTGTGAAGTCAATCCATCGTCCGCTGGGGCTGGCAGTGTTTCTGGAGTTACTTCTCTATTGGTGAGAACTTCACCTGACGTCTATTGTTTCCACTGTGGATTCAATCAGACCTAGCCATGTTGACAGCCAGCATTTTTTGCCCTTAGGGTTTGCGGATATCCCAACAGGAAAGACAAGCCCATATGTCCTGCGGAGAACCACCATGCCGACTCGGACCAGCCCCCGCCTGGCTGCGCAGAAGTTAGCACCATCCCCTCCGAGCCTCAACAAAGAAAATCAGGCTGAGATCTCCCAGCCAACAGCTGGTGGCAGCAGATCACAGAAGGTAACTCCTAGGAACCTGGATCTGCCGTCCTAAACCCAGGAAAAATTACAGTGTTGTCAGGCCAGGGTTTGACACTGACTCGGGAGCTCTTAAAAGTCTGACCTTCTCCACGCAGTGTAAGTAAGCTAGTCCTGAGGACATAGTGAGCAGACCCGAGGCTAAACATTACATTATCCTGCATAAACATTACAGGTCTACGGTCTCCTCCTTGATCCGACAGGCCACTTAGAGTTTGATGGAAAATGCGCAGCGAGGAGAAATTGTAGGTCAGACATCAAAGTGTTTGTAATCCCGCGTTAAGCAGTACACTGAGGGAATCGAAGAGGTCGTCTTTCTTTTGACCACAGGCATTATTGCTCATTACTTGTTTCACCCTTTTTCCTCTAACTCATGGGACCCCCAGCTGCCAATTCATTTTTCCCCTATCTTTTTTACTCCTTTACTTTACAAAAAGCAAATATTTCATTAGACATCTAAAGAAAGGGGCTCTCCTTCTGCGCTGCAGTGTGAGGACTGTGGGGCTCCTGACTATGATTCCGGTTTCCCTGTGTCTTCGTGTCTCATACGGTGTCAGGCATCCAGCCGCTTAGTTGTTGACTGCCTGGAGGTGCTGATGCACTCACGTGATTACAGTTGTAGATGTTTAAAGGTATGTTAGGAAATCCTCCCATGAAATCGCCCTATGGGTCATTTTTCTCCCCTCTTTTCTGAGGACCCATTGGAAAGGCAGTTTCCATGTGCTGTTCAGACTTACTGTCCAGGAACAAGAGCTTTGAGCTTTGCACACTAGGGGGCCTGCTTTCCACGTGGCTGCGGAGCCCTCTGAGTGCAGAGTCGTAACCATGGTTTCCTGCAGGTTTGTGTGTGTGGCGGCAC
>ML103977.1:0-30856 GCA_003697995.1 Taxidea taxus jeffersonii
GTGGGGAGTCTGCTTCTTTCTCCCTCTAACCTTCCCCCTGCTTGTGCTCTCTCTCTCACTCTCTCTCTCAATTAAATAAATAAATGAATAAAGTCTTTAGAAAGTAAAAAAATAGAAAATAAGAAGAGGACTTGAATAGGCACTTCTCCAAAGAAGACATACAAATGGCCAACAAGATTATGAAAAGATGCTTGTCATTACTAAATGTCAGGAAAATGCCAATCAAGCCCACGATGAGATATCACCACAGATCTGTTAGGGTGATTATTTTCAAAGAGCAAAAGAAAAAAGTATTGATGTTGTGGAGAAACTGGAACCCTTAAAACAGGGTTCCAATGTAAAATGGAGCAGCCACTATGGAAAATAGTACCATATGTTCCACTTCTGGGTAAATCTCCACCTCTGGGTAAATCTCCAAAATAATTGAAATCAGAATCTTAGAGAGGTATCTGCACACCATGTTTCTTACAGTATTATTCATAATAGCCAAGATAGAAAACCAACTCAAGTGTCAATCAACAAGATGCATGAATAAAGAAAATGTGGTATATACATACACTGGAATTTATTCAGCCTTTAAAAAGAAGGAAATCCTACCATTTACAATAACATTGATGAACCTAGAAGACATACAGCTAAGTGAATTGAATCAGTCACAGAAGGGCAAATACTGCATGATTTCTCTTTAAATGAGGCATCTGCAATGTTCAAACATATAGAAATGAACAATACAGTGGTAGTTACTAGGGGATGGAGGGAGAGGTATTGGGGAATTGTTCAATGGGTATAATGTTACAGTTATATAAGATGGGTAAGGCCCAGAGATCTGCTGTATAATAGAGTGCCCACAATTAATACTAAAGTATTGTACACTTAAAATTTTAAAAGGATAGATATCATAGTAAGTGTTCTTACCAAGAGAAAACAAAATGACCCAAGGAAACTTGGAGTTGATGGATATGTTTATTACTTTTATTATGGTAATGGTAATATAAGTTCATATATATGCTCAAACTCAACAAGTTGTATACATTAATTATATGCAATTTTTTGTTTGCCAAGTATACCTCAATAAAGCTGGGGAATATAAGGGTGAGGGGTCAAATAGTTGGAGAGAAAGTGTTATTTGCCTAGGTAGTGGTTTGATATATTGCATTTTTTGAAAAGTTGGTATACTTCCTGCATAAGTGCTCAAATTTTAGTTTCAATGTAGCTACATTGTTAAATGATATAACATTCATTTTTACACATGACTACAGGTAAAAATTATTGGCAATTATTATAAGGTTGAAAAAAATACTCAAAAGTTATCTAGAACCTTTCAGAATTTCATTCTCCAGTTAAATAGAATATGCAGCCGCTTAAACTGTCCCTGAAGAGGAGAGTCTCTCTCTTCCAATAACTCATGGCATTAATGCAAAGTGCTCCTATCTAAACTTCTGCTATGTATTTTATAGGATTATAATATAGACTGTTGACAAATCAGAAGAGTGTCCCTTTTGTTAATTATATGCAGAGAAGAGTAAGACAAATCATTTAGGAAGAACCTGATCAAAGGAAGTTGTGAATTTAGATTTCATTTGTGCCTGTTTGCTGAATACAACTAGAGGAGTAATTTTAACTGGTCATTAGTTTGGGTTGTTCAAGGTCTTCTCTTCAATGAAATGATAAATTTTTTAAAATTAATTCTTTCTCTTCTTCACCCACCACCCTGTGCTCATAAAATGCTTTTTAATAGAAGCTGGATAGGGATAGTTATAAATACTAAATGCCATATTAAGTTGTTAAATTTTCACTTCATGTAGAGAGATTTTGTTATTATTCTTAAAATGTACTTAGTTATAATTAAATTTAAAATTAAAAATAATTCTCTCATCCTTTGGTAAAGCCAGAAAATTAAGTTAGAGCTCATTGACTACCTTGATAACTTTTTAAAAAATACTATTATAAAATAGAATTAACTTCTAAGAAAGTAATTAGGTCTAAAAGTCCTGCAAAAAAGAAGAGATCTTAGTATTTATAAACTAAAAATAGTATTTACTATAATACAGTCATTAGAGCATATCAGAAGTCTGGTTCTTTTCATTGTGTTAAATAATGATTTACCTTTATTTAAATTTGATGATTTGATGGTAAGTATGGAACACAGTCATCAAAGTCAAGCTCTTAGATGCAAGTATCTCTTTGATGAATATTTGCAATATGAAAATTGTTACCAGCTAAGTGAGAATTTTACATATATTAATTTTGTGTTATACACATATGCTAGAAAATGGAGGATATATCAGCCTAAATTTATACATCTTGCTTCGGAGAATTTATTGCTTGAATTATTAGCAAGATGAAGCTGATATCTGAAATTTATAAGTCAATGGTTTTGTAGCAGAATTACAGGATGCTAATTAGAATTTGCACTCTGGATTTTAGAGTTTCACTTTGAATTATGTGTTGTTAATATGAATTTTTCATCTTTATTAGATTATTATCCTCAGTAGCTTTATGTTAATAACATATAAATTGCACTGGTAGTGCATACATATGTTTAATGCTCTTGTGCATGCTCATATTTTTTTAGTTGAATCATTTTAGTGTTTTAAAAGTCATGTAAGGAAATGCTTGGTCAAGTATAGGGAACAGACTCAAAGACAGGAAGCAAACAGTGGGGATAAGAAGAATTAAAAAGTGTTTGCAGTAAGATACTTCAGGGATAGGAATGATGCTTTGTAATACATCATCGTAAAAAGATCCCAAAGAGAAAAGCACATAATAAAAAATTGAATTTACAAATACCAATTCTCTTAAGATGATTGGGCATATTTCATGCTGCATTTAGGGTAAGCACTTGATGGACAAAATTTTATGCCTGCAAGTTAAAATTCATATGTTCAGAGAAAAATCCAACCCAAATTTATGAGGAATTCACTGATGCTTGTCCTTAACACCTGTATTTCACAAAGCTGCCATAGCAAAGTATCACAAGCTGGTGGCCTAAAGAACAGAAATTAATTTTCTCCCAATCCTGAAAGCTTAGAAGTCCAAAATCAAGTAGCAGAGTTGGTTTCTTCTAAGGATTTTGAAGGAGAATCCATTACATGCCTCTCTCTTTGCTTTCTGTGAGGACTGGCAAACTTTGGCATTCTTCGACTTGTACGTGAATCACTATAATCTCCACCTCTGTCTCTACCTGGCATGTTCTGTGTCTTCATGCAAACTGACTCAACATGGCTGGGAAAAAAATTCATAAAATCCATGACTAAATACAAAAAGTTTCCTAGTGCTGCCCAGCAATCCTACCACTTTCCCCTAATCAATTAACTTTTCCACTTTTATAGACAATTATACCTTCTCTTTCATCAAATCTCCAACCCCACTTCAACCTCCCCACTCTTAGTTAATAACTTTGTTTTTTTACTGAGAAAACAAAATCAGGAAAGAAAAGAAATTCCACCTCCTACCACTAAAACGTGCATTTATATACATCTGTGTTCCCAAACTCTGCCTTCAGTCTTTTCAAAATGAATGAGCTATGTTCCATCTAAGGCTCATCCCTTTTCTGTGCCCTGGTGCCCATTTGCTCCAACCTACATTGCCCCTAATGCTATCTCTTTT
This sequence comes from Taxidea taxus jeffersonii, assembly GCA_003697995.1. NCBI lineage: Eukaryota > Metazoa > Chordata > Mammalia > Carnivora > Mustelidae > Taxidea > Taxidea taxus. Next base: position 3,610 of record ML103977.1, read on the forward strand.
ATCTTCTCCTCTTTTATTTCCCACCCTTCCAGATCATTCCCAGTGAAATATTTATAAACCATACCAACAGTCATTTAAAAATCCACATAACCTCTTTGATTTGTCTTAACCATGTGCTTATCTCATTTCTCAGATTCATTTACATTGAAACCACTCTGCAGAGTTGTTCATACTCATTGCCTTACTTCTTCTCCGCCCATTTTCTTTTGAACTTACTCTACTCAGAATGTGATCTCACCCATTCCATTGGAACTGCTCTTGTTGTGTTTATCAGTGGCCTCCAACCTACCAAAAATGGTAATCCTTTCTCAGTACTTATCCTGGATTTTCTATTCAGCAGCATATGACTCAATCACAACTCCCTACTTAAAACTCTTTCTTCATTTGGATTCTAGGACATACATTCTCCTTGTTTGTCTCTTACCTCACTGAATACTTTCTTATCTTCCTGATCTCTTAGTGTTACAGTACTTTAAACACCAATAATATGCTGATGACTCCAGTGTATTTATCTCTAATCTTGATTTCTTCCGTGTATGTCACTCAGGCTCATGAAATGCTGATTTGTCATTTCTATGTGAACATTTAAAAATATCTCCTCAAACTTAAATTGAAAAATAATACTTCTGATTCCATTCCCTTCCTCCTCTAAAATATGTGTTAGCTCTTCCTATAGTCTATCAGTATCACCACATGACAACTTATATTTACTAGATGCCTTTGCCAGAAACCTTGGTATAATCTTTAACTCCCCTCTTTTTCTGGAATTCTTGCAAATGCTTTGTGCTCTACCTTCTATATATATATGAAATCTACCTTATTCCATGCCATCATTAACATTTGCCTGGATTGTTGCAATAGTTTCCAATGATGTCCTTGTCATCATGCTTGCAAAGGGAGGGAATTTTTCAATATCATGTCACGTAATTCCATCTCCTTCTTATTCACTATATTACTCATTATAGATTTATTAAAATCTAAAGTCCTTATTGTGATCTCAAAACTATACATTATGGGGCCCACTAAAACCTTTCTTAACTCATTCCTACTGTGAAAAGATCAGTCATGTCTCATCTCAGGATCTATGGACTCTCTCTGTTTTCTGTCTGTAATATTCTTCCCATGGATGTCTGTGTGGCTCATTTCCTCATATCCTTTGTAACTCTACTCTCATGTTTCCTTACCAAGAAGCCCTCCTTTACCCTGGTTTAATTCTCTTTATAGGACTTAGTATTAACATATTCTCTATTAAGTTTTTTGTTCTTGGGTTGTTTATTACCTTTTAGAAGGTGAACTTCATAAGAGTATGATCTTAGTCTGTTTTGTTCACTGGTGTGGCCCCTAAAGCCTGGAATAGTCCTGGGATATAACAAATGCTCAATAAGCATATGTGAATTAGTGAAAATTGGTGCCTAGTTTGTCTTTATGACTAAGACACAGTACCTCTTAGAATGGTCTCAGGGACCTACATTATTAACAAGGCCTTCTAGTATGACAGTTACTGCTCTGGATTTTAAAAATTGTTATATGGCCCAGCAATTGCACTACTGGGTATTTACCCCAAAGATACAGATGTAGTAAAATGAAGGGCCATATGCACCCTGGGTTCATAGCAGCAATGTCCACAATAGCCAAACTGTGGAAAGAGCCAAGATGCCCTTCAACAGTTGAATAGATAAAGAAAATATGGTCTGGGATGCCTGGGTGGCTCAGTGGGGTAAACCACTGCCCTTCGCTCAGGTCATGATCCCAGGGTCCTGAGATCGAGTCCTGCATCAGGCTCCCTGCTTGGCAGGGAGCCTGCTTCTCTCTCCGCTTTTGCCTGCCACTCTGCCTGCTTGTGCTCTCTCTCTCTCTCTGAGAAATAAATAAAATCTTAAAAAAATATATGGTCCATATGTACAATGGAATTTTTTGCCTCCATCAGAAAGGAGGAATACCCAACTTTTGCATCAGCATGGATGGGACTGGAGATTATGCTAAGTGAAATAAGTCAAACAGAGAAAGTCAATTATAAGGTTTTACTTATTTATGAATGTAAGGAATAGCATGGAGGACGTTAAGAAAAGGAAGGGAAAAGTGAAGGAGAAGAAATCAGAGTGGGAGACGAACCATGAGAGACTATGAATTCTGGTAAAAAACTGAGGGTTTTAGAAGGGAGGGGGTGGGAGATGGGTGAGCCTGGTGAAGGGTATTAAGGAGGGCATGGATTGCATGGAGCACTGGGTGTTATATGCAAACAATGAATCATGGAACACTACATCAAAAACTGATGATATACTGTATGTTGACTAAAATAACATAATAAAAAATAAAAATAGTTATAATGTGGAGCAGAATCAAAATGATATAATAGGTATCAGAACTTAAAAAAGAGGAACTTTGAAATATATGCCACAGTGGAATGTGTATTGATTAGATGGTTGAGGTTAATGAGTAAGTGAATTCTTGATTATTATCAGACTTATTAAAATTTTTAGTTTGTAGGAAATATTTTCCACTCTTGTATTCCACTCAAAATACCAAAGAAATTTGAGATGTATCTTGCTGAGTATTTACTGTCTTTAGACCAAGTAACTTGGTCTTCTATAAATTTTCTTTTACTGTAGGAAAAACACTGAGTAAAATCCACTGATTAAATATTTCAAAAGAAAATATCAAAATTTAATTTTTAAAAATTATTTGAGATGAATTCTAAGTATTATATATGTTAGAAAATAATTTCATCTGTATATTCTTGACTTTTTAAAAAAATATATATTTATTTATTTTAGAGAGAGAAAGAGCAGAGGGTAGGGGCAGAGGCAGAGGGAGAGAGTCCTAAGCAGATTCCATGTTGAGTGTGGAGCCCAATACAGGGCTAGATCCCAGACCCTAAGATCACAACCTGACCCAAAACCAAGAGTCAGATGCTTAACTGACTGTACCACCCAGGTGCCCCCTGACATATCTAAATTTTTTTATGATTCTTCAGTATGATTTTCACAATGTGGTGACATTGCTACATTTAAATATCTCTATTAAATGTCTCTAAGAATTTAGGTAATTTATCCTTATTTTGCACTATAGATAACATATATAAAGAAAATAGAATCATTGTCCTGAATTAAGAAAGGTGAAACAAAGAACCTATATCTGAAGACCACTCTGAATCTAATGATCTATTCCAGCCAGTAGTATGTTTTTCAGATTTTTCTTTCTCTAATGGATCATCAGGCAGTCTTTTAAAAAATGAATTTGAGTTGTAGTATATAAACAATAGAGCTTCCTGTCAGTCATGAAGACACTCTTCAGAGAGAAATGAGGTATAGTTCTATCTTTTCCTAGCAATAACAGATGGCAGATGCATTTTGGTTCATATTTTTCCAGCCATAATTTCCAAAGCAAGAAGCGTTTATTAAGAATATGTGAATAATATAATTTTAAAATAACCTTGGCCTCATATCTGAAAATAACATTGAAGTCATTACTCTTCTTGGAGCTGTGCTTTTTAGAAAGATGATTTAAAAAAATAGACCAATGATTATCATAATGGTAATTGGCAAGTGCAGGCAAGAGAGTACTAAGTCATGGAGGAAAGCTAGAGAAATCTCAAACATTGCCTTCCTTTCCATCCTTGATATGATTTGAATCATTATTTTTTAAAACAAATTTTATCATCATGTCTTTTCCTCTAATACATCCCTGTATAGGTGATGGTAATTCATAGTGGTTTGAGAGGCAAAGCTTGGAAATTGGAGACCTAGGTTTAATCTCTGTTCTACCAATTAGCCCACTAGGCCAAGTGGCCTGCAGAAAGTGTCCCAACTCCTCACATTCAGTTAACACAAATAAAGGGTAGAATAATAACAGCATATACTGGGGTAGTAATGTCATGACACAAGGTGGCTTCAGTTTTTCCTTCCTCCCAGGGAGACAAGTATTCAACAACAATACACAGACCAATTCCCTTTGTGAGAAGTACAGATACCAGTAGAGAGTCTCTTATACCCCATGTGAGCACAAAACCAGTTACACCAAAGCCAGTAGGAAAATTTTGGGCAATCAGTTGCCATAATCCCTGCCCTCCATTCAGTATAGTGTTGTGAGACCACTTTCAGCTTCTGGCATCTCCCTGAAGACTGAAACATGTACCAAAAACTAAGAGTTTTCAGAGGCCTACTTGAAAGTGCTGACAGGAAAGGGCAAATTGGGGGTCACTGAAAACAGAAGCAAATGTTTGTGCTAGCACATACATACTTGCAGTAGTCCTCCCCAACTCAGGATGGAGCAAGGTGGAGAAAACCCCCAACTCAGTGGCTTTTCTCTGGGGAGAGAAAGAGTTAGATCATATGTCCAATATTCCAGCTTTTTGGGGAGCTGAATGAGGAACTGATTTCTGCCTCACCTATCCTGAAATGCTTTTAGAACCCAACATGACATAGATGCCTAGATGCCGCTGAGAACAAAAGGTAGCTGGGCATTTTGCAGTACTCCAGAGAACTTCTGTGATAGACAAAAGATATAGTTTGGTGGCCTCTTTCTCAGGGGAAAAGGAACAGTGATGCATGCATCAAACATTCTAGCTTTGTGAGGGCTTCCTAAGGGACTGGTTTTTGTCTTGTCTGATGTGGAGTACTGATGGGGTACAGCATACTCTAGAAATCATTAGCCTACAAAGAAAAAAAGAGAACAAAACCACTTGAGGCAGCTACAGAGAACCTGCAGTACCACAGACAGACACAGATGGGAGCAAGAGATTACAAACTCCTAAAGAAGAAAGAAAAGGAAAGGGAGGAGAAAGAAAGGGGAGGGGAGAGTGACGGAAGTCACCAAATCTTGGGATTTGAACTCTCTTTTTTTCTTAACAGGCAGTTACAGCTATGAACAGCCCAAAGCTGTTGTTTCACTGTGTTCCACCTTACACATTTTCTCATGAGAAGTCTTATGCAATTCTTAACTTATTAAAATATTTTTTTTAATTTAAAAAGTTTTTTCAAGTTTTTATTTAAATTCCAGGTAACCAACAGTGTAATATTAGTTTCAGGTATAGAGTTTAGTGAGTCAACACTTACATAGAAGAACCAGTGCTAATCCTCACAAGTGCCCTCCTCAATCCCCATCACCTATTTAACCCATCTACCCACCCATCTCTCCCCTGGTAACAATCAGTTTGTTCTCTGTAGTTATGAATCTGTTTCTTAGTTTTCCCCTCTCTCTTTTCCTCCCTATGTTCATTTTTTTCATTTCTTAAATCCCACATATGGTTAAAACCAAAGTGTATTTATCTTTCTCTGACTTATTTCACTTAGTATAATATTCTCTAGCTCCCTCCATGTTATTGCAAATGGCAAGATTTATTTTTATGGAAAGCAAGCAATATTCCATTGTATATTGTTTTGTGAAATTGTATACCACATCTCTATCCATTCACCAGTGGATGGGTATTTGGGCTCTTTCCATAATTTGGGTATTGTTGATAATGCTGCTATAAATATCAGGGCCACATAACTGTTCAAATTAGTATTTTTGTATCCTTTGGGTAAATAGTAGCACAATTGCTGGATCGTAGGGTAGTTCTATTTTTAACTTTTTGAGGAACCCCTGTAATGTTCTCCAGAGTGACTGTAGCAGTTTGCATTCCTACCAGTGTATAAGGGTTCCCCTTTCTCTGCATCCTCACCAACATCTGTCAGTTTCCTGTGTTGTTAATTTTAGCCATTCTGACTGCTGTGAAGTGATATCACATTGTAGTTTTGATTTCTATTTCCCTGGTGATCATTGCTGTTGATCATCTTTTCATGTGTCTGCTGGCCATCTGTATGTGTTCTTTGAGAAAATATCTATTCATGTTTTCTGCCCATTTTAAAACTAGATTATTTGTTTTTTGAGTGTTGAGTTTGATAATTTCTTTATAGGTTTTGGATACTAACTCTTTATCAGATATGTCATTTGCAAATATCTTTTCCCATTCTGTAGGTTGCATTTAGTTTTGTTGGTTGTTTCCTTCACTGTTAAGAAGCTTTTTACCTTGGTAAAGTCCCAGTAGTTCATTTTTACTTCTGTTTTCCTTCCTACAATGATGTGTCTAGTAAAAAGTTGCTATGGCATAAGTCAAAGAGGCTGCTATCTGTATTCTCCTCTATGAGATCATTTGATGGTTTCCTGTCTCACATTTAGGTCTTTCATCCATTTTGAGTCTTTTTTTTTGGGGGGGGGTCATGGTGTGGGCAGGAGTTTTCTGCTGGTCTTCTGGGAAGGTGCCCATCATGCTGGAACTGAGGAAAACTTGACCAATAAGGCCAGTCACACAAGAGCACAGTGGTGTGCGACTTGGTGTAAGCAGGTTGGGCAGCTAGTGTTCACACTGTGCTGTTTATCATGGGTGGCTCTGTTTTTATGCCAGGGGGTGGGACAGAGAGGCAAATTGCAACAGCCAGCTCCTTTGTCCCAGGGAGGGGTCTCTGTGCTGCTTTCAGGGAAGCACTCCAAGAAGGGTGAATAGTCTCTCCACTCTATCCTAGGCATTTTCCAGATTGGTGTTTCCATACTGTCTCTGAGTTGTTTACCTGCCTTCTTTCTGGGAGCAGCACAGTGCCCTTGAGGTTTTATCCTAGCCAAACGGGCAGACTTTTAAACTCTAGGCTTTAGGGATGTGATGGGGGCAGGTGCCTATACTTGTCTTCTGGGAAAGGGTCTGACCATGCTGGAACTGAGGTAGGTTTGACCAGAAGGGCAGTCGTACCAGAGTGCAGGGGTGTGGGACTAGGTGTAAGTAGGTTAGGCAGCCAGTGTTGGGGCTGAGCTGCTTCCTTTGGGGGCTCTGCATTTATTCTGAGGAGTGGCTCTGCATTTATTCAAATGTGGCTCCTTTGTCTCCAGAGAGATGTCTCTGTGCTACTTCTCAAGGTGCTACCTCTCAAGGTCATGGTCCAAGAAGAGTGAATATTCTTTTCCCTGTGTGCCCAAGGTGTTCTTCAGATCACTATTTCCACACCATCTACCCCAAAATTGTTTGCCTGCCTTCTCTCCAGGAGCAGGTGGTTGTGCCCTCAGGGCTCTATCCAGCCAAGTCCACCACTTGTAAAACTGCATTCTTTAAGTCCCCCTGGTTGAAATCCCTCTCATTTTCCCCAGCCAATGGCTTTGGGGAAGTATTCTCCTTGTGCATTCCTCTGTGTGCTCCTCTCTCTTTGGACTTTCTCCTTGACCCTGGCTTCCTCCCCCTGCAGCACCCATGATCCTTTCTCTCCCAAACCACATCTTTACACTTCCTACCTTCTTTAATATGGCTTCTTCTCTCCCTTTAGTTGTGGAGTTTATTCTTTTAGTATTCAGGTTGATTTCTGGGGTAATCTGAATGATTTGACAGTTATCTAGTTGTGTTCAAGGGATGAGATGAACCTAGAATCCTACTAAACTGTCATCTTAGCTCCCCTCAGCCTTTCTTAACTTTATATTTCTGTATATAATAGTTCTTTTCCTTAGCTGCTTCACTGGTTTTCATCAATTTGATAATTATATGTTTCAGTGTGATTTTCTTTGTGTCACTCTGCCTGAGATTCATTGAGATTCTTGAATCTATGAGTGTAGTTTTCATCAAAACTCAAAATTTTAAGCCATTATTTCTTTAAAATTTTTTTCTGTCTCCTCAACTCAGTGAGGTTATACTCTTTTCAGTTTCTCCTCCTTGCATTTGAGTCCAGACAGTGCCTCAAAGAAGAAAGGTGGGATGGTTATAGGGTATACCTCTTTTCTCTTCTTATTCATGGATCATTGGTCTATGCTGCCCTTTGTTTAAAGTCAGTTGTTTCATATAGTGTATCCAGTTGTGTAGTTGTTTATGATGGAGAGGTAAGGTAGTCCAGACTCAATTACTGTCATAGCTGGTAAATACTTTTTATCTATTTTTTTACTGTTTTGGTAATTTTTAATTTTATTTTCTATTTATATTCTGGTGTTTTTGTTCTGTCATTTTTTAAAATTAAAAAAAATTAAGTTTAAACTCAATTTAGTTAACGTATAGTGTATTATTGCTTTCAGGAGTAGAATTTAGTGATTTGTTAGTTGCATATAACACCCAATACTCATTATATCAAGTTACCTCCTTAATGCCCAATTACTCTATCCCTTTCTTACCTAACCCCCCCAGCAACCCTCAGTTTGTTTCCTAGAGTTAAGAGTCTCTTATGGTTTGTCTCCCTCTCTGATTTCATTTTATTTTATTTTCTGTCCCTTGCCTATATTCATCTGCATTTATCTTCCTCTGACTGACTTACTTCACTTACCATAGTACTCTTTATCTCCATGGTGTTGCAAATAGCAAGATTTCATTCTTTTTGATGGCTGAGTAATATTCTATCACATATATACCAATCTTCTTTACCTATTCTTCTGCTGATGGACATTTGTGCTCTTTCCATAATTTAGCTATTGCTGATAATGCTGCTATAAATATTGCTGATAATGCTGCTATAAATATAATTTAGCCATTGCTGATAATGCTGCTATAAATAATATACATATATCCCTTCAAATTAGTATTTTTGTATCCTTTGGGAAAGTATCTAGTAATAAATACCAAGTAAATACCTAGTTCTATTTTTAACTTTTTGAGGACCCTCCATACTGTTCTCCAGAGTGGCTGCACCAGGTTGCATTCCCACTAACAGTGTAGAGGAATTTGTGAACACTAAACCAGCCCTGCAAGAAATATTAAAGAGAATTCTTTGGAAAGAGAGAGAGCCCAAAAGTAACAAAGACCAGAAAAGAAAGAGACAGCCTACAGGAACAGCAACTTAACAGGTAATACAATGGCACTAAATTAATATCTTTCAATAATTACTCTGAATAGGAATGGACTTACTGCCCCAGTCAAAAGATGTAGGGTATCAGAATGGATTAAAAAGACAAGACTCATAAATATGCTGCTTAGAAGAGACTCATTTTAGGCCCAAAGACACCCCAGATTGATCATGAGGAGGTGGAGAACCATTTATCATATTAATGGACATTAAAAAAAAAAAAGCTGGAATAGACATTCTTATATCAGACAAACTCAATTTTAAACCAAAGACTGTAAGGTGATGAAGAAGGGCACTATATCATAATAAAGGGGTCTATCCAATAAGAAGATCTGTTAATTCTTTCATTTTTACACTTGGCTTATAAGTAGCAGACAACAGTCATGATCACAGAGAATGGAAAATGCCTTTTTTCAAAAAACTGATAATTTATTTGGTATGTTCTATTGTCTAAATGTTTGTGTGCCACCAGAAGGTTGAAATCCTAACCCCCAAAAGTGATGGCATTAAGAGGTGGGGAGTCTTTGGGAGTTGATTAGGTCATAAGGCAGAGTCCTCATAAATGAGATTAAAGTCCTTACAAATGCGACTCCGTAGAGCTCCCTAACCCCTTTCACTGTGTGAGAATACAATGAGAAGTCTGTGACCCTGAATAGGGCCCTTATTCAACAAGGCTGACACTCTGATCTTGGATTTCCAGCCTCCAGTGCTGTGAGAAATAAATTTTTGTTGTTTCTAAATGACTCAGTCTGTGGTATTTTATTATAGAAGCTGAAAGAGACTAAGACAACTTAGTCTTACAATACAAACAAATTAATTACTTACTAAAATTGACAAAATAATTACCTATTAAGTTCTCTGAATTTGAAGTTTACCTCTTAAGAAAAGGAGGACCTGTGTCTTTCCTAGTTTGAAAGGAACTATTAAGGTGTTATTTTTTATTTTCTTAATGTGTATCCAGATTTCTTAAATGTTAAAGATCTGAAAATATTTATGGTGAGTAACTCAGAACACTTTATGACTTATGTTCCTTCTTGTATAATAATGATTGTTAACTGCATTTCAAAAAATTAGAATGTTGTTGATTTCTTAGAAAGGAACATGTGTGAACAAGGAGAGCTAGGTGAGTACATTTGGGTTGTGAGGCCAACTTAAAGAGGTTTTTTAAAAAATTAATTTAATTTTTATTTTTTTATTGTGTTATGTTAGTCATCATACAGTACATCATTAGTTTTTGATGTACTGTTCCATGATTCATTGTTTGCATATAACACCTAGTGTTCCATGCAATCCATGCCCTCCTTAGTACCCATCATAAAAACGTTGGTTTTGACATAGTTGGTAGGAGAGGTCAGTGGGGTCAGATTGGATTAGCAGGTTAAATTTTCTTTAATATGCAATTGGGAATCATTGAGTGGTAGGGCAGGGGAGTGGTCCAGCATGAAATGAGGGAGAAAGTGTGATATTTAATATTAGCAATTAAAACAATGAAGTCTGGCTCCGTTGCCTACTTCATGATTGATTTTAGGCACATTTTTGAGAATGCATTTCACTTAGAACTAATACAACCTATTTCACATTATTGTTATGAGAACTAACTTAACTTACCTGAAAGCACTTGTAAGTTGAAAAAAATATTGCAAATGAGTATGTTACTATAGTCAGTATGAGGAGCATATCACAAACATTATTTTGAGAAGACCATTTTGATAATGACATGCTCGTTGGAATGGGAAAGGCTTAATGGGCCAGGAGATTATAGGATGTTTTCCTCTTTGTTCTAAGAATTCTTCAAGCCTCTGTCATTGTTAATGTTTAATGAGTAGGAGAGGAATTTCAGATATAGGGTATTCTCTTTAATGTGCATACAAATCACCAATCACCTGGAAATACGGTTTAAAGTGCAGATTTTGATTAAGAAGTTTGGGGTAAGGCCTTGCTTTGCTTCCTGTTTTGGTCAATTCCAGATAGTGTAAAAAAATATCAACTGTCTCTCACTGTGAAGGATTTCCATACTATGCTCATCAAACAGTAAAGGTTATATTCTATTCAAAGGACATCCTTTCTTTCCTTACCTTGAATTATATTTAAAAGTCTTTTCCAATTATTCTATCCTCTTTCTTTAAAAAAAAATTAACTATAATGGGAAGGAGAGATACCCACAAAACAAAGATAATAACATAGAGTCAAGAAAAAAAAATCTTCCAATGAGAGTAGTGTTAAAGATGCTTTTACATAATAAATAAAAATTAAATTTCTTCTACCTCCTAGAAGTTTAATTATGGGAATATTGACAAAATAGTTACTTACTAAGTTTTCTGAGTTTGAAGTTTACCTCTTAAATAAAAAACCTGACTTTTAAAGCCATGAGTAACATAATGGACCTTAAGAATTGATAGTATTATTTCTCTCTGTAGATTTCAGAACTTGTCTTTGAAAGAATATGTCACTGAAAAATGGATTATACTGAGTTTATAAATATGAGTGCTTATCCCTTCTTGTTTTGCTTTGAATGTAAACCATCACAAAGTAAATGGCTTGATTGAATACAGACTTGTTGTAGCTCAAAGGGTTCAATAGTTAAAGGATATGTTGAGCTTAGGGTGACCCAAATATGATAGATATATGGAATGATCATCCACCTAGCATCTCTGGAAAATATTAAAGAGCTTGTTTTAATTTTTGTGCAACTAAACTAAAACATTGTCTTTGTATTAAACAGCACTATTTGAAATAAGAACATGTTCCCATTTTAGTTTCAGTTCACATTGTTTAGTTGGAAGTTTCCTTTTCCCTTTAAAATACTTTCAGAGTATTTCAAAGCTAAAGGCGGCTAGATGAATCTCTTCAGGATAGCTTAGCCTATATTTCCAGAGGCTCTAGACCACAGTAAGGATTTTGTTAGGTTGTTTAAATGAAACAATTGTTAGGTTGTTTAATTTTGAATAGGTAGATAATCCATGCATGTGCTAAAAATGTAAAAATATACAAAAATATTAAGTGGAAAATAACTCCTCTTGATCAGGTTACTCTATATCCCAATATCAAAGCAAATATTGCATCAGATAACATTAAACATGCAGACTTTATTCAATGTATTGCAACAGGGAAAGATGCTAAAACTCTGAGCTCAACTCTATAAAAAAAAGGGGGGAGGGGAAGGTGAGTAGGAGGGTTTTTAAGATCTGGGCTGGGGAAATCACAGGACACCTGTGTTTGCTAATTGACCTTACCCAAGAGAAAATTAAACTTTTTCTTTATGACAGAGGTAGTTTTATAACTTGGAGCAAGGCATCTCCCTGGGTGTTAGTGTCCTGCCTTTCCACAGAAACTAGGAAATAGGAGCTATCTTCCTTGATGGTTACATTTCAAAGAGATGGCTCCCAGGTCCTCAAGAAAGATAGTTCTGGGTTAAAAAACAGGTAAAAGACTTTTGAAAAGATATGTATCTCAAAGGGTTAGAGAAAGAATTTACAAGTATATATTTTCTAAAGTAAATGCTTTAAGAAAAAGGTGGTCAGGACTCTAGAGTTGGGATTTAGCCTGTCTAAGGTGTAGTTAAGCTAAGAGAAAGATAAGGCCTTCTTAGTCACCATATACCCTCCCTGAAGGTAACTGCTGTCAGATTCTTGGATGTCTTTCCAGAGATAACCTATGCCTATTGAATGGATGCATTTTACATTTTTCAATATTCCTTAGCTTGATTTTTTCACTTTATATCTTGAAGACCAGTATAAATGGCATACAGTTAATTATAGATATTACTCTATCTTATAGCTATACCAAACTATTTAAATAGTTCTTAAATGATAGACATTTAGGCTGCTTTTGGCCTTTTGCCAAAAGCAACAGTGTTGTATATTAGAACATACTTCGTTTTACACACAAGAGAATATTTATAGAATAAATTGCTAGAAATGGTATTGCTGAGTCAAAGAGGATGCATTTCAAATTTTGTCAGCTGGTTACCAAATTGTCTTCCCTATGTTGTACCAATTTTGGTTTACAGCACCCTTTGCAAACACAGCATGTTATCAAACTTTCTGATTTTTGCCAATGTGATAAGTGAAGAATAGTGACTTTCAAGTTTTAATTTGCATTTTATATTATGAGCACTCATGCTGTCAGTGAACAGACATTCAAACTCTATAATGGACTTATTGCTAGTTGTCAGGTAGAAATAGTTTGCTATGATTTAAGTGTCCAAATTGTATTAGGAAAAATGTCAAAAATTATAAAGGGTTAAAGGACTTTCTCCTTTTACAAAAGCTTCAAGAGAGAGAAGGTAAGGGGCAATCTTGGATAAGGGAAAGCTTCATGCTTTTGCCTTTTGTAGTCTCTAAGCTTCCTATTAGCATGTTTCTGATTCAAGCTATACTGATATTTTCCCTTTCAATGTCCTTTCTGATTCTTGCCTATACAATCAATAAGATCATGAGTTTAAAAAATTTGGGGAAAAAAGGGAGATTTTGAAGAAAATATTTATTGGAAAATCTACCCCTCATTTCCTCTGGATCATCTAGAAGAATAAGTCAAGAAGGTAGGTAAGAAACAGTACTGCTTGTTAAGCAAAGTCATATTGAGTTTATTTCCCTATACAAATGTAATTTCCTTTAATCTCCAATGCACATTTAAGATACATGATTCATCTTCATATTACATATATATAACCTGAAGACAAAGGAAGGAAGCAGTTGGGTAAGGTTACTCAGCTAGGGAATGAAGCTGGAATTGGATCCCTTTTTCATGTCACTGCAAAGTCCTCCTTCTTTCACGTGACACATTTTCTCTGTCTATATCAGGTTATATAGAAAGGGTTTGTCAGTTTTTATGGCTGCATCCCATCTCAACTCAGAAAGGCCCTTATGGCTTTCCTATAGTGATACATACATAGACATTCTGAAAATTCAAATGTTGGTATATATGAAAAAATGAATAGTGTTTTAATGGATTATTTTGAATAGGTAAGAAAAAAAGTTTGTAGACACATGTGACTCACTGACAGAAAAACTATTTTGTTGACATTAAAGTTGCAATTGCTTTTTTGCCCAAATTTCCCAGAGGAATTTCAGTAAAAGATATCCACAAGAGTATATTTGGATTCTGTCCTGGCAAAGCAGCCGTTGATTAATGGAAGTATTTACTTTTTTCCCATAAGACATTTAAGCATTACATGGGGAAGGATGGCCCAGTTTCATTTCTCTAGGACATGATTTCTTTAGAATGATAATAAAGGTTGCATGAAATAGGATGGTAAAATTGCATGAATGTGAAAAATGACAAGGTTTTAAAAAAAGGTTGAAAGACTGACTTCTTGAGACTTTAATATCCTAACAAACATTGCAGTCTTTAAGGGGGATTTTGGAATGGTGAGTTTCCCAATCACATTTGACCTAGAACTTCCTTTCATGAGCATCCTATGGGACTGAGGGGCAGGAAGAGTCCACTGGAAAACACTGGTGTAGAAACAGCTCTTGGTGAATAAGGATTGCAGGTAGCAACATAAGTACAAAGATATGGCCCGGTTTATACTATGACCTTTAGGTTTATTGGTTTCTGAACTCTAGGGTGCCTGCAGTTTTTTCAGGTACTTCTGGCCTAATTTATTCCCCCAGTCTTCAACTCACTAAGATCCACCATTCTCCGCTTTCTTACTGCTGTTGCATGGTCAGTATTCTCTCTGTTATCCTTAATGCTGTAGGATAGCAAGGCTTGTGATCATCAGTTGTTATATTTATAGGTTGACCTCTGAAACCCTAGTTTGTGGTGTGGATAAAGGAACACATTCCTTCTAAAGGATTGTTATATTTCACCTGGTAAAGTTACTGAAATGTCATTATGACAAAGACTATTTCATCTTAATACATATACTTATTTTCTCAATTCCCATAAAATATTTTATTCTGAAGCACTACAAGTAAATGATGGTTGGTTGGCAGTGAATTTTGCACTGCACCACCCATACCTCCCCTTAGAATGAAACACTTATTCTCCAGATTGCCATGTGTGTTTGCTATGAACTGTTCATAGCTGAGTGCCTCCCTAGAAACTGCCCTCAGCAATAGGGAGCAGCCTCTCCCAAGGAAACAACCAGTAACACAGGATAAAAGGCCAGGCTTCTACCTTAATTCTGACTCCAAAAAGCTAATCTACATCCAAATATCCCTGTGAATTTTGCTGAGTCCTTTACTGCAAATTCGTTGTGATTTAACATCTACCTCTGCTCACTGTGGCTTCCTGCATTCTTCTCAAAGGTATTAGTCTCAAGATCCCTGCTCTTTAATCTTCTTGTATACACCTTTACGTCTCATTCACTGTTTCCTGATGGATCTGACTTGGGCCATAGTATTTTTGAGAAGAATTTAGGCCTGTGTGGTGTCCACAAGCATGGAAAAGAATGGACCTTGTAAAGCTGAGTTTGTACCTACCTGAGGTTACTGAGGCAAATATCTGTAGTCAAAATATGTAACAGTGATTAACATCCATCTAAAGAGTGGCAACCAAAATACTTTTGTAGAGGGAATTTACTCCTTGCTGAAAACAAAGATTTCCTGCTTCTCTGAGTCTAGGGAGAAGCCAGAGAAAATAAAACATTATAATGCACGTAGAATCTTGACCTTTTCTAGGGAACTAAACTTGGTTCATATGGCCAGTCTTTTTGAGCCATTGCCCCCCAAATGCCTGGCCTAAATCAGATGTGGAGAGGAAGAAGGTGAAGCCAGCTTGACTCTACTAATGTAGCCTATATCTCTAAATAAAAATAGTTGGACTGCTTAGAATCTTCCAAATTCTTAACTACCCATCAGGCTAATCAAGAGTCTAAAATTCAGAGAGACTCCACTAGTTTTGAGAAACTGTACAGTTATGTAGGGCAGGGCCAAGCTTGAGGAAAATAAGTAATTTTAGTGATAGGGGAGTGAAAGAAGAAGACTTCAAGGGAGGGAATGGGAATACTTGGCTTCAGATAGTAATGGCTACATCATAATGATCTCCTCTCCCTCCTCCTCCTCCTCTGCTCTCATTTGTTGGGTATGATTATGGGTCAGACAGTAGGTGTATTTTTATCTAGTCCTATGAGGTAGGCATTTTATCCCCATTTTAAAAATGAAAAAAACTGATGTTCAGAAAAATCAGGTAAACTGCCTAAAGTCGAGCTAGCTCTAAAACCACATTCTTTCCATTATGTTTATAATGGAGTGTGTTTTTTTCCTCTTTGCAGCAAAAGAATAAACTATTATTTGTACTGAAAAAGTTTCAGTTATTTAATTCAACAGATTATAAATCATTCTCAATGTACCAGTTAGGTTGAATTTTGCCTAATATATTGATGAGTAGATAATTTCATACTTGGAGCTATAACTAAGAAGCGTTAAAAGACATTAAAAAGTTAAAAGGGAATTCATACACTAATAAGCCATTTTTTCCCCCTTTGGAGTAACTAAACATCTTGGAAAGAAAAATGCAAATGCTCACTGAATCAATTGACTTGTAAGTGGAAAAAAAAGGTACCATAATTATACAATTAAATCTATTGAAAATACCATTTGTCAAGTTGATAATGGAAGATTAGGTAAATTAAGTTGGCTACTGTAGTTGTTGAGTTTATTATTGGTAATTCTCTTCAGTTTAAAAGAAGTTTGGAAAAACTCAGAATTACTCTGAAAACTCTCCTGTTTCTCTGGGGTCAGAATAGAACAACCTATGGGAATAGAAAGAAAACTCTATTATTATCTCATCTCTGTATCATTTCTAGCACTATCTCAAGAGAGGAAGAGAGAGTTGTACCTAAAGAGAGAGAATGAGGGAAGTAGGAATATAAGGAATTTAACTTCTGTTGCCTTGTTATCTACAATGAAACCAATCAGGATTTAAGAAAAAGTTTTAAAAATAATTCAGATTCACAAATACCCAGTCTAGGATGAAGTTGGAATTATAAATTTGTTTCTTTACTTTAGGTTGGAATATTTTATAGAAGTAGTTATGTTAAATATTTAATGAAATGCTATTTGTGAATTAGGTAGTAAACTCGGCAAAATGAAAATCAGGAAAATGAAGACATTTATGATTAAATCACCAGTTTTTAAGTGTGAGGTTTATATTACACTGTTTTACCTCAACTTTAAAGTGATGAGATAATCTCAAAAATGTAAGCAGATGTAATAATCCAACAGGATTATTAATATTGTTTATGGTATCCATTTTGAAATATGTTGAAGTAAGGGGCATCCTGACAATATAACAGAATCTTAATGAAAATAGACTGGGAAAAATCAGCAAAAAATGTTTTAGTGAAACATATTCTTCATTTCCACATTTTAAAATAGATACACACAACAAATAGAATACAAATAAACTCATTTTAGAATAGATGCTTCTGAATACTAGTCAAAATTTTGTTTATTGTATTTATTTACTGTTTGTTATATTTTAAAGCACTAATGGAGAGGCTAATCAAAGGAAAGTGATAATCCTTAGTAAAATAAGAAATTTGAGATGTGAAAATTACTTTCTGAATTTATCTAGTTTATCTTTTTTAATATAAATTAACTTAAAATGAGTCATTCTGTGTTATTATGATAATTTATCAAAATTTGAAAAGATTAATGCATACACAGGTGAGGAAATACTTTATTTTGTACATTAAAGTTGCAGTGGCACCTTCTTGCTGAATTAAAAACTAAATTTGTTTTTTCTTTGTGTTTTTTTAAAAAAGAGATTTTATTTATTTATTTGACAGAGAGAGACACAGCAAGAGAGGGAACTCAAGCAGGAGTAGTGGGAGGGGGAGAAGCAGGCTTCCTTCTGAGCAGGGAGCCTGATGTGGGGCTTGATCCCAGGACCTCAGGATCATGACCTGAGCCGAAGGCAGACACTTAACTGACTGGGCCACCAGGTACCCCTAAAAGCTAGGACTGAGTGCCCATTTAAAGATTTTAATTAATTAATTTATTTATTAGAGAGAGAGCTCAGGCAGACAGAGTGGTAGACAGAGGCAGAGGGAGAAGCAGGCTCCCTGCCAAGCAAGGAGCCCGATGTGGGACTAGATCCCAGGACGCTGGGAACATGCCTGAGCCAAAGGCAGCCACTTAACCAACTGAGCCACCCAGGCATCCCCTGAGTGCCCATTTAAAGTAGTTTATTTTGTTTTGATGGAAAAAATGTGAAGAAATTGTACTATCAGATATTTACATACAAACATATAAAAGGTATTTTTTTCCTCAGGAATAAGCATTTCATTGTGATAAAGTTTATTTTTCTCATTTACTATAGTAACAATGATTGCCCTACAGCTGACATTTTCTGAAACATGCTTATTTCAGCAGTTGTACCTTGCAAATGCAGCTATTTGCCAATATGACTAATTATTTGTTGACTAATGGTTCCAAAAATTTAATGCCTTGTTTTTTTTAACTATCCCTCATTCAGTTTCAAACTCCTAAAGTCATAGTCTGTAGATTACCCTCAGATGTAAGCACTAAAAGGGACAAGATGGAGAATTCCATGGCATGAAAACTTGATGAAAAATTAAAATGAACATTAGATACAACTAATTTTGGTATATTTTCATTTCTTTATTCTTGAATAGTAAAAATCTATGTCACATTTAAATATTGGATACTTTTATTATTGTGCTGCATTTTTTAATTTATTAACTTTATTTTATTATTAATTCATTTGGATAGAATGGCAGAAAAACAAGAAACGCCACTTTTCTCATTTATCAAAATTTATGAGTACTGGCATGTAATTTTATTCCAAAAGAGACAATGGCTCAGAGCATAATATTGGATGTTATACATGTAAATACTTAAACAATACAAATATCTTTCTCAAACAGCTTTCATTTTTAAAAGATGGTAATGTAGCTAATGTTTTTTAAAGAAGTAAATAATAAAAATCTACTTTCATAGCCCATTGCAAAAGCAGGCTGTGAATACTGACTGCAGAAGTTTGTGGTGGCAGGCATGAATTCCTCTCACAAAATCTTTCAAGGGAAGCACAGAACCTTCAGAGAGAAATGGGCTCTTAAATAATGAATAATGTGAAAATTTAGACATGTAAAGAATTATGACTATTCTAAGTTTTCCTCCTGGAATTTCACATTGTTTCCAGAGCAGCTTTGTGAGATTGTTAAGGCAGCTTCTTTTAAGCCTATTTTACATATTTTTCTTCCATTTCTCATCATATTGCCATGTTTATGGCCATAATCTTGGC
Source organism: Taxidea taxus jeffersonii (assembly GCA_003697995.1). NCBI lineage: Eukaryota > Metazoa > Chordata > Mammalia > Carnivora > Mustelidae > Taxidea > Taxidea taxus. The sequence goes on from ML103977.1 coordinate 22,608, forward strand.
TCAGGACTATATTACTTAGCACACTGGCTATGGCAGTGTGCTCCTTTCTGGAGCCCCTACCTCTGATATATCCCCACTGCCAACTGCTATAAAAGTCATCTTAATCCACGGCACTGGGTATGGCATTCCTTTTCTTCCAAAGCATTTACTAATCTCATCCCTATCTGTATTTTTGCAAAGTTCTCTTTTCTTTTTTTTAAGATTTTTATTTGTTTATTTGACAGAGAGAGATCACAAGTAGGCAGAGAGGCAGGCAGAAAGAGAGAGAGGGAAGCAGGCTCACTGCTGAGCAGAGAGCCTGATTTGGGGCTCGATTCCAGGACTCTGAGATCAAGACGTGAGCCGAAGGCAGAGACTTAAACCACTGAGCCACTCAGGCACCCCTGCAAAGTTCTTTATGTGACTCTACATGTACCTGATTTTCTAAGTGGTTTAAAGTATTCAAAATTCATTAGATCCACTTGGTTGTCTATAAATGAGGCCAAGAAAAGAAAAAGAGGAAAGTAGTAGGGTATTTAAATAAATAAAACATAATATAATACTTTAAGAAAAAACAAATTATTATGAGAACATTTCATATTTATTAAAAAGCTTGCCAGTATACTCCTAGTTAGGGAAATTGAGAAGTAAAATGTTCAATAATGAAATGATTGTGGCTTTCTAAAATGTTGACTGATAGTTTTTGACCTGCTAATGAAATTGGGATAATATTTTAATGAATTGTAACTGATAAAATGAGAATAATGAGACCCAGAGTTAAACTAAATGGAACAGATTACATGGGAGATAGAGTTAAATTTCTCATAAAAGATATCTGATGACAAAATAATTACCAAATGATTATGTAGTAAATTATATTTTTTATCTCTACCAGTGGGAAAACTCTTTATTTGCTGATTCACTTTGAACTTTGTTAAATAAACTTTCAGTAAAATTAATCAGACTGTCAAAAACAGATTTCAGAAAAATTTAAAGTAATATGATATAGTAGGAGAATAAAGATGGATTTATTAGTCATCCTAATTTACTTTTATGTTTCAACTTCCACCAAGTTAGTTTGGTTACTGACATGATTTTGTAATTTGAATACACAAGAATATTGATCTGTCAATGCTATAGCCAAGATTTTTGCATTTCCAAGGCTCAGGAATCTTTCTGTCTTTTTTTTTCTCTCTCTCTCTCACCCTCTCTCTCACACACATACACATATCTTGTACATTAAATAAATTTTTACAAAATTTCAAGATCAGGGAAGAGTGAACCTGACCAAGCTTATTGCTAGGATCAGTGGCTTCAATGATAATGTATATTCACCAGGATCCTTGCTTACATTCCTCCTTATTTTCCCAACTATAGCCACCCTTCAGACATCCATCACTTGATAAATCCAACTATTCATTTTCTGTTACCAGATTTGTTGGACAAATCTCCATGCTAAGTCAATAAGCTCCACATGGGCCTTATGCTTTCTAGCTCCACTAGAGCTCCTACATGCTTCTTCATGATCTCTTCAACTTTTCCTGTCATGTTCTCTGCAACCAACTTTACTGGGTTTTCCAAAAACGTGTTCCTCTTGTCAATGGCATACTTTACCTTCCCAATGCTGCCAAGAAGAAAATATGGCCACCAGACAGAACTAGTCCCACATTTGCTTCTGCACTTGCATATGACATCATACATTCTGGTATCCTTCTCTCCTGTTAAGAGTTGATTGTCCTTTCCTAGTTTAATCATTCCACCCTTACTCAATGTGGTAAACAGAATAATGGTCCCCTCAAAAAGTCAACATCTTAATCTCTGGCCCTTGTAATATTTTCCTTGACATGGCAAAAGAGACTTTGCCTACATGATTAAGTATAGGATCTTGAGATAAGGAGATTAACCTGGATTATCTGAGTTGGACTAATTTCCTCACAAGATCCTTGTAAAAGGGAAATTTGAGGTCAGAGTAAGGAGATATGAAGGTTTATGGCAGTGGAAGCTGAAATAAGAAAGAGAGGGAAACTGAGAGAGAGATTTGAAGATGCCATGGTGCTGGCTTTAAAAATGGAGGACGTGGCCACAAACCAAGAAATCTGGGTAGCCTCTAGAAGCTTGAAAAGGCAAGTAAATGGATTGTTCCTCATAGCCTCCAGAAAGGAGCACAGATCTACTGACATCCTGATTTTTTTTTTTTAGCTCTGTAAAACCCATTTTGGATTTCTGACCTACAAAACTGTCAGATAATTTTTTGTTGTAAGCTACCAAACTACAATATCAGTAGGAAGCTAATATACCAGTATCTCTGTCCATCATTTATACAGAAATTTTATCACATTATCTTTTCTATTTTCTCTACCAAAATTTGCCTGTTCTTTTAGCTCTTTATTTTCAGTTTGCAAAAAAATAAGTCTTCCATTAACCTTTTGCTCAAACTATTACATGTATATGTCTTCTTCCTCTCAGCATAATTCTTATTAAAAATAGTATTAAATGAAAATACATCTTTTATGCCTACCCCTCAAACCTTGTTAATCTAGTCTCTGACTTCTGCTCTGCCCTGAATGACTTTTCCAACTTCCATGGCAGTTTCTTTTTATTTGACAAATTTAACCAAGCTTTTTTCTTACCTGAGGGATTTGCAGTTTTTGACAGTAATTGCCTATTCTCTCATGGCTTCTAGTTATTTTGATTAGTCTCTCTGGGATTCTTCACAAGCTTTTCCCTCTCTCTATCCTCTGGCCACTATTTATATGTAGTGAATGACTAGGTCTAGTCTTTTCTCTTTCATTTTTGCTTTCCATAAACTTTGGGTGATCTGATCTCCTTTCATGGTTTTCATTACCAGATACAAGTAGACAACTTCTAATCAATGAGTCTCAACTTTACTCTTGAATTTCAGATACATTTATCTACTAACCATGTCTGCCTGCCTGTGTTCCAGGCACCCCAAACATTATTTAAACATAGAGAGATTCTTCTTATGTCAGTGTCTCATAGAAGAAACAAGGAATCACCCTTAATTCCTCCATCCTACTGGCTCTTCTTTCTACTTTGCTCAGTTGAATTTATTTCATTAATATCAAACACATTAATCTTTGTACCCCACAATGCCTCCACCATTTGAAAGTTCAACTCATCTTTTCCCTAGAAGATTTAAAAGCCTCCTAATTGGTCTTTATAACACCAACTTTCCTCACCTCCAAACCTGTTCTTATCCTGCCACCACCATGACATTCCTAAAGCTAAATCTGATTATGTATCTGCCTAGTTTAACAATTTCTTCTATGTTTAAGGTGCCACAGATAAAGTATACATTTCTTAACATTGCCTCTAAGTGCTCATTTCAGCAGCACATATACTAAAATTGAAACAATACAGAGAAGATTAGCATGGCTGTGCAAGGATAACATTGCCTCTGAGATCTGTTCCAGTCTTCTGGCTAACTTCCCAACCTTTTTCCTCTCCACATCAGATAGCCTGTGCTCTAAACACAGAGAAGCTCCTCATTCACTAGATCTGCCTGATCCTTTCTTGACTGCATGTCTTTGCACACATCCTTCCTAAAATTTGATTCCTTCTTCTTTATCTGACAAAATTGGTCAATTTGTTAAGCTCTCTGAATCTATGTTATAGAACTTGCATTGTGTTGTAATTATTAGTTTTCATATTCTGACTGGTCTTTGAATTCTTTAAGGGCAGGCTGTGTCTTCTTCGTATTTATATATGTAGTACTGAGCACTGTGCTTGACATATGGGAAACATTAAGTAAACGTAGCATGGATCAACAACATCATAAATTTGTGTGAACAAAAGGTCATATAATGATTTCCTGAAAAACAACACTCAAAAGGTCTTTAAGTAAAACTAGAGGAAGCTGTGAAAGAATTGATTATGAAAGTAAACATATTATGGCTGACGTGGCAGTGGAGATAGCAGTTCAAAAATTTGACATTCCTTGAGAGGAATGCTGTTGACTTTTCTGTAGGTGTGGTACACAAATGAATAGGATGCCATCTGTGTTCTCAAGATTCCAGTATGTAAGGAAAAACCATCATGTGAGCAGTTTGGTGGAATAAGAGACTACAAAAGTTATGCTAGATGTGTATACCAGATACTAGCATCATGCAAAGAGAGGGTGGTGAGTTCCTTATGGGGTTAATTAAGGCTTCTTAGAGAAAGTAATTAAATCAAACAAAAAGTGCAACTTTTTTGAGAAAAAAAAGCAAATATTACTACCAGAAATTTTAAAATTTAAAATGAGTGCTGCATGAAGGTGGAGCATTGGTTTTTGTGTTCTTCTTATAAGTCAATGGAACATGTGTCATATTCATGTCCATTTACACATATTCAAAAGCTATATTCTGATTGAAAATTTTGTTTATTACAAACTGGTCTGTATCATTGATTTTGTTAAACCACCATACTGAAATTGTGCCTGGCCAGAGGAGAAATTGAAATCTTTTGGTACAAATTCTGATCTATTATGGTGGGAAAAGATCAAAGCATTTAGTCAGGTGAAATGATAGAGCTCCTGTTGGGCCTGGCATCATATTATAGAAAGTTTGGACTTTGTTCTTATTCCCACATTCTTTTGGAATGTGATAAAAGGCATTTAGATCTCTCAGGCCACACAGTTTGAAACTGACAGTCACCTCAGAGAAAAGATTCTGAAGAGTCTATGGAGACATTATCAGAAAACATTCAGTCAATTATTATTGTAAATTAAACAAATATCCCTGATAAAAATCATGAAAACTTATACATATAATTTATTAAATAATTTTACTTTGTAGTTATTGAGTCCCATTGAGGGAAAAATGTATTTACATGCTAACAGTGTAGTTTAATAGGTTTTTTTGTTCCAATTTTGATACACAGCAAGGCTAAGATGTCTACATGTTTTTGATATTGTTTTTCCCAGGATACATCTGACTAAGGAAAAAAGTAATCATTATACATAATGAAAATCGGGTGTTTTTTACTTTACTGGATCTGGATAGGACAAGTTCCCAAAACCTACTTGTCTTCTTTGTTAAAAGTGTTTTAGCTGTTCTTAGTTTTTTATAAATTCAAATTAATTTTATAACCAGTTGGTGAAATGTCTTTGAAACTATGTAAGATTTTATTGAAATTGCAATTAATCTATAGGTTAAGGAGAATTGAAATTTAGTGTCAGCTGATGAATATGGTATACATCTCTATTTGACTCCTATTTGTCTCAATAAGGGTTTAGATTTGTCTATAGAAAGGTATAGAATTTTTGTTAAATTTATTCCTAGGTATCTATTTTTATTATTGTAATTATTATTACTGTAAGTGGTGTTTTGACTACTTCACTTCTACCTTAGTCACATGATCTTAACCAAAAGGCCGAAAAGCAATCACTTCTACCTTAGAAAAAGCTATCTAAAAATTTCTCAGGAACATTATTTTTAATTGCAAGGATGACTGGAACTATGTATTTATTGACCAGAGAAAGTATAAATAGGCTGTGCTCTAACCATACAATGGAATATGGTACATATGTTAAATTTGAATGAAAGACAATATATACAATAATACAAGTAAAACTTAGAAAATGCTACTTAAAAAAATTCAGAGGGCTATATGCAACATATAATTTTTATAAGCTCAAAAATAAGCAAATTGAATATATAATGTTTTAGCACTATTCACATATATGGTAAAAGTATCTTAAAAATATTATAATCAACTCAAATTAATTATAACAATTACATTGGGAATGGTAAAATGGAGAATGGGATTAGGGAAGAATAAAAAACTTCAAATGAAGAGACAATATTCTAGCTTTTAATTTGGATGGTGCTTCATGTGTGTTCATTTTATTATTATGCTTCATTAGTTACATACATTCTTTTGATGCATCAAAGATTAGAGGCTGCTTTTTAAGTAAGAGGAATAAAATAGCTCAATGACTTTTAAAAACGGTTAAGAATTCACAAATAAATAACAGATCACTAAGAATTCCTGTAAATCCTTTTTCTACTAACTTGTAATCCTCTTATACAAGGCCTGTGAGCAACAAATCCTTGGAAAGAAACTTTTATAAGCTTTGGATGTTGCCTTAGACATAGCAAGAAATAATGTTTTCTTAATACATTAAAGTGATTCTGATTGAAAAATATGATAGACTTTGAAATAAATAAAATATGTCAGTATATCATTAGAATATTGGTATAATGAAATTACTTTCTTCAAGTCTTTATAAAATTATCATCTATTCAACGAAGCCTACACTGACTATCTTATTGCTGCAGATAGCTCTCCCCATACCCTAACCCTGGTCTTCTTTTTCTTTCTTCTAATTTATAACACTTAACATTTTTGACCATACCATATACTTTACTTATGATATTTATTGTTAAATATCTATTTTCTATCACTAGAAGGCAGTATGGGAGCTAGCTTCCAAGATGACCCCCTATATACCATTCTCTTAGTGTTTGTGTCTTGATGCAATACTCACCCACTTTGAATACTGGATGGCCTATGTGGAAAAATAGAATACTGTATAAGTGGTTTTGTATGATTCTCAAAACTAGGTCATAAAAAAAATTTCAGTTTCTACTTTGTTCTCTCTTGGATCATTTACCTGCGTAAAGTCATCTGTCGTAGCATAAGGACACTCAAGTAGCCTTGTGGAAAGGGACCCATTAGAATGAACTGAGGCCCACTGCCGACAATGACAATTTGCCCGCCAAGTGAGTGATCCACCTCAAAAGTAGATTTTCCAAACCCAGTCATGCCTTCAGGTAACTATCTCTGGCCACCATTTGACTACAACCTCATAAGAGACACTTAATCCAAATCACCCAGGTTAGTTATTTGCTGTGAATTCTTGATTCTCAGAAACTGTGAGAGATAATAAATGCTTTTTTTTTTAAGCCAGGAAATTATGATTTTTTAAAAAAGATTTTTATTTATTTATTTGTTAGAGAGAGAGAGAGCGAGCACAGGCAGACAGAGAGGCAGGCAGAGGCAGAGGGAGAAGCAGGCTCCCTGCCGAGCAAGGAGCCCGATGTGGGTCGGACTCGATCCCAGGACGCTGGGATCATGACCTGAGCCGAAGGCAGCCGCTTAACCAACTGAGCCACCCAGGCGTCCCAGGAAATTATGATTTAAAAACAAGTCATAAATATGATAAATTAAATCCTTTGTTGAAACCTCAGAAAGGTATAAAGCTGTAACTCAGAACTATTCATTTAAACAATGGAGCTTTGCTCTCATAGCCTCAGCTTAGCCCAAAGGTAGAAAACATCTTCAAAATGCCTCTGAGGGGGCTTTTATCTAATAAAATGAACCCCAATTTGATTCATTAGGGACCAAAGAAATTTTAAGAGATTGTACAGACTAAAACACTGCTCATTTGACTGGAAAGGGACAGAAACAGTGCAGAATAAGAAGAAGTTGGATCCCCATTTTACATACAGGAAGCAACTAATAAAATTACTCAGCTGTAAATATAGGTTGCATTGCCTGACAAAGAAAGAAGGACTGGAGGAACAGAACTAAGAACCCAGAGTGTAGAACAAAGAACAACAACCTGACTTTTAGTCTTAATGAAAGAACTAGCAACATGTGCCTTGTGGGATTTCAGAATTACTGAGGACAAGTGACTCCTATAAACCTCCCATTGTTTCTCTTTTTCATTAGGAGAGTTTATAGTTTATAGCTTTGTTTATACCAAGCCAACTGTTGAACACTGACCATGTGTCGTATATTATCATATTTAATCCTTACAATCTCATAGCTCCATACTAAGAAATGTAGAAAATGAGGAAAATGGATATGAAGAACTTTGTACTAGTTACTCTCAGAGACAAAATTTGCACTAACACCATCAGAGTCTAAATACTATGTTCAGTGAATATCATCAGTCAATTATCCTATCCTGCCTTGGATTTCAAACCTAACATCCTGAATTTGGATGGATGGACTTTTTTTTTTTAAGCTTTTTTATTTAAACATATAATGTAACCCCACTACCCTCTCCCAAACCCTCTCCCCTGCCGACCCCCCTCAGTTTGTTTTATGACATTAAGAGTCTCTTTTGGTTTGTCTCCCTCCTGATCCCATCTTGTTTCATTTTTTCTTTTCCTACCACCTTAATCCCCAACCCCATTGCATCTCCACTTCCTCATATCAGGGAGATCATGTGATAGTTGTCTTTCTCCAGGTGACTTATTTCGCTAAACATAATATGCTCTAGTTGCATCCATGTCGTCGCAAATGGTAAGATTTCATTT
>ML103977.1:35856-57568 GCA_003697995.1 Taxidea taxus jeffersonii
AGGATTTTCTCTTTGTCGCTAAGACTTGTAAGTTTTACTATTAGATGCTGGAGTGTGGACCAATTCCTATTGATTTTGAGGGGTATTCTCTGCACCTCCTTGATTTTGATGCTTGTTCCCTTTGCTATATTAGGGAAATTCTCTACAATAATCCTCTCCAGTATACCTTCTGCTCCTCTTTCTCTTTCTTCTTCTTCTGGAATCCCAATTATTCTAATGTTATTTCGTCTTATGGTATCACTTATCTCTCGAATTCTCCCCTCGTGGTCCAGTAGTTGTTTGTCTCTCTTTTGCTCAGCTTCTTTATTCTCTGGCATTTGGTCTTCTATTTCACTAATTCTTTCTTCTGCCTCATTTATCCTAGCAGTAAGAGCCTCCATTTTTGATTGCACCTCATTAATAGCTTTTTTTATTTCAACTTGATTAGATTTTAGTTCTTTTATTTCTCCAAAAAGGGCTTTTATTTCTCCTGACAGGGTTTCTCTAATATCTTCCATGCCTTTTTCAAGCCCGGCTAGAACCTTGAGAATTGTTGTCCTGAATTCCAGATCTGACATATTACCAATGTCTGTATTGATTAGGTCCCTAGCCTTCAGTACTGCCTCCTGTTCTTTTTTTTGTGGTGAGTTTTTCCGCCTTGTCATTTTGTCCAGATAAGAATATATGAAGGAGCAAATGTAATACTAACAGGGTGGCAAAGACCCCAGGAAGATGTGCTTTAACCAAATCAGAAGAGACCCCAAATCGTGGGGAGGGGGGGAGAGAAAGGGGGTAAAAAGAAGTTCAGAAAATAAAAACACACACACACACACAAAATATATATAAAAAAAGTAAAAAAACATATATGTGTGTGTTAGACTGGAAGAAACCACCTCCCCAAATTTTAAAGAATGCAAAACATATATAAGGGTAAACACCATGAAGGGATGGAATATGAATATAAAGATTAAAGAAAAAAAACTATTTTTTTTTCCCCAACAAAGGAGTTGATAATGTAAGTTGCTAGGGAGAATAAAAAAAAAAAAATGTGGAGAAAACTTCCTTGGGCTGGAGACTAGATCAAGCCCGGTACTAGATTTGGGGTGTATTTTGGTCTATTAGAAGAAGTTTACTGCCAATTTTTAAGAAGAAAAAAAACAAACAAACCCCTATGTGTATACAAAGAATAAAGTTAGATACAGTGAAGGATAAAATATGACTCTGATAATACAGGTTCAAAAAAGATTTTTTTAAAGAAAGTTATTAAGATAAACTAGTTAAAAAATGTTAAAAGAGGATAGGGTAAAGGTTTAAAAAAATTAGCAGAAGAGAAAAAAAATTTTAAAATTAATTAACTTTGCTAGACTAAAGATTCATGGGGAGAAAGCCAAGAATTCCATGCTTTGCTTTCTCCTCTGGAATTCCGCTGTTCTCCTTGTTAAGTGAACTAGGTCTTGGCTGGATTTCTTGTTGATCTTCTGGGGGAGGGGCCTGTTGTAGTGATTTTCAAGTGTCTCTGCCCCAGGTGGAATTGCACTGCCCTTCCCAGAGGCCGGGCTAAGTAATCCTCTGTTTTGCTTTCTGGGGTTTTTGTTCCCTGCAGGCTTTCCGTAGAGTTCTGGAGGATGGGAATGAGAATGGCAGCCTCCCAATCTCTGGTTTGGAGGAGCCGAGAGCTTGGGGCCCCAGTCTTCAGTGCACCTTCAAAGAAAAGCACTTACCCACTCCCCTTTCCCCAGCCTCCAGCCGCGCTTGGAGAAAATGCGCGCAATCAGGCCCGTTTCACTGGCCTCTGGCTGCGCTCTGAGGTCACCCAGCCTGTGACCAAGTGTCTCTGTCTCTGGCACAGCATCCCACCTGGAGTCTCCGAACCCCGCAGATCTCTGGGCTCTCCCAGGTCGCAGTCTCCCCGGATCTTGGGGGACCCCACACACAGAGCACCAGCCCATGTTACAGATTATGGTTCACTCCTTGGCTTTGTCTCTGCAGCCAGCTTCCCCGCTCTAGTACCTGTGAGCTCTGCAACACTCAGACACCCCCGATCCTTCTGTGACCCCGCGGGACCTGAGTCCATGCTGTCCCCGCAAGGTTTTCACCCCAGTTTAGCCTCTGGCGCGATGTCCCTCCATGGAGCAGACTTTTAAAAGTCCTGATTTTGTGCTCTGTTCACCGCTTGCTGGGAGCTGGCCCCTCCCCCCGGGGTCTATCTTCCCGTCGCGTTGGATTCACTTCTCCGCTGGTCCTACCTTTTAGAAAGTGGTCAATTTTCCGCTTCTAGAATTGTTGCTCTTCTTCTCTTTGATCTCCTGTTGGATTTGTAGGTGTTCAGAATGGTTTGATAGGCTACCTGATGTCGTCTCAGCCTGCTACTTCTCTGCCATCTTCCCCTTTCCTCTGGATGGATGGACTTTAAATACAGTAAAACCAAGAAAGATTTCTGGGACATACATGCTAACTTATAGTCTGAAGATGTCATTGCCTTTGGCATGTTCTGAAGGAGAAATTTTGACTTTTTTTTTGAAGTAGGCAGCATGCCCATTGTGGGACCCAACATGGTGCTTAAACTCATGACCCTGAGATCAAGACTGAGCTGAGATCAAGCGTTGGACACTCAACAAACAGTCACCCAGGTACCCCCAAATTTTGATTTTTAAATAGAATGCCTTTGTTGAAACTCAGAAAGGTTTACCTGCTAATACTGGCTAATATTTTACCAAAAATACATATTCATTTTAATATTACATATAGTTGAAGACAAAAATAATCCTCATGGGTCAATTAACTATCAATTAATTTATCATTTTATATATAAACATGGAATAAGAACAAGATGTCTATAATAAATCCCCACCAGGAAAAAGGAAAGCTACATGGCATGTAGTAGTCACTAGTCTGTAAGCAGTTCTGGAATCCCACGGAACAGACATTTTAAGAACTTTTACCCTGAGGTGGCAGAGGTTCCTTGACTAAGTTTTTTGTTCTTCTCTGGAAGAATTCCTTTATCTATTGTTCTCCCTATTCGTTGGCTCTGCCTTCTGGGATGTTTCTTCTTTTCTATTATACTTGGTTCCTCTGAAATAGGAATTGAAAACTATGCTCAACAAAAAGATTTCACAACTAATTTTCCCCCCATAACTTTGAAGGACCATAGCATTTTATTGTTTGTTTATTTAAGTCTGGAACAATCAAGGTATCCTATAGTCCAAGCTTATAAACATTCCTTTGAAAATGCAGTAGACTTCTGATTTATTTGCCTCCAGTCAGTTCCATGAGTTATGATTTTGGAGTCTACTTGTTTTGTTTTGTTTTCTTTATTCCATGCATCTCCCCTCAAATATTGGAAGCTAACCTGAAGTTCTCTGGAACATATATGTCAGTTCAACTTATAATCTGATCTTTTCCTTATTTCTTTTTATTCAATAGAAAAGGTATACTTGTTTTGGTTTCTCAAAGTCAATTTCATTCCATTCACTTACTATCAGAATCTGAAAACTCTGTTTTTCCAATCATGCAAACCTAAATTTCTGTTTATAAACTGGCTAATTCTTCCTATGCTAATCACTTTCTCATAATATATTATGAAACACAGCCAATACCAATTAATATACACCCTTTCCCTGGAAATACTGTTGGTTTGCAAATTGGCCCCTGGTATGCAGAGGGCAAGATGAGACCAAAGAAAGAAGCAGACCACTACTGATTGGTAGGTGGCAGTTTTAATAAGCAAGGAAACTTGCATACAAGATTTGTCTTCACTGGCTACAAAATTACTAGATCTCCTCACCTTCTTGGCAGAATCTTAAACGTTTATACACGCCTAAATTGGGTTGTCATATACATCACAAAGATGGCTTCAACAACACATAACTCTCAAGGCTATGTTCTTGGAATAGCTCCCATTGTGGCAACAGTGGGCAGAATGTATATTCCAAGGTTAGGGAAGGGGGTGAGGAGCCTTAGTTTCTCAGATATAACTCACAGATCAACTGGAGATCATGTCCCCTCAATGATCTCCTGTAACAATTGCAAGTTAAGTAATACATGGTCTTCCTTCTACTTTATTAGCATTAACAAATATAGAGCCTATACCTAATCACATAATCATATCTCCGTCTTTGCTGCTGATATTGATTCCCTTGCCTTGTGACCATGGGTTGATGTCAAATATTTTAAGTTTTGTTATACTAGAAGCACATTTCATGCTGTATCATTTGGATTAAATAATGTTGACTGGCACAGCAGACAAACCCTAGAATCTTGGTGGTTCAACAGAACAATTTTTTTTCTTATTCACATTTCTTTCCCAATATGCCAGATGGCAGAGAAGATGACTCTGCAAGTCATTCAGGGACCCAGGTTGTGTAAGGAATTGTGGTTTAGTACGTAGCTAAAGGAAGAGAAGAGAGGTGGAGGGAGTGCCCTCACCTTAAGAGCTCAGCTGAGAAGTAATGCATCACTTTCATTCATAGTCCACTACATGGACTATAACTATAACTATGTGACCATAACTAGTCACAAGGCTCCAATCTAAATACAGGGGAGTCTGGGAAAAATTGAGAAGCACTTAGAATAATAAGAATGTAGATAAGATCAACTTTTAGGTCCTCTTAGCTCCAAATTTTTATGAATCTGTGCTTAAACAAAATCTATTCTTTAACAGTTTCTTTATAGATCATATCTTCAGAATATTAAAAGAAACATGATCTGTCCAATAGATTACCTATTACATTTTTTAAAAAAGATTTTATTTATTTGTTTGAGAGATAGAGAGAGGGCAGAGTGAGAGAGAGAGAGAGAGCAAGAGCAGGGGTAAGGGGCCAAGGGAGAGGGAGAAGCAGGCTCCCCACTGAGCAGGGAGCCCCATGCAGGGCTCTGCCCCAGGACCTCAGAATCATGACCTGAGCCAAAGGCAGATGCTTAACTAATTGAGCCACCCAGGCACCCTTACCTATTCCATTTTAGAACAATGAAAAGTCCTTCTCTCTCCATCACTCCCCTGTCCAAAAAGTTCCACACATTTCTGTTATGTTATTTGAGGAATCACTCTTTTTATTGGAAAATATTTAGAGAACACTTTAGTGTTGTTTCCATGGACAATAAAGCGGGTTAGAGTAAAAGCAAATGAAACAAAATGGCCAGCAATTTTTCCCCACTTAAGAAAAAGCTAAGTGGGGCCTCCAGGTGGCTCAGTGGGTTAAGCCTCTGCCTTCAGCTCAGGTCATGATCTTAGGGTCTTGGGATTGAGTCCCACATTGGGCTCTCTGCTCAGCAGGGAGCCTGCTTCTCTCTGTCTCTCTGTCTCTCTCTCTCTGCCTGCCTCTCTGCCTACTTGTGATCTCTCTGTCAAATAAATAAATAAAATCTAAAAAAAAAAAAAGAAAAAGCTAAGTAACAACTAATATAATAGAGTTTTTATGAATTCAGGAACAAATTTCTTCATTCAAACTCTGGGTTGTGTTTATATTTTAATCAAAATTGTTTATTTTGAGGAAACAGTAAGATTGATTATCACTGTTATAACAAAGGCTAATTTAAATCCTTATTTCCTAGTGTTATGTTGATATAAAAGAACAGTTTTCTTTTGTCACTTAAAATGTGACATTTTGTGTTTTTTCTACAGAATAGAAAAATACTTTGTATTCTCTAGCTGGTGTCTTTAACTGTATTTAGTTTGTATTTCTTATGATGATAAATTTTTTACTTTTGGTTAAGTTTAAAGGTGGGAATAAAAGGGGAAGGAACGGAAACTTGCCTTTAAATATTCATGCAATATGTACAATTTGGGTTCTGAAACCAAAGGATCAGTTTCCAGGTTGATTGAATGTGTGTGTATGTGTGTGTGTGTGTCTGTATGTATAACTGAAATATTACCTACAAACAAAAACATTCCATTCTAAATAAATTAGAATAAAATATAAATGCAATGATTTCTTCTGGGAATCAGACACAATTATTATTATTAATACTATTATTTATTTAGGTAAGTATTTTTAAAATATAGAAATTCACAAGTGTATAATTCATAATTTATATGGCAAATTGGAATGATTACTTTATTAAAGGGAAGTTCCAGGACAGTGTGTGTGCTCATCATCTACAGAATGAAGTCCAGATAACTCAGCAGGACATGTTCTGGCTTGCCTACCTCTCCAACTCCATCTTCAGCTCTCGTCATATCCAGCCCTGTGTGCTAGCATTACTAAAAACTTGCAGTTCCTCCAAAATGTCACACTACAAAAGAACTCCATAATAATGTCTGCCTGGTATTATTTCAGTCTTTTTTTTTTTTCTGTCTAAGGAAAATGTTCTTGAAATTAAAGACACTTACTCAATTTATTGACATATATTTATTAATGTGATTACTTGTCTCAAACCATTTCCCCAAGCAGAATGTGAGTTCTGTTTTGAAGGACCCACTAAATTTGATTTGATCACCACTGTGTCCCTATGGCATTGTGCTTGTCACATGGTAGGAACTCAGTAATTGTCAAATGATCAAAAGAATAAACTGTATTGTTATCTGTCTTTGAGTATGGAACAATGAAGAGCTAGAAATAAGATTACAATGGGAAAGTATAGTTGCCAATTTCTGAGGGATCTGTTTTTAGTTTTCTAGTTTTTAAATAAATAAGAGAGGCATTACTATTTATTAAGCATTCATTATATGCAAAGTGTTGAATTGTATTTGTACAGATGCATGAGGATTTACTCTCTCCTTTCCTTTGAGGCAATGATAATCCAAATAATGGTCAGGATCAAAAACATGAAAAATACACAAGATAAACATAATTTTCCAAAAACTGATTTTGTTTTACTGCCAAGGCCCAAACCAATAAATGTGAATAGTCATTGTCCCTGGGTTTTTATTTTATTTTTGTCTGCCCGAGGGCATTTTATGTTATCTGTTTGGAATGGGTCACTTTATTTATTTATTTTTTAAAATATTTTATTTATTTATTTGACACAGAGAGAGAGAGAGATCACAAGTAGGCAGAGAGGGAGGGGGAAGCAGGCTCTCTTCAAAGCAGAGAGCCTGACGTGGGGCTTGATCCCAGGACCCTGGGATCACGACCTGAGCCAAAGGCAGAGGCTTTAACCCACTGAGCCACCCAGGCGCCCCTGGAATGGTTCACTTTAAAGACTAACCTGGAAATGTAGTTTTATTTCCACTTCATTCAGTGAGTGAGAAATCTAGAACATGTAGCTATGATGCAGAAGGGGAGAGCTTCATGGTATATTTACTCCTAATTCCAGATGGGCCTCCTGCCATGTCATATCCTTGTCACATATCTCTTGTCCTTCTTACCCTTTACAGGATGGCAGTTCAAATCAGTACTCACTGTCTTGTCACTTCAACACAGTACTCACCTTACCGCCATTTTCTGAACCTATTTTGATTTTCTTGACTAAATATTCCTTTAGTGAACATGAAAAGAAATGTGGGCAAGAAATTGTGAGTAAAGATAAAGGAGACATTGACTATTTTCCCCCAAGTAAGCCCATAATTGCAATAGGCAAAATTTGACCAAGAATTTATTGACCCTTTCTATTGCTGGGTAGTATGATCCATCCAACCACAGATATTTTTTGAGTACAAAAAATATTTTCCAGTACCAAATACTGAAACTGTTCTAGGGAATGCGGATGTAGCATGGTACAGACAATAATCCCTACCTTTATGGATCTTATGTTGGAGGATTTTACTTTCTAGTGTCTACTCTAGACACGAGACCAAAGCATTGCTGAAAATTTACTTTTCATGCAAAATCCACTCCTTTTTATGTTTTGAAGCAAACTTCTCTAATAGCCTAGCAGGCATACGAAGGCCTATATAGTCTGATCTCTACTTAACCTCTTTAACCTTGTATTAGTTTTCTGAAAACAATATGGATTTATTTTCTCACAGTTCTATAGATCTGAAGTCCATTTTGGCTCAATTAGTTTCTCTGCTCTGGGTGTCACAAGATGGAAATCAAAGTGTTAGCTTAATATCCTAGGTTCTTATCTGGAGGCTTTGGAAAGAATCTATTTCTAAGCTTATTCTGGTTGTTAGTTGAAGTCTGATCCATCATGGTTGTTGTAAATGGCAGGATTTCATTCTCTTTTATGGCTGAGTAATATTCCATTTTATTTACATATATCTCATAGCTCCTTTGTCAGTTCAATCTATCAGTTGGACATACTTGGGCTGCTTCCATAGTTTGGCTATTGTAAATAATACTGCAGTAAGCATAAGGATGTGTATATCTTTTCAAATTAGTGTTTACATATTCTTTGGATAAATACTCGGTAGTGGAATTATTGGATCATACAGTAATTCTATTTTTAATTTTTTAAAGAATCTCCATGCTGTTTTCCACAGTGGCGTCTCTGGTTTGCATTCTACTCACAGTGCACAAGGGTTCCTTTTTCTCCACAGCCTCACCAACACTTGTTTCTTGTTGTTTTGATTTTAGCCATTCTGACAGGTGTGAGGTGATAACCTCATTGTGATTTTGATACACATTTGCCTGAAGATGAGTGATGTTGAACATCTTTTCATGTGTCTGTTAGCCATCTGGTTGTCTTCTTTAGAGGAATGTCTATTCATGTCTTCTTCCCATTTCTAATTGTTTGTTTGTTTGGTTTTGGTATTGGGTTGTATAAGTTTTTTATTTCAGATATAATCATTTATTGGATATATCACTTGCAAATATCTTCTCCCATTCTGTGGGTTGTCTTTTAGTTTTATGTTTCCTTTGCTGTGCAGAAGCTTTTTATTTTGATGTAGTTCCAATAGTTTATTTTTGCTTTTGTTTCCCTTGTGTTAGGGGACATATATCTAGGAAAGCTACTGCTGATGTCAGAGAAATTGCTGCCTGTGATACCTAGGAGGATTATTATGGTTTCAGGTCTTATATTTAGGTCTTTAATCCATTTTTAAATTTTTGTGTATAGTGTAAGAAAGTGGTCAGTTTCATTCTTTTCCATGTAGCTGTCTTTCCCAAAACAATTTGTTGAAGAGACTCTTTTATAATTATATATTCTTGTCTCCTTTGTCATAGATTAATTCACCATAAAAGTGTAGGTTTATTTCTGGGCTCACTGTTCTGTTTTGCTGATCTACATGTCTATTTTTGTGCCAGCACCATACTGTTTTGATTACTATAGCTTTGTAGTCTATCTTGAAATCTGGGATTATGATACATCCAGTTTTGTTCTTTTTCAAGGTTTGGCTATTCAGGTTCTGTGAAAAATGCTGTTGGTATTTAATAGGGATTGCATTAAATCTGTGGATTGCTCTGGGTAGTATGAACATTTTAATAATAATTGTTCTTCAACCCATGAGCATGGACTACCTTTCCATTTGTGTTATTTTCAACTTCTCTCAGTGTTTTATAGCTTTCAGAGTACAGGCATTTAACCTCCTTACCTAAATTTATTCCTATATATTTTATTATTTCTGGTGCAATTGTAGATGGAATTGTTTTTTTGATTTCTCTTTTTGCTGCTTCATTATTAAGCTATACAAATGCAAAAGATTTCTGTATGTTGATTTTGTATCCTGCAACCTTACTGAATTCCTTTACAGTTCTAGTAGATTTTTTTTCAAATTTTATTTTATTTTTTTTCCAGTGTTCCAGAATTCATTGTTTATGAACCACATCCAGTGCTCCATGCAATACGTGCCCTCCACAATACCCACTACCAGGCTCACACAACCCCCCACCCCTCTCCCCTCCAAAACCCTCAGGTTGTTTCTCAGAGTTCACAGTCTCTCATGGTTTGTCTCCCCCTCTGATTTCCCCCATCTCATTTCTCCTCTCCATCTCCCAAAGTCCTCTGTGTTATTCCTTATGCTCCACATGTAAGTGAAACCATATGAGAATTGACTCTCTCTGCTTGAATTTTGATGGAGTCTTTAGAGTTTTCTATGAATAGTATCATGCCATTTGCAAATAGTGGAGGTTTTACTTCTTTCTTACCAATTTAAATGCCTTTTATTTTTTTGCTGTTATTGTCTGATTTTGTGGCTAAGACTTCCAGTACTTTGTTAAATAACAGTGGTGAGAGTGGACATCCTTGTCTTTTTCCTAACTGTACTTTATTATGATGAGGTATGTCCCATCTAACCCTGCTTTGTTTAGGCTTTTTACCATGAATGGATGTTGTACTTTGTCATATGCTTTTTCTGCACCTATTGAAATGATCATATGGGTTTTATCCTTCCTCTTATTGATGTGATGCATCATATTGATTGAATTGTGAATATTGAACCACACTTACATCTCAGGAATAAATTCCACTTGATCGTGGTGAATGATTTTTTTAAATATATTGTTGGATTTTGTTTGCTAATATTTTGTTGAGGATTTTGTTTCTATGTTCATCAGAGATATTGGCCTATAGTTCTCACTTTTTATAATGTCTTTATCTAGTTTTCTTATCAGAGTAGTACTGGCCTCATAGAATGAATTTGGAAGCTTTCCTCCCTCTTCTACTTTTTGGAATAGTTTGGGAGAAATAGTTATTAACTCTTCTTTAAATGTTTCATAGAATTCTTTTGTGAAGCAATCTGGTCTTAGACTTTTGTCTGTTGGGAACTTTTTTTTACTGATTCAATTTCATTGCTACTACTTGGTCTATTCAAATTTTCTATTTCTTCCTGATTCAGTTTGGGAGGTTATATGTTTCTGGGACTTTATCTATTTCTTTTAGGTTGTCCAATTTTTGGTATAAATTTTTATAATATTTTCTTAATAATCCTTTATATCTCTGTTGTGTTAGTTGTTATTTCTCCTCCTTCGTTTCTGATTTTGTTTATTTGAGCCCTTTCTTTCTCTTTTTGATGAGTCTACTGTAGTGTTATCAATTGCTGGATAGCATATTCTTGGTTAGAGGGTTTTTATTTTTCAGCACTTTGAATATATTATGCCACTTTCTTTTGGCCTGCAAAGTTTCTGCTGAAAGATCAGCTGATAGCCTTATGGGTTTTTCCTTGTATATAACTGCTTGCTTTTCTTTTATTCTTGCTACTTTATCACTACCCTTTGCCATTTAAAATTTTATATGTCTTGGTGGACCTCCTTGGGGTAATTTTGTTGGAAGCTCTCTGTGCCTCCTAGATTGGATTTGTTTTCTTCTCCAGATTAAGGAGAAAAAATAATAGCTTCAAATAAACTTTCTGTCTCCTTTTCTCTCTCTTCTCCTTTTTGGATCCTTATCATGCAAGTGTTGTTATGCTTGATGGTGTCACTCAGTTTCCTAAGTTTATTTCTATTTTTTTCTCTTTCTCCTGTTTAGCTTGATTGTTTTCTGTTTTCAGTCCTCCAGCTAAGTGATCCATTCTTCTTCCTCTAGTTTGCTATTTATTCCATCTAGCATATTTTTACTTCAGTTTTGAGTTCTTTCATCTATGGTTGGTTCTTTTTTTATAGTTTCTGTCTCTTTGTTGAACATCTCCCTGAGTTCCTCCATTTTTTTTCTCAACTCCAGTGTGTATCTTAATGACCATTATGTTTTAATTTTCTATTGGACATATTAATTGTCTCCATTTCATTTAGGTCTCTTGATATGATTTTGTCATGTTCTTTCATTTGAGATATATTCCCCCATCTCCCCATTTGTCTAACTCTCTGCATCTGTTTCTATATTTTAGGAAAGTCATCTAGGTCTCCTGCTCTTGATAGTAGTGACCTTAGAAGAAGAGGTTCCCTGCAGTGCAATGTCTTCTATTCACCAGAACCTGGCTCTTTAGAGGTATCTCCTATATGTGTTGCATGTGCCCTACTCATGAGGCTGAGCTCCATTTACTTTCAGTTCAGTCATCTGCAATGATTCTCTTTGCCGATTAAGGTCAAGTTTTGGTCCCTGTGCTGTTAATGGGCCAGTCTGGGGCCACCTTGTGCTGAGTGGGATCAGACCAGGTATTTGCCAGAATTGTGGTGTCACTGAACTGCAGGATGCTCTCCCTGGATTGTCTCCTTTTTTTTTTTTTTTTAATTTTTATTTTTTAATTTAAATATTTTATTTATTTATTTGACAGAGAGAGAAAGAGAGAGAGAGAGCACAAGCAGGGGAGTGGGAGAGAAAGAAGCAGGCTCCCCGCTGAGCAGGTAGCCTGATGCAGGGCTCCATCCCAGAACTCCGAGATCATGACCTGAGCTGGAGGCAGTCCCTTAACCAACTGAGCCACCCAGGCGCCCCTCCCTGGGTTGTCTCCTGAGAGGCTTTTGTTGGTGGGTGGGGCCTACAGTCAGACCAGCTGTTTTTCCCTATCCCATTGCTGGGTCACAGTTGAACTGTTGCATGTGGTTATCGTCCCTTTTCTCCAGGGCAGGTGTCACTTTGGAGTGGTGTTGACCCTTGCCGGGGCTGTTTGCACATTGCCACCCTTATGGTGGTACATTGGATGGACTGCAGCTGAGGGGTGAGGTGGAGAGGCTGGTTCATAGGAGAGTATGGGGATAGGGTTCAAGTTGTTTCCTTCAGGTGTCCATGCATCTAGGTGGTGGGCAGGAGTTCTTTTGTTTTTGAAGTCTCCTGAAGATCCCTGCTCTTTCCAGCACATGCTCTGAGATTAGTAAACAAATCTTTATACCCCAGACATTTTTCAAATTGCTGCTTCTATGCTGTATCTCATCAGAGTTGTTCTTATGTTGTCTCTTTAAGAGTGGGGACTCAGTTTCCTATTGCCCTCTGGTTCTCCCAGAGCTGGGCTGCTGATTTTTAAATTTCCCAGTGTTGATCCTCATTGATTGTAAAAACTCACAAGTGAAGCTCCTCTGGTGTTGAAAACCAACTATTATGGGGGTTTGTCTCCCCAGTGTGGACCTTCTGTGCCTGGAGTACCTGGTGTGGGATCTGCTCCTCTCCCTTTACCATGCTTGCTTTGTCCCTCCCTCCCATGGACAGCCTCACAGGTCATTTTTGTCTATGCCCTTCCTTCCATTTTTGGCATGACCTCTTCTCCATGTTTAGCTGTGGAGAGTCTATTCTGCGAGCCTTTAGGTCATTTTCTGGGTTATTTACACTGATGTGGGTGTTATCTTGGTCTATTTATGGGACAAGGTGAACTTATGGTCCTCCTGCTCTGCCATTTTTTCCAGAATTTCACCACTATTGGTTTCCTGCATAAGCTTTTTCAAGGAAGAAATTTTGTACTAAGTGTCTGTGTCTTTAATGCCTACCACAATGTTTAATACCTGTAATGGTTCAATAAAAGTTTACTGATTGATTGAGTGCAACAAAAAGAACACTTGCTTTCTCATGGAGTAATCAACTAATAAGTCAACTGTCATCAGTTTGTTGATTTCATGTTAATGAATACAGTAATAAATGAAACATTTTGAATGTTTAATTAGAGTTCATGAATTTAAACTCAACTTACCTAGAGGATTTATAGTCTTAAGCTTCTACTTTTATTATTAATTCAACTTTTTGCATTTGGGTATAACATTTCTCTCCATAGAATTAATAAGTCCATTTCTTTTCATATTTGCTATACTTTCAATTATTTTTTTCCAAATTTGCATCTTCATTTTCTGACACAAAAGATTTTAGATTGGCTGACTTGTTTTATTTATGTTAAGGTGTCAAGCAATGCATAGTGGATCCATTCAGTTGTAGAGTTCTGTTCAACCAAATTTATATGTTTTGTTGTTGTTGGATTACTTCATTTAGATATAAATAAACATTCTGTCATTCATTCTATTTGAAGTTAACCTTAACTAATACTTCTTTATGTTTCAATTAACATATTAATTATAATTATTAAAAGCCATAGATGGTTCTGTATTGCCTCTGAGTGACTAAAGAAATATAAACTTTGTATAACCAATATTTTTGTGTCTGTATTGTATCTATTTTGTGAAAATTAGAGAGCCATGTATTATGGATGCTATGTGAACTCTGGATTCATAAAATTATATACAATTTCCCCCCACTGTCCAAAAGTTCACTATATTCCACTCTGCGTTTATGAAAGACCTACCTTGGTACCTGTTTTCACTAACTGAAAGAAATCTGAAGAGTATTTTCACTTTTATGAAATAATAATTACTTCACTTTACAGCATTTTGGCTTATAAAGTTTGGCTTATAAAGAAAGCTCTACTTTTGGATAACAGAGGAAATCTAAGTAGCATAACTATTTGCTAACTATATAGGATAACAGACTTTACTCTGTGTATTTTCTTAGGTAGTATCATTGTTTCATCTTAATGGCTTTTCCTATTTATCCAAAATTCTACCTTCAGTTCATCTAGATTTAGCAAGAAGAGATTGCTCATACTTTGAATACAGATTCTAAAGGTCCTTAGAGATCACTTAGTCCCTTCATGTTTGGCCATTATGTACTTGTTATTTTAGGAAAGGCACACAAGAGCAAAAAGGAAAGGGGAGAAAGTGTCTTTCAGGCTGCTTCACTAGCCAGTGGAAATGGAAATAATTTAAGAATAAACAAATAGGAAGTAAGCATCATGACTAAAAAAAGAACTTCCTGAAACCCAACCTAGGCAAAATTTCTCTTTCTGCAGAAGGGAGAAGAATTAGGAAGAACAAATTTTGGTGGCCCCGTGGGGGGTTTTCTGGGCTGTGTCACCTGGGCAAAGTTCCAAAGAAGGCCAAATGGCAGCTTGGATTTGAGTTTGCAGCTAGCAATGAATACCTGATCTCCACTTTTCTTAGTAGAGCTCCCAGAAGCTAGCTGTGAGGCATCAACAAAAAAAAGACCTGCATCATGAAGACTCCCAGAATTCCACTGACCTGGTCTGGCCTGGCAATATAGCAATGATTGTAGTCCAGCCTTAAAGGGCATAGAAGCAGCCAGCAGCCTCTTAACTAGAGATAATCTCATAGATATGAACAAGTGAAGTCTTACAGCAAGCTAGGAGGGCTAGCTAAAAGACACATACATTTAGAGGAGAGTGAGTGTAATTAAAGGCAATTTTTGGTCACCTTACCTCAAGATTCTTTTGTACCCTACTATCTATTGAATGTTGGTATCCCTACTTTGTTTGTATTTTGAGACTTCTATTCCCATGTGATGGTGTTTGGAAGTGGGGCCTTTGGGAGGTGAGTAGGTCATGAAGGCAGAGCACTCATGAATAGGATGAATGCCTTATAGAAGAGATCCAAGAAAGCTTCCATGCCCTTTCTGTTATGTCAGAAGACAGCCATGTGTAAACCAGAAAGCAGATTTTCACCAGACACAAAATCTGCTGGAACCTTGATCTTGGACTTTCCTGCTTTCAGTCCTGTGAGAAATAAATTTCTATTATTTGCAAGCCATCCACTCAAGTATTGTGTCATAGTGGCTCAAATGGCCTAAAACATGGCCCCATTTCATGCTTTGTCCCAAATCACATGCACATACAGACATAGACAGACAGACACACACACCATAATCCATGACTGGATCTGTGTAATACTTTTGAAGTTTAGGTACAACTTGGGGGAAATTGAGAGGAGAATATACAATTATATTAAGACTACATTTCTACTAATCCAGTGAAATGGAAATTAAACTGACTTACAATAAGCAAATACATAAAATTCTATTTCTTAGACACATAAATCCAAGGAATTTGATTCTTACTTATTGCATTTAAAAAAAAGATGTTATATAATTTGCCATATGTTATGCTGCAGAAAGGTGAGAGATTCAGGTAAGAACCGAAATTTCTGACTTTTACTTTAATGCTTTGTCCATGACACATCATAGGCACAGTTTCTAACTGTGAAGGTCAGGCTAGTTTTTAATTGTAATACAGCCATCAGGTCTCTTGGGTGACTTTATATGTTTCTAGTATTAGGTGCCTGAAAGTTTTTAATCTCAGTTTACTTATCTAACAGCACATAGCAAATCTGAGGAACAGCCTATATGAGGATATAGTCAAGAATATATCTAAATTTAATATTTACTTTTCTAGAGATAATCAAAGAGGTAAGGTGAATACTTCGGTAAAGCTTCTCTTTATGTATGTTTATTTAAAAAGTAGAGTTTCGTTTTATTTATTTCGTTTATTTAAAAAGTAGTTTTTTGTTTTCATTTGTAGTTTGCGGTTTGTTTTTTTCAGGATTATTTATTGCTCAGTAGAACATGCATGGCTACCAAAGAATTTAATGGGAGGTCTCATTTTATGAACTACCTGGGCTTTTGTTGTGTAAGGGAAGCAGAGTTCCAAGTAACTACTGCAGTGGAGAAGTCCCTGATTCCAAATATCCATGTCTTGCTATAACCTTTCCACAATGTTCCCAGAAAGTTAAAATGGAACATATTCCATGTGCTGCAGCTCTGGAGTCATTATATTGGTTTTAGATCATTTTGATAATTTGAGAAATGCAGAATGTCGGAAAACATACAGTGTTTTCATTTCCATTCAAATACCATGGCCGGTAAGGTTCTCCTTACATTGAAATTCTTACCCGAACGGGTTATATTTTGATGTATTTGTTGGTAGAAAAGAGTAATTCCACAGAGACCATAGCAGCAAAATAAAAACTCTAAGCTTCTCAGGATGGCTAATGTGCAATTGGTACCAGAGGTCCCAAAAGAGTTTAAGTCGTCACTTGTACCTATTCATATGGCATTCAGTCTCTGTTCTTTTAAACTCCAGTGGGCCATTTCCTGAGCTCATATTCCTACATTCCTATCTTCTAATATATACTTCTTTTGATATCTGACAGAATTAACAGTACAGTGTTGTAGGCTGTCTCCACACTAGCTTCATACAAAGGCAAATTTGATCAAATGCTGTTGTGCTGTACTTTCTGAGGAAGTGAAGGTAGCAGTTGTCTTCCTGTTGATGTTGTTTTCTGAGTAAAGAGGGAGCTCACACCTGTCAATCCACAGGCCCCTTCCATGTGCTTAGCTCTGTTGTAAGTGAGTAGATGTAGGGGGAGGAATTAAGAAGTGAGAGCCCTGATCCTATGTTCCTATGACATTTCCAGTCTCCTTGTAGTCACAGGACAATCGCACTTATAGGTATTGTCATCTTGGACACCGTGGACCAGCAGGAAGCTCTGCCTATTTGGAAAGGATTAAAACCAGTCAATATATCTGTAAATATTAAAAGAAGTGTGTTGACTAGCTCATCATCAGGGAAATACAAATCAGAACCACGATGAGATAGATACTACCTCACACCTGTACTACCTCACACCTGTCAGAATGGCTAAAATTAACAACACAGGAAATGACAAATATTGGTGAGGGTATGGAGAAAGGGGAACCCTCTTGCGCTGTTGGTGGCAATGCAAACTGGGGAGGCCACTCTGGAAAACAGTATGGAATTTCCCTTAGCAAGTTAAAAATAGAACTACCCTATGATCCAGCAGTTGCACTACCAGGTATTTATTCAAAGGATACATGAATACTAATTCAAAGGGATACATGCACCCGATATTCATGGCAGCATTATCGGCAATAGCTAAATTGTGGAAAGAACACAAATGTCCATTAATAGATGGGTGGATAAATAAGATGTGGTATATGTATACACAATGGAATATTACCCAGCCATGAAAAGGAATGGAATCTTGGCATTTGTAATGATGTGGGTGGAGCTAGAGTGTGTTCTGCTAAGTGAGTAAGTCAGTCAGAGAAAGACAAAGACCATATGATTTCACTCGTACGTGGAATAAGAATATGAATCCCTGAATTCTATTGCTGAAACCAACATTACCCTGTATATAAACTAACAAGCATATACATAAAAACTTGAAACAAAAAGTAATAAAATAAAATAAATGTGTTGAAAGCTTTTTCCACTTTCTCAGAATATTACCTTTTGAATTTATATTATGGTTATATGTTATCCAAAGAAGCTCAGCAGTATATTGCCTTTCTTTGTCTTACCACTGTGTTAGAAGAGCTATGAAAATGTGAGCTATTGTTATTTTGGTATTCTTATTATCAATAACTATAACTTCATATTGAACCCATTTAGTGGCTTCACGTTGATTAGAATAAGTTCTGACTTTGTTACAGTAGTCCACATGTCCCTCTACATGATTGGTTTTTGCCTCCTTCTGAAATTGCCCATTGGGCCACTATGTTTCAACTCTTCTCCCCTTTTAGGTTCTGGAACATGCCAAATTGTTTCCACTCTTAATGCCTTTGCAGCTGCCTGTTCTTCTGCATGGAAAACTTGACTAGTTGTTCCTAAATCCTTTCCAGGGCTGGTTCTGTCTTTTTCTTCAAATCTTAACCTACAGACAGTAAGTAGCCACACTTACAGTGAGCACAGTATAACATAGTATAACATCACTATATTGCACACCTGAAACTAATGTAGCATTGTGTGTCAATTGTACTTCATCCAGAAATACACACACACACACACACACACACATACACACGCACACAGTCTCAGCCTAACTATCTCATCAAACAGCGCTTCATCAAATTATTCAAATTAGAACCCTCATTATTCTCTTAATAGAGCTCTCTGCTTACTTTTATAATGATAATCTGGCATATAATTATGCTAGCCATTTGATCACTTATATATTTATAGTATCCTCCTAAACCCAAAGCCCCCCAAAAACTGGGACTTGATTCTATGCTGCAGGTGACCCAGTGCCTAGGATAGTGTCTAACACATTGTGAGCTGCTAATATTTGTTGAATGACAAAGAAACGAATGAAAAAGAAAAAGAGAGGAAAAGAGAAAGAAAGATGAAGGAGAGAAAGAAGGATGGAAGGGAAAGAAGAAAGGAAGAAGGAAAAAAAATCCTGCTTCTTTTTCAAGGTATGGCATAAATAAGAGAAATGAGGAAGAAGAGATTTTCAATTCCAAGAGGCAGGTTCTTTGCCTTTTTTGTATTGATATTTCCAGCACTGTGTCTGGCATTTAGTAGGGTTTGAAAAAGTTTTGTAGAAAACATGAAAGAGTAAATGAATAAATGAACAATGATGTTGCTATTTAGTCTCTATCTAGAAGAAATACAATCTGAAAAAATTCAGGCATCTTTTAAGAAGAAACCCCAGAGAATGTGCACCATTGTTGGAAGCTGTGAATTTGAAATAACTTCAGTTCCTATGAAAAACAGACAAAGCTATGTTATATGTGACTTTGGGGGCTGCTTCCATCTGAAGTTAGATTTTCATTTCTGATTTAATCCGTGTGTGTATAAGCCTATTATGATTATGCCAAAGTGAAGAATTGCACATTTAAATTGCAACTTTTTGGGGAAAAAAAAATAAAACTTCTGAAAAGATTTTTTTTTTGTCAATTTGAGGGCAATTTCGGCTCTGTATATCTCCAAATAACACTAAAATATGGAAACACTAAAAAAGATGGAAAAATTACTGAGACTGTATTTGAAATGTTAGCTTTGGTTCTGACTTGGTCTCTAGATGATAGCTCAACATCAAAAACCAACTGGCATTTAGACAAGACATCCTTAAGTTCTTTTGGTCCCCAGAGTTGCTGTTTCTTCCAGCTGCATGGTATTACCAGCTGCATATAAATTGGTGTCAGTTTGTGAGAGAATTCCTTGAGTTGTTTTGCTTTTTGTATTAGAAAAAGGAACTCTTAAAATATGAGTAAAATAACTTCTGAGATATAGCTTGCAGACAAACTGGCATTAGAAATGCTCATGGCACTGGTAAACAGCTCTGGTTATTTTATGGGGGTCTTCCTTGTCCTTTAGCCTAACACTCTCCTCTCACCACTTGGAGTCTGAGAGAAAGCTCATCCTTTGATAAACCAGTGGCATGAGAACTTCAGCCCTCACACTGTTAGTAAGGCGGCAGGTGAATGCCTGGTCCAAATTCACTCCCTTATGCTAGTAATGTAGGTGGAGAGCACAAAAATGACATCCACCAGTATCTCCATCTCTAGGGAGTTTCAACTGTCCCTGCCCTTCCAGAAGACAATTTTAGATTAGCAAATACATCTCCTTCATGAATAGTCTAGGCACTTAACAAACTGCTATTTCTTCACTGGTTCTGGTTCTGGTTCTTGGACAAGTGAGACTACACAAGAGACCTTTGAAAGAGTAGTCTTCGTTTTCTATAGCAAGTTGGATCACTTGGATGTCAGCCCCATTAGTTTTTCAAGCCATAGATTCTGGGGGTTCATCTCTTTGGTACAGATCCCGGGGTTGGGATCCCCTCTATGGGGCACCAAACTCTTGCTCCCCCAGTAGAAGACCGGACTGGTAAAATCCCTCTCTATTGTGTATCAGGGGTGGGATTTTTGGTGTTTTTTCCCCATGTGGTTTTTCTTCTTTATTGTGGAGGAGCTATGCATCTAGTTTTCAGCTCTTTTTCAGAGGGAAGTGATTCCTATGTAGCTATAGATTTGGGTGTCCATGGGAGGAGGTAATTTCAGGATCTTCCTACACTGCCCTTTTGCAGGAGTCCAGAATGTTAGTTTTTTATTTTTTAATCCTATGATAACCCACAGCAATGTTTCCTAATTGCCTTACACACTCTGACAAATTTTTATACTCAGATCCTCTACTGTCCAGTCCTCCATTGTCAAATCAAGTTATCTTTTTCTCAGATGTCTGAGAAAATACTTAGCTTTTACATAGGACTATATATATTATTAACAAGAGGAAATTAACCTAGAAGATGTAGACCTATATCTGTTATTAAAACTTTGCTCCACTGTGGTCAGCAAGAATGCATACTGGTGGTAAACCAAAGCACTGCGTTAAGAACATCAGGATGGATCTTTGATCTTTGTTTCTCTCTTTTTTTTTTTTTCCTTTTTAAAAAAATATTTATTTATTTATTTATTTAAACATATAATGTAACCCCACCACCCTCTCCCAACCCCCATCCCCCCCACCCCTCTCAGTTTGTTTTATGATGTTAAGAGTCTCTTTTGGTTTGTCTCCCTCCCGATCCCATCTAGTTTCATTTTTTCTTTTCCTACCCCCTTAACTCCCACCCCCGTTGCATCTCCACTTCCTCATATCAGGGAGATCATATGATAGTTGTCTTTCTCCTATTGACTTATTTCGCTAAGCATAATACCCTCTAGTTCCATCCATGTCATCGCAAATGGTAAGATTTCATTTATTTTGATGGCTGCATAGTATTCCATTGTATATATATACCACCTCTTCTTTATCCATTCATCTGTTGATGGACATCTAGGTTCTTTCCATAACTTGGCTATTGTGGACATTGTGGCTATAAACATTGGGGTACATGTGCCCCTTTGGATCACTACGTTTGTATCTTTAGGGTAAATACCAAGTAGTGCAATTGCTGGGTCATAAGGTAGCTCTATTTTCAATTTTCTGAGGAACCTCCATGCTGTTTTCCAGATTGGTTGCACCAGCTTGCATTCCCACCAACAGTGTAGGAGGGTTCCCCTTTCTTCACATCCTCACCAGCATCTGTCATTTCCTGACTTGTTCATTTTAGCCATTCTGACTGGTGTGAGGTGGTATCTCATTGTGGTTTTGATTTGTATTTCTCTGATGCCCAGTGATGTGGAGCACTTTTTCATGTGTCTATTGGCCATCTGGATGTCTTCTTTGCAGAAATGTCTGTTCATGTCCTCTGCCCATTTCTTGATTGGATTATTTGTTCTTTGGGTGTTGAGTTTGCTAAGCTCTTTATAGATTTTGGATACTACCCCTTTATCTGATATGTCGTTTGCAAATATCTTCTCCCACTCTGTCAGTTGTCTTTTGGTTTTGTTGACTGTTTCCTTTGCTGTGCAAAAGCTTTTGATCTTGATGAAGTCCCAATAGTTCATTTTTTCCCTTGCTTCCCTTGCCTTTGGC
>ML103978.1:0-29685 GCA_003697995.1 Taxidea taxus jeffersonii
TTTTTCAGGGTGTTTCTCAGTTTTTTTCAAGCACTTATCCCAAGCACTTTGCTAGATTTTGAAATTAGAGTGATTTATAAATTGGACTTGGTACATGTACAGATACTTACACTTTAAAATGAACTTTAGAATGTTTCTAGAGATCCAAAAAAAAGCATGTTGGCATTTTCATTGTAATTGCTTTATTTTTTCCTAAGATTTTTTTTTTTTTTTTAATTTATTTGTCAGAGAGAGAGCACAAGCAGGGGAGTGGCAAGCAACGGGAGAAGCAAGCTCCCTACTGAGCAAGGAACCCAAAATGGGACTCAGTCCCCTGGGATCAATGACCTGAGCCAAAGGCAGGTGCTTAATGTACTGAGCCACCCAGGTGTCCCTTGTTGTAATTGCTATTAATGAATTTTTTGGTAGTCTTTGTCTTTTCATTGTTATTTCTTCCCTTACAAGAAAAAGGTGTCAGCTTATGGTATTATAGTCTTTTCTACCCCAGAACAGTTTGAAAGGTTTCTTCATAAACCTTAATTGTAGAATTTACTGCTAGTTGTGGTTCTTATTTTTTTTTGTTGCTGTCATAAAGTCTTATAACTTCTATTGTATTTTTCAACTGGTGGGTTTTTTTCTATATGTCCTCTTATCCAATTATAATATCTTATGTTCCCAGAATAGTTATATAATACTAGTGATAATATACATCCATATTGTTTTAAAAAATTAGTAAACTGTATTTTAGAGCAGTTTTAGGTTTATAGAAAAGTTGAGCAGATAGTGCAGAGAGTTCCCATGTATTCCTTCTTCCTTGTAGTTTCCCTAGTACTAACATCTTGTGTTAGTGTGATGTGTATGTTAGATTGATGAGTAACATTTATACCTTATTATTAGCTAAAATCCATAGTTTACATGAGGATTCACTCTTTGTGCTATACAGTTGTGTGGATTTTGACAATGTATAATGTCAAATACTCATCTTTACAGTATTCTACAGAATAGTTTTACCACACTGAAAATGCCCTGTTTGATCTGTTCATCTCTCTTTACTGCCTCCCCTCTTTCCCCCACCTCTGTGCCCCTGGCAACTACTGATTTTCTTACTATCTCTATAGTTCTGCCTTTGCCCAGACTGTTACAAAGTTGGATCACACAGTGCATAGTCTTTTCAGACTGGCTTCTTTCACTAAGAATAGAAATTTTAAGTTTCCCTATATGTCTTTTTGTGGGTTGATTGCTCATTTCTGTTTATTGCTGAATAATAATAATTCCATCGTATGGATGCACCAGTCTATTACCTATTGAAGGACATTTTGATTGCTTCTGGTTTTTGGCAGTTAAGAAGTTGCTATAAATGTATGTGTTTAGTTTTGTGTAGACATACCTTTTTTTTTTTTTTACAGTAAGCTTTGTACCGAACATGGTGCTTGAACTCGCAACCCTGAGATGAGGCTTTAACCCACTGAGCCACCCAGGCGCCTAGAGGTTTATCTACTTTATTGATCTTTTAAAACAACCAGTTTTGGGGGGCACCTGGGTGGCTCAGTGGGTTAAAGCCTCTGCCTTCGGCTCAGGTCATGATCCGAGGGTCCTGGGATCAAGCCCTGCATTGGGCTCTCTGCTCTGTGGGGAGCCTGCTTCCTCCTCTCTCTCTGCCTACCTCTCTGCCTGCTTGTGATCTCTGTCTGTCAAGTAAATATATAAAAAATCTTAAAAAAAAAAAACAAAAAAACAGTTTTTGGTTTTGTTGATTTCCTCTGTTGATTTCCTATTGTCATTTCATTGATTTCTACTTTATTTTTTATTTTTTTATATATTTGTTTTTAACATTTTTTGAATGTTTTTTTCTATTTTTTCTATTTTTATATTGTTCCTTTTCTAGTTTTCTAAGGTGGAAGCTTAGATTACTGATTTTAGATCTTTTCTAATATATACATTTCATGCTATAACTTTCCTTCTATATACTACCTTAGCTATATCCCACAAATTTGGTAAGTTATAATTTCATTATCACTTAGTTCAAAATATTTTAGAAGTGTGTTGTTTAATTTCCAAATATTTTGGGTAGTCCACTTATCTTTCTGTTAGTGACTTTTAACTTAATTACATTATAATCTGAGAGCATTCACTCTCTCTTCTTTTAAATTTATATGATTTCTCTTCTTTTAAATTTAAGGTGTATTTCATGTCCTGGAATGTAGTCTATCTTGGTAAACATTTCATGTAAGCATGAGAAGAATATTTTTTTCTGTTGATGTTAAAGTATTATACAAGTGTCAGTTAGATACAATTGATTGATGGTGCTCTTTAGTTAAAATACATCCTTACTGATTTTCTGCCTGCTGGATCTGTCAATCACTGATAGAGTTGTGCTAAGTTTCCAAGTATAATTAGTGGATTTGTCTTTTTCTACTTGCAGTTCTGTCAGATTTTGCTCATATTTTGATGCTTTGTGTTAGGGACGCAGACCTTAAGAATTGTATGTCTTTGTGAAGAGTTGACCTCCTTATCATTATGTAATGTTCTTCTTTATTTCTGATAGTAACCGTACTCTGCAGTCTGCTTTGTCTGACACTGGTATAGTTACTCCAGCTTTCTTTTTATTACTGTTGGTGTGGTATATCTTTCACCATCCTTTTATTTTGGGGGGCAGGGTGGAGTATAAAATGGATTTTAATGTTCAAACTAATATTATTGGTCCCCAGCTGTCAACTTTGTATATGATTTTCTCTTCCTCCCCCCCAGGTTTTCCTCATATAAGTCAATCCTTTAACTTTTGCTAACTGCCTTTAAAATTTTTTTTTTAATTCAAGTGTAGTTGGCATACAGTGTTATATTGTTTCAGGTGTACAACTTAGCCACTTGACAATTACATACATTATGTAATGTATTCACTATGCTAGATTTAGTTACCATGTGTTATCATACAAAGCTATTAAAGTATTATTGATTGTACTCCCTGTGCTGTACTTTTCATCCCCATGACTTACTAATTTTAGAACTGGAAGTTTGTGCCTTTTAGTCCCCTTCACCTATTTTGCTCATCCCCCAACCACCCCCATCACTTTTATAACCTGTGTTTTTATATCTCACCACACATAGTTGGGTTTCATTTTCTTTATCTACTCTGCCAGTCTCTTTATGTTTAGATCATTCACATTTAAAATGATTATTGGTACAGTTTCATCAATATTTATCATATTTATAAATGTTTTCTATTCAGTTCACTTGTGTTTTGTATCTTTTCACATGTTTTACTTTCTTTGGTTTTAGTTATTTAGCATATCAGTTATACTTCTTTAAAAACTTCTTATGATTGTTCTGGAGTTTAAAATACATATTTATGCCTAATCTAGTTTGCTTTCAGCAATATACTGCTTCATGTGTAGTACAGGTACCTTGTAATGAAGTATTCTTACTTCTTCCCTCGTGTCCTTACACCATTGCTGTCATTCATTTCACTTATCCAAAAGATTTAATCACCAAATACATTGTTACTGTTACTCTGAACATTTATCTATTAGGTCAGTTAAAAATAAGAAAAGTAAAATATTTTATTCTACTTCCATTTTTCTCCTTCTCCAGTACCCTTCCTTTCTTTATATACATCCTAGTTTCTGACCTCTACCATTTTTCTTCTCTACAAAGAATCTCTTTTAACATTTCTTGTAAGGCAGATCTACTGTGCAGATATGCCCTTAGTTTTTAATCTGAAAAAATATTTTTTCTTTACTTTTGAAATAATTTTGTGGACATAAATTTTCTTTAAATTAAAATTTTCATTCTACTCTTCTTGCTTACATGGTTTCTCAAGAGACATCCAGTGTAATCCAGTGTTGTGCTATCAGTAAGGTTTTTGTTTTTGTTCTTTTCCCTCCAGCTATTTTCAAGATTTTTTGTCTTTGGTTTTTAGCTATTTGAATATAATATGTCTAAGTGGTGTTTTTTGTTTGTTTGTTTGTTTTACATTTACCCTATTTGGTATTCTCTGAGTTTCCTAGATCTGTGATTTGGTGTGTGTCATTAATTTTGGAACATTCTCAGCCATTCTCAGTTCAAATATTTCTTCCACTTTATCTCTTTCGTCTTTCTGGTATTTCTGTTATACATATGTCATACCTTTTGTAATTGTCCCACAGTTCTTGAATATGTTTTCTTTTTTTTCTCTTTGTTCAGTTTGGGAAGTTTCTATTCATACAACTTTAAACTCACTGATTCTTTTCTTGGCAATATCCAGTCTATTGATGGTCTCATCAAAAGGCATTTTTTAAGATTTTATTTTTTTAGTTTAATTTTTAAAAATATTTATTTATCTGTCAGAGAGAGAGAGAGAACAGAAACAGGTAGAGTTGCAGGCAGAGCAGGCAGAAGGAGAAGCAGGCTCCCTGCTGAACAAGGACTCTGGGTTCATGACCTGAGCTGAAGGCAGACACTTAACTGACTGAGCCACCTAACTGTCCCTAAGATTTTATTTTTTAAGTAATCTCTACACCCAACACAGGACTCAAACCCACAAGAATGATATCAAGTCACATGTTTCACCCATTGAGCCAGCCATTCCTGAAAGACATTCTTTATTTCTGTTACAGTATTTTTTATTTCTAGCATTTTTTTTTAAGATTTTATTTATTCATTTGTCAGAGAGCACAAGCAGGGGGAGTAGCAGGCAGAGGGAGAAGTAGGCTCCCGCTGAGCAGAGAGCCTGATGCAGGACTCAGTCTCAGGACCCCAGGATCATGACCTGAGCCACGGGCAGACGCTTAACTGACTGAGCCACCCAGGCATCCCTCTAGCATTTCTTTTTGGTTCTTAGCATCTCCATTTCTCTGCTTACTTTACCCATATCTTCTTTCATGTTGCCACTTTGTCCGTTAGAGCCTTAGCATATTAATCATAACTGTGTTAAGTCTGCAGTGTGGTAATTCCAAAGTCTCTGCCATTATCTGTGTTTGGTTCTCATGCATGCTTTGTTTCTTCAAACTGGTTTGGATTTGTTGTTGGCTTTTGGTGTTTGGTTTCTGGTTGGTTTGGGGGTTTGTTGTTTTTTGTTTTGTTTTTTTACATTTAGCATGCTTTGTAACTTTTTTTGAAAGCCCAATAAGTTCTATCATTAATGGGAACTGAGGCAAAGAGACCTTCAATGTTAAATTTTTGCTTAGGAGTTATGCTGCGTTTAATGTTTGCTGTAGCTGTAGGTGCAGAGGCTTCAGTTTCTTCTAGTGTCCTTAATGTCCCACTCCCCTGTTGTCTTTGGGTTTTTGGAAGCTCATTTTTTAAGATTTATTTTTTTTTATTTTAGCACATATGGGGTGAGGGGAAGAGGGAGGGAATCTCAAGCAGACTCCCCACTGAGCACAAAGCCCCATGCAGGGCTTGATCTCAAGACCCATAAGATCATGACCCCAGCCAAAACATAGAGTCGCATCTGAGCCACACAGACACTCTGAAGCTCATTTTTAAATATAGTCTGTATCTTACAACTCTTTTGGTTGTAATCCACTGTTATTATACAGGAGCCTTGTTGATGATGTGGTGATAAGGTATTGTAGATGAGAAGCATTCTGTCATCTCATGATTAAGTCTAACTTTTTTTAGTGGGCTGAATCTAAGGGCTGTGACTTTAAGAAGAGTTTCTTCTTTTAAATTTTATTTATTTATTTGACAGAGAGAGAGATCACAAGTAGGCAGAGAGGCAGGCAGAGGGGGGAGCAGGCTCCCCTCTGAGCAGAGAGTCAGAAGCAGGGCTCGAGACCATAACCCCAGCCGAAGGCAGAGACCAACCCACTGAGCCACCCAGGCGCCCCAAGAAGAGTTTCTTTTATTTTCTTTATTTTTTTCCCCTTATGTGAGACAGGGAATCTGGAGGGCTCTAGTTATCTAATTCTCCTTCCTCTAGGCCAGATAAGGCTTTAGTAATTTTCCTTAAGGGCCGGCCCTTAAGGAGAAAAGAACACTCTGGGCATATTTAAAATTGACTGCCTTCACTCTCCCCATGCTGGAAAGCCCTAAGTTTTCCTCCAGTCTTTACCTTAGGACCCTGGTAAAATTCCTGGACGTAAAACTCAGAAAAGCAGAAAAACGTGGGCAGCCCCACAGCCCCAGCCCCTGTCAGAGTTTTTATCTTTCAAGATAATCCATACTAGACCTCCCATCAATTCATCGATCTCTGTTTAAGTATTCCTACCGGTTATGATTCTCTATATTCGGCTATCTCCAGTGTTTCAGGGAGGCAGTTTGCCTTGTGACGTCAGTTCTCTGATGGATTTAAGAAGAATTGGTAATTTTCAGTTCAGCTTTTTTCTTGTTCTGAGGATGGCAGTGTTGGCTTAGTTGGCTTACAACTTCTAAGCTCATATGTCTGAGCAAAAACTTGTAAGGTGCTTGTCCTTATCTTTATTCTTGTTTTTATATTATCAGCATGATGTGGACTATTAGTTTATAACTGAAATATGAAATATGTAAGTATATGTGATTATGTTTTGTGTTTGATCCTTGTTTAAGAAATGGGACCCAAAAAATGTTCTATAATAAAAAGTACCCAAGAACTACTTTTTTAATTCTGTGCAATTAAGAGGAAAGGATTCAGTGACTTTGGTAAGCCAAGAATTTACATTCATTGTTTTTAGTACTGTTTCTTGGCCACAGTGTTCTTTGAATAAGCAATGTAGGGATAAAGGGGACATTTGAGAGGGACCTCCAACTTATCTTTAATCATAGTATCTCTGCTTTTTACTTTATGTATAAAGACTCTAAGTCCTATTTTGTTTGAAAAAATGGTTCTGCTGCTATGAAAGACATTTGAAAGCCACTTTTGTTTGTTTTTGTTTTTTTTAGAATTTATTTATGTATTTATCAGAGAAAGAGCCCAAGCAAAGGGAGCAGCAGGCAGAGCAGGCAAAAGGCTCCTCGCTGAGCAGGGAGCCCGATGTGGGACTCAGTACCAGGACCCAGGGATCATGACCTGAGCCAAAGGCAGACACCCAGCTGACTGAGCCACCCAGGTGTCCCTGAAAGCCACTTTTTTAGAATACATCATTTCTCATTGATACCTGGCTAATAGCTATTATAGAAAAGACAAATTATTTTCCTTTGGGAGAACTGTAGTCTATATCGTGTTTTTATTCAGAGTTGTATCGTTAGAGAGTCAAGTAGAATTTAGAAGATCTCAATAAACGTTTCCAATGTGGAAGCTGTTCTTCCACATTTCCTGTAGAAACTAGGGACTTCTGTTTGCTCTAATAAATTTCATATTCCCTGGACCACGTAGGAATCTCCTCAAGAGATGTTGAGGTTCAAGCTACTGGGTTCCTACTGAAACTTTTGTAGTTGTAGTTCCTCCTAAAGATTCTAACATAAGGCTTCCTTCCTCCTACTATATAATCCTTAAAGATACTTTTGCATCAGGATGAGATTTGAATAATCATTCGTCTCTTGGGAAATAACAGAGAACAACAGGAAACATCAGCCTCACTATATGTGACCAATGAATGAAAACAAGAATTTGTATTCTCTATAAAGGTGCTTTTACTTCTTATAGAAGTATCATCCAAAATCCGTGGTGAATCTTTAATTGCTTCTAGTGATTGAGATTTCAGAAATAATGTAGTCAGTTTAAGGAGTTAAATGAAAAAAATTAAAATGTTTAACAAAAACTGATGGCAGTTTTATACATTTTGTTTTAAGGTAAAGAAGTTTCTAAAGATTAGTTGAGCATGATATATAATTATCTTGAAGGATTTGGAAATACTTGGTATAGAATAAGATATCCAGAGTAGAAATTTATAATTCATGATACATCAGTGACTGCTTAATTCTAGTTAAATTGCCAGTTTATGTTGAAATTAATTCAGTAGTTAGGTTACTTGACAGTTTGGAATTCATTTTATAGTATCTTTTGTCTAAATTTTGTGGCCATAAGACCAGAAGGTATCTTCAGAGGGTTGATGTTTTGCATCCTGGAGTTTTTATCATATTAGCTCAATGTCTGGCACATAAAGGGCTTTTAATTAATATTTGTTGAGCTAGTTAAACCTAGCCTGTTGGTATCTTATTTTTTCAACTGAAGGTAACAGCCCATCACCTTGCTGTTCCCACATTTATAAAATATTTTACATGAAAGCTATAGAATCAATGGGTATTTTGTTAATATTATTATACTTAAAGTTTGAACTAATAAGCCTTTATAAATGTAAGATAAATTTTATGTAATACCTCTTGGTAGCATTAGCTTGAGGTATATTCCTTGGGCCTTAACTACTGATGCATGAAAATGTACTATTAGGAAAAGCTCTAATTCCTTCCACAACTGATGGTAGAACTTTCTATTTTACTTCTTCTTCCAAACACTGGATACCAAAGAGTATTTAAAGATGATACCCAAAACGAAAAGTGTGTGTGTGTGTGTGTGTGTGTGTGTGTGTGTGTGTGTGTGTATACACACACTTATCTTTTTTTAAGTATTCCTACCTAGTTACTGTTATACATATATATATATACATACACATATATGCATAGTTATACATATATATACATATATATGTGTATATATATATATACACACACCATATATATGAAATTTGCCAAATAGTGTTGAAGGCCTTCTTAGAGTTTATTTAAACTATTGGGGAATAGAATTTACTAAGGTGAGAATCTAGCTTGCATCTTACTAATAACCTTATCCCTTAGAAATTATTCACAGGGGACGCCTGGGTGGCTCAGTTGGTTGAGCGGCTGCCTTCGGCTCAGGTCATGATCCCAGCATCCTGGGATCGAGTCCCGCATCGGGCTCCTTGCTCAGCGGGGAGCCTGCTCCTCCCTCTGCCTCTGCCTGCCTCTCCGTCTGCCTGTGCTCGCGCTCTCTCTCTCTCTCTAATAAATAAATAAAAAAATCTTAAAAAAAAAAAAAAAGAATTCACAGAATAAGAGAATTACGTACCAGTGCTAACCTGTTAAACCTACTATGCTTTCAGAATTTGCCAGTATTAAAAATAAGAAAAAATTTATAGCATCATAGATACTGGGTGTAAAAATATACTTCAGTTTTTATGTAGGTATAAACTTATGCATATTATCCAAGTAAACAACCATGTATTAGAGTAGGAAAAAAGGTCTTAGACATATCTGGTTTCAAATCCCAGCTTTTGCCACATAGTTGTATGTTCTGGAAAGTTACTCTTGAAAGCTTGTTTTCCTTAGCAGTAAAGTGGGGATAATTTTACCTTTAACAAAGAGCCATCATAGAAATCAGATAAGATGTTGTTTGTGAATATATGAAATACAGAGTAAGTAGAAAGCAAAATGAAGAAGTTCAGGTCGGGAAGTACTTATGCTGTGAGTAGCTTTCTCAGGAAGAGTGTGAAGTGATATATAGCCATATCTTTCAAGGAGTCCATGTGAGTATTCAGCCTCAAATTCATTTGTACAAATTCATTTGTATGTTTTATTTGTCTCATTAAAAACAGACAAGTACACACTCATTCATTCATTTTTATTTTATCTCAAAGCTTATGTTTAATTAAGTATAACGTACTTATTGAAATGCCTAAATTGTGCATATGTACTTCTACTTTGATATGTGATTAAAATTTTGGTGGAAGATACAGATTTTGAAAGCATATTTATTTAAACATGATTCCTGAGAATATATTTCCTACATTGGTGTGTAAAATATATGACTGCTTCACAGACCAGTAGGTTAGTAGGAGCTGGGACTAGAGGATCAAATAGCAAAAACAGAAACCCTTTCCTCTATTAATTATTATTACTACTCCTACTATTTATATAATATTATTAATTATTAGAAGGGAAAGAGATAGGGCCAAAGACATTTGGTTTTGACTATCTTCCATTCAAATTCCTTTCCTATGTTTGAGATAATTTCCCATAATTTTAGTCTTACTGGAAGACAGGACATATCTCTTTCTACAAAAGCCAAAAAAAGGAAAAAAGCCAAATATTTGCTTACTCTCCCATTGCTTTCAGCAGCTAAGCCAATCATTAGTTGCTCTTACCAGTGGCTTTGAATCTAGACTGACGATGGCAGACAGACGGCTGGAGCAGCGCAGTATGTAGTTTTGCAAGGGCACCAGTCCTGGTTGGGGCTGTCCAGTTGGCACTTGTAATTTTTAGTCCCGTGTTAAGGCAGTAAAATAATTTCTTTTGATAATGAACTTAGTTGTCTTTTTGTATTGTTTGTATATTTTGGAGTTCTACAATTGGATATGTAATAAAATTGGGTAAGTCTGCCCCCATCATTGTTGGCTTGGGCTTTTCCCTCCAGATTTTATCAGCTTGTTACTAAATCTCATTTGAATATAAAATAATGCATACCCTTGGTATTTCTTTGGCCAGTGAATGTTATCCTTGTAAAGCAACTAGATGTCAAGGGTTGAGGTAAAAGTTAATTGTTCTAAATTAACAATATAGCTTTTTTTTTTTTAACAATATAGCTTTTTTAAAAGCTGTCTTTGCAGTGTAAG
Organism: Taxidea taxus jeffersonii; assembly: GCA_003697995.1. Lineage (NCBI taxonomy): Eukaryota > Metazoa > Chordata > Mammalia > Carnivora > Mustelidae > Taxidea > Taxidea taxus. The sequence continues at coordinate 10,461 of ML103978.1, forward strand.
TTTTTTTTTTTGATGTATAGTACTATCATTGAGGTGCATTTGTTAACATTTAAATGCACATCTTTTAAACTAGAATTTTCCTATTAAAAAACCTATATCCCATGTGTTTTAAGTCAAATTAAATGTTTTTGCAGCAGGAGGGCTAGTAAGAGGGACATGGAATCCTTTTCAATTATTAAAGAAAAATAGCCTGCCACGAACTTCAGCAACTAAGAAAACCTTAATTGAAACTCTTTGAACTAAAATGCTATTTTCAACCCTTTTATTTATATTTTAAAAACAAAGGAAACAATCATAGCTTTTATAGCCACAGATGTTTGTTTCTAAACTGTTCTTTTAAATGTGGTGAATTATTAAAATAGCATAATATGTGTTATTTGTATGTATAACCTGCATCGATTGCAGACTTTTAAATAATAAAATCTTTAAGGTAGTAGGAAAAGTGTGCTTTCTTTACTTCATTTATTTATGTTTATGATGCGTAAGAAATTTTTTTTAAAATATTTTATTTATTTATTTGACACAGAGAGAGAGAGAGATCACAAGTAGACAGGCAGGCAGAGAGAGAGAGGGAGGAAGCAGGCTCCCCGCTGAGCAGAGAGCCTGATTCGGGGCTCGATCCCAGGACCCTGAGATCATGACCTGAGCCCAAGGCAGAGGCTTTAACCCACTGAGCCACCCAGGTGCCCCATGATGCGTAAGAAATTGATTGATGGTAGGAAAAGTGATAGTAATAACCATTGTATAATGGCTTTATTTTCAAGTGGAAAGTGTTGTCGCCTTAAGCAGCTGCTTAGAGTATGTAGAATCCACAAACTTGCACCTAGTAGCCTTATGCAAATATTTGTTCAGTTGAAACAAACAGCTGAAGGAAAAAAGAATTTGGTGAAGGGAATTTAAATAAAGGAGTAGGGGCACCTGAGTGGCTCAGTCGGTTAAAGCCTCTGGCTTCGGCTCAGGTCATGATCCCAGGGTCCTGGGATCAAGCCCCACATCCCGCTCTCTGCTCAGCAGGGAGCTTGCTTCCTCCTCTCTCTCTGCCTGCCTCTCTGCTTACTTGTGATCTCTGTCTGTCAAATAAATAATAAAATCTTTAAATAAATAAATAAAGGAGTAAAGGCTAATCCTGAACTTCAGCTGCAGCTGTTTAAAGAGCAGTGGACTAGCCATTATAAATTGTATTGATGATGTATTTGAAAATAATATGTACCTTTGAAAGATGGCCAATGTTGAAGAAAAATTCAAATACAGTTACTCTAATAAATGTATTAAATATTGGTTAAATTTATCATTACTTAGCCAGATATTGTAAATCTAGTTTCTATCTTTTGTGACAGTAATGAGATCAAAGGAAAAGTGTTGTTTCTGTTGTTTTTATATTATATATATATATATATGTATATTATTACACTTAAGTATAGGGTTCAATAGAAAGGAAAAGATAGAAGATGCAAAAGAGGAGGTAGTTTATGAAGGTTTGTAACAGATTCCGGGATATACAAGAAGGAATTAACCCTGGAAACAGTAACTTCTTAAGATCCACGAGAAGGGGGAACTATGAGTAATGACAGAAAGTTTAATACAGAGGAAAAGGAAGTTAGGGCAACTCTAATAGAATAAACTTAAATTCTTTCAGGAATAAGCCTTTTTTTTTTTTTTCAGACACTTAACTGATATGGCAATATCCCGAAATTTACAGACTCAAACTATATAGGGGAAGACAAACTCTGAAACAATCAGATTGAAATTTAGTGTTTAACAAAAGGTGAAAAAGTTGGGAGCAGTTTTGTAGGGAATGTTTTCAGGAGCAGAAATTAGTAGAATAAGTTGTAATGATGAGAATCACTTGATAATCGGGAGCATTAACTTGGAGGTGGACTAAACTTTATTTAGCAAGGCTTGGCAACTTTGGAATATTAGAAGTCTCAGGGAAGGGATTAGTAGGATAGACTTGGGAATATTAGAAGTACTTTGGAATATTAGAAGTCTGGAATATTAACTTGGGAATATTAGAAGTCTCAGGGTAGGGATTAGTAGGATAGATAGTTATTAGAAATCTCAGGGTAGGGATTAGTAGGATAGACAAGGTGAAAAGACAATAGATTACTAATGGGACCACTACTGCTGTTACTACTACTAATGATCATGATAATAGCTCTCATTTATCGTCGGCCTGATATTTGCCAAGTGGCTTTACATTTATCAAATTTAAGCCTCACAACCACCCCGAAAGATAGATTACCAGTAAGTAAAATGAAAGATAGATTATCAGTAAGTAAAATGAGTTTCAGAAATGTTATTTGTCCAGTGCTTCCACCTGTGGTTGTGCTTCCACACCCCTGGAGGGGAGGGGTGTGCTATTCATATTAGAGATGTCAGAGAATGTATTTTTATTACAGTGTTTTTTTAGGAGGTAAAAGCATCTTAGTGAAGGCATTCTTTTAATTGTACATATAGCCATACTGTGGCAGCAGTTTATCAAATTTTATGAGTAACAGTCCCTGTTTTGTGTAAAAACACACAAACACACACGGCAAGGGGTACAGCTTTCCAAGGAAATTGTCGAAAATGTTTACAGCCTGGGCAGTTAAATCACAGGGAATTTTTATTTTCGTTTAGATACGCTTGAATTTTTCTGGTTTCTTTAAGTGAACATGTTGTTTATTTTGGGTGGCAGGGGTAGGTTATTGAGGGAAAGGTAGTAGTAAGGAAAATTGTTCTAGACACACTAATATACAGTAGTGGCATCCCACCTATCTCTTTCCCGATCCCATTCCCAAAAAATCAGTAACATTCTACAAACTCACTATCTGTTTTGCACTGGAATTGCATTTAAGCTTTAAAAATCCAGATTTTCCAATTAATGTATTTGGAAACTGTAACTCGTTTTTACCCTTATATGATCATTGCAAACAGCTCCATTCTTAGTTATACTAGTAATTGTACCTTCACCAGTCAATGAATGGTTTGTATGACTTGAGTAGTTAGATAAATAGTAAACAGACGTGGGATAGAGGGGAAAGGTAGTAGATAAGAGGTAAATAATAAGACTCTATGCAGGGCAGGTGAAGTGATAAGCACTTGAAAATCCCTGTGATCTTAAAACTGTACATATATACAGCTTCATAAGTTTAGTAATTTGATTTAAAGAAGCACTAATTTTATCTCTTTTTTTTTGTCACTGATAAATTCATCAATTTCGTGTGTTGTGAATAAACTTGATTCATTTAATGTACTATGAAATATTTTAGAATCAGGTATCATTTTGACCAGTGACTAGTAGTAGTACATTTGGGTTTTGGTGTGTGTACAAACAGCTTTACCTTTCAATTAATAATTTATAGTATTTAGGTAAGATACTAAAAACAAAATAAGAAGTGCCTCCTTGTGACAATTATTAGAGCTCCAGCCATATTTATTTCATATTAATGAAATAGCATTGTTTGTACTGAAAATTAAGAGATTCCAAAACTAAAAATATAATTTTAATTACACAGTAAGCTCTTTTTTTTTTTTACATCCCCACGACTTACTTTATAACTAAAAGTTTGTATATTTTCCCTTTACCCCTTTGTCCACTCGCCATCCCCCACCTGACAACCACCAGTCTCTTTATCTATGAGCTTAGTTATTTTTTTTTTTTTTTAGATTCTACATATAAGTGAGATTATATGGTATTTGTCTTTCTCTGACTTACTTCACTTGGTATAATACCCCCTATGTCCATTCATGATGTTGCAAATGGCAAGATTTTATTCTTTTTTATAGCTGAGTAATCCATTATATATGTGTATACCACAACTTTTTTATCTATTCATCTATCAGTGGACACTGAGGTTGCTTCCATGTCTTGGCTCTTGTAAATAATGCTGCAGTTAATATAGGGCTGTATATATCTTTTATAATTAGTGTTTTCATTTTCTTCAGATAAATACCCAGAAGTAGATTCATTGGATCATATGGTAGTTCTATTTTTAATTTCTTGAGGAACCTCCAGACTGTTCTCCACAGTGGCTGTACCAGTTTGCATTCCAAACAGCAGTGCACCAATGTTCCCTTTTCTCTGCATCTTCAACACTTGTCACTTTCTTGTCTTTTTTTTTTTTTTTTTCAATACTAGCCATTCTGACAGGTGTGAGATGATATCTTATTGCTTGGATTTGCATTCCCCTGATGATGAGTGGCATTGAGCATCTTTTCATGTATCTGTTGGGTATCTGTATGTCTTTTTTGGAAAAAATATCTATTCAGATTCTCTGCTGTGTTTTAATTGAGTTGCTTATTTTTTGCTATTGAGTTGCATGAGTTCTTTATGTATATTGGATATTAATCCCATATTAGATACATGATTTGCAAATACTTTCTCCCATTCAGTAGGTCGCCTTTTCCTTTTGTTGATGGTTTCCTTTGTTGTGCAGAAGCTTTTAATTTGATATAGTCCCACTTACTTATTTTTGCTTTTGTTGCCTTTACTTTCAAATCAAATCCAAAAAACTCATTGCCAAGACTGATAGCAAAGAGCTTACCACCTGTGTTTTCTCTTGAGAGTTTTATAGTTTCAGGTCATACACTCAAGTCTTTTATCCATTTTGAGTTAATTTTTGTGTATGGTGTAAGATAGTTGTTCAGTTCATTCTTTTGCATGTGTCCGTTGAGTTTTCCCAAAACTATTTATTGAAGAGACTTCCTTTCCCCTTTCCCCAACATATATTCCTGGCTCCTCTGTTATAAATTAATCATATATGTGTGGATTTATTTCTGGGCTCTCTACTGTTCCACTGATCTGTGTGTCTCTTTATGCCAATGCCATACTGTTTTAATTACTACGGCTTTGTAATATAATTTGAAATCAGGCAGTATTATGCTTCCAGGTTTATTCTTAAAATTCTTTGGCTATTCTGAATCTTTTGCATTTCCATATAAACTTTAAGATTGTTCTTTTTCTACAAAAAATGCCATTCGCATTTGGATAGGGATTGTATTGAATCTGTAGATTGCTTTGGGTAGTTTGGACATTTTAACATTATTAATTTTTCTAAACCATGACAGCTTCACAATAAACTTTTGGTATATATTTGTATAAGAATGTATTTGAATGGTATAATGATTCTTGACATTGTCTTTTATAATTCAATATTCAATTACCCTTGATTAAAATTTATTTTAAAATTTCTATCATATATACTGCACACCAAGAACTGGTTTAAATACAGACATACTTTTATGATACCATAAAAAAATCAAGTCCTAAAAAAGCTCTGCCATAAACTTTAAAGATACTGATTATGCAAATATTTGAGTTGCTATTTAGTAATTGAAGCCTTTTACTGTCTGGATTCCAGTATTCTCTTTGATTGCCATATATTCTAATTAATAAGGGAAAATAGTATCTGACTTTCTTTAGGTTGTATCCTTGCCATGTACCTGCTCAGACATTTGTACATTGTTAAGCCCCCAGGTATGAATAGGGTATGATGTTAGAGAAATGAGGGCTGTGGATTCTTAAACATGGAAAAACAAAATGTGAATTCAGCTAAAAAGCCAGACTTACCAGAATTTGTAGCATTTAGACTGTTGGATCTAATATTTTAGAGTTTTTATATGTAACATGAGGTCTAGTAAATGCTTAAGCAGCTTCTAAAAGTACAAGAGAATATGGTATTTGTTTGTAAAACAGTTTTCTCTTGTGTTTTAAAATGACATATGATTTACTTTCAAGAGATTCTTAGCTGACTTTCATTGAAGGTAGGGAATTGAGAATGAAATATAATAGATTTAAATTACCAAAAGTCTTCAGTATCATTGAATAATTTGATTTTGAAACATAAAGAGAAGTTTTCAAAATAATTTCAAAATATTCTTTGAAATGAAATGAATGTGAGCGTTGCCTACACTATTATGCCTAGTATTTCTATATATTGATCTGGGGCTTTTGTATTAGGAGAGCAAGTCTTCTGATTTAAAGAGTATATGCAAATGCCAGAAAATTTCTACTACTTTTGTTCTTTTTAGGTGGTTTCAGACACCCTCACAGGTTTTCTACCATGCAGCAACTGAACACGGAGGCAAAGATGTATATCCAGGGCAATGTCTTTGGGAAGGTTGTGAACCTTTTCAGCGACAGAGGTTTTCTTTTATTACCCACTTACAGGTACACTTTCTTCATACTATTTGGTCAGTAACTCACCTGGTTGCATTAAAGATCTTGATGCATATTCTTTTACTTCTTCTTTCTCAAAAAGGATAAGCACTGTTCAAAAGATGCCCTGCTTGCAGGATTAAAACAAGATGAACCAGGACAAGTGGGAAGTCAAAAATCTTCTACCAAGTAAGAACCATGAGTTTACTTCCCATTGCACATACAAAAAGAAAAGTCAAGAAACTAGGCAAAACGTAGTACCAGTAAAAGCTTAGCATATTGGGTAACCAGAGACCTAGGTTCTAGTTGAGCTCTACCATTAACCAGCTGTGCAGCCCTATTCCAACTGCCTAAATTCTCTGAGCACTTTTCATTCTGGCTAGAACGCATAGTCTGTTAGGACTTCGTAGCTGTTTTGATTCTAATTTGTATACAAGTCATTAGAAGTGATGACAGATGATATTTGAGAAATGCTTTGTAAACTGGAAATGTATATATGGTCCTTTGTCCTTTGAGAGAGTAATTGAATATGTATTTGATAATGGTGAAGAGATTTCTTCCTACAACCAGTCCTCTGAGCACAGGCCAGGGTGTCGTGTGAGGATTGTATACATATCACATTTACTATATGGTTGTTCATTTATCTGTTATTTCATGAGCCCCATACTTATAAGGCATGTAGTTCAAGTTCTAGTTGGGTGTAGATTCCTGTAAATGCCTTATTGGATTTACCAAGTATTTATCTCCTACTCTAACTGAGGCCTTTAGTTGTAGAGTCTGTAACCTAAATAGTATGCTTAACTCTCAAAATGTGAAAATATATTAATTTGTCACCATTTATTGAGATATTGTTGTGTACTTGGCATTGTGCCAGAGATACAGAATTCTAAGAACAGGATCTAGTCTTTAGATCTTAACAGAACTGAAATTCTGGAAGAAGAACTAGAAGTATGGGAACACAAGCTGTTTACTTTACTTCATTCATTCCATTATTATTCAGTGAGCATCCACTGTGTGCTAGGCACTAAAATGTGGTATGAGGTATATGTGACCAATGTATATTTTGCCATTCAGTGTCTAGAGATCAAATGAGAGATATAAGTAATTCTTACTATCTAGTATAATCATTACTAAAATGAGGAGATGCTCAGGACACTCTAAGAGCCCATGTAAACCAACCTGGGAGACCACGGAAGGCTCTCTGATAGAAAATGCATCGAAACTGCAACTCAAAGAGTGAGAAGTAATTAGCTGAGAGTCTCATAAGCCATAGTCATGAGTTTGGATTGTATCCTAAAGGCAGGGGAAAGTCATTTTTCTGCCAAGTATATTTTTCTATAATTTTCACTGTACTTAATTTGTATTATGAATTATAAGAATATGTTGGAATATATTTGGTTTTGTTTAAATTTGAAGGAAAAGATATTTGGGATGTCAGTTACAATCAGTCAAAAATCTTTGTCACTTACACCTAACATCCAATAATAGTTGTATCTATATATAGATATTCTTATCTGTAGACATATATCTAGATATGGATGTGAACTGGTTTACAATTTTAAGATTGCTTTACATTCAGAATTAGTTTACTTAAAAGTGCCAGAAATCACCCCACATTCCAAAACCTGAAGCACAGAGGGGCAAGTGGGAATTTCCGAAGTCACACGGGTAGTCGGTATGCCAGACTACATTTCCTCATGTGCGACTCACTGCTCTTCCCGCCATTGCCTCACGAGAATGCAACGGATATTGATTTTTTTCTCCTTGACCAAGGAAATCTGGCATAGTTTGAATCTTTTATATAAGATCTGTCTCTGCACTCCCTCCATTTTGTATCTTTCATAAAGGACAGTAGAAATACACTGAAAGGATTGATTGGTATTATCAAATAATGATGATAAATGCAATGATGTAACAAAGTAATAGTTTGAAATACAGTGGTTAACATAATTTCTTGTTACTGTCATGTTAGGTTATCTTTTTCTGGATAACCTATTTGTGTATCAACACTTTCTTTGGTAATACTATTTTACTCTTAGATACTGTTTAGCAAAAATAACTTGCAACTCAAATTGTAGACTATTTTCTTCTTTGTTAAAATCTTCACATTACATTCAAGGATGTGAACTCCACAGCTTTGATACCCTGTTGTATTGATTTTGATTGCATGTTTACTGGCACAGTAACTTTAAAGGTGGACTGCACCAGAACAGCTGTTGTTTGCTTTAAAATTGTTAGATTGGAAATAAAAGACTAGCAGCTTCATCTTGATACTAAGAGCCCCTTGCCTAGCCTGACACAAAGTAAACATTAATGCTAGGTCATGGGAGCTTTGATTTATCCTGTATCCAGTTTCAAAGTAACCACCCTAGGGACTGGCAAGTTTGTCATCCTTGTCTGTCTGTCTGTAACATCGTGTTAACAGTCTCTCTTTCTCTCTCTCCTCAACTTAGGCAGCCTGCTGTAGGGGGCACAAGCTCGACTCCTAGAGCACAGAAGGCCATTGTGAATCATCCCAGTGCTGCTCTGATGGCTCTTAGGAGAGGATCAAGAAACCTTGTCTTTCGAGATTTTACAGTAAGCAAGCCTTGAAAGCCTTATCTGTAAAGGTGTGAGCACTGTATGATTTAGATCTTTATTCTTTTCTTTTCCTTTCTTTTTAAGGATGAAAAAGAGGGACCAATAACTAAACACATCCGACTAACAGCTGCCTTAATATTAAAAAATATTGGTAAATATTCAGAATGTGGTCGCAGGTGAGTAATCTGTTTTGCATAGCCCGAGTGAATTTAGATTATTTTACTTTTACATGCAACTTAATAAGATTAGATATCTGTGGTTTTATTTACTGTTTTTCTCAACAATTTTGTGAATATGTCCAAAAGCTTATGCCAAGCTCAGGCCATCGGGATCTCTTAAAAGCCAAAAAAGCCGAAGTTGAAACAGCCGAAAGGTGATCTTTTGTTTTATTAGGTTAATTTTCTTGCTGACCATAGCATTTAGAGCAAAAAGTAGATTTACTAAAGAGAAACCTTAGAAGTTTGTGGGAGAGGAGGAGGAGGAATGAATTAGGAAATGAACATTTGTCATTTGAATTGTGTGGCGTAATTTAATTTGGTGATTGGCATTTTCCTGAAGCCCAGAGTCACAGATATTGCTAAGATTCACTCTAGTGCTCTGAAGTTTAAAACTGACTCTCTGGGGCTCCTGGGTGGCACAGTTGGTTAAGTATCCGATTCTTGACCTCAGCTCAGGTCTTGATCTTGGAGTTCAAGCCCCACGTTCGGCTCCAAAAAAAACCAAACATACTTTTTAATGGACTTAAGCAAGAAAAACTCAGGATTTTATAGATCTGTAGAAAGTAGAAACAATAACTCTAATCCTTGAGAGAGCAAATGTGGAAAATTCTTTTGATGCCTTTTGGACTTTATTTCCCTTGGAGATTGTCTCTAATTTTCTAATATTCCTTCTACATCTTCAGCTGACTCACCTTGGGCTCTTTGGTCAAGAAATTATCTTCTGAGAGTGGGGCAGCTAGAAAGATGCAAAACAGGTGGCAAGCCATTTGGAGAGGGGGTGCAGGAAGCCTGTCCTAAGCTCTCCCCCACCAGGGTCTATTTTTCTGGGCCTCCCTGACTGTCCTGAGGGCCCACACTGTTGGCCTAGGGCTTGGTTCTGTTTGCAAGAGAATAGCCCTCAGAGATCCTGTCTATGAAGAATGTTTGCTCCCATTGCCTGACTGGCTCAGTCGTTAAGCATCTGCCTTCGGCTCAGGTCATGGTCCCAGGGTCCTGGGATCCGGCCGCATCAGGCTCCCTGCCCAGCGGGAAGCCTGCCTCTCCCTCTCCCGCTACCCCTGCTTGTGTTCTCTCTCTCTCTGTGTCTCTGTCAAATAAATAAATAAAAGTAAAAATAAAAATCTAAAAAAAAAAGAAAAGAAAAGAAATTATCTTCTGAGACATCCTGCCTTCTGGCTAGTGACTTTCTCTCTGCATTTTTCTCCTCAGACATGTTAGTAGTCCCATCTCCCAGATGTATCCTGCATCTAACTTATTTCTCCTCTCCCACCCCCATTGGTACCTTGCCTTCTTAGTTCTTTTACATTTTTTGCAGTAACTTTCCAGCTGAATTCTCCCACCATGAAAACAGTGGTACCAATTACAAAAGGAAAGAAAGGGAAAAAAAAAGCAATGAATTTGAGTATATCAAACTTCTGTAAATTAAAGATGAATAATACTTAAAACTAAACTTTAAGCAACAGTATTTGCAGTGCAAAATTAACTATATTTAGTGTACCCAGTATTCTCACAGGTAAATAAGAAAAATTCTTAACATTCAAATAGAAAGATCAGCGAAGTTTTTCAAAAAGAAAGAAATACGAAGGTTTCGTCACCATACATGAACACCAGCTTCTTCCTTCTTCATTCATAACATGGTTTCTCGCTGCCTTTCTCACTGTGCTTTCCTCTCCACCCTCCTTGTGCTTCATAGCTTACATTTCAGTTTTTGCCCAGAGAAGCCACATACAGATTCCTAATCAAGTTAGACTCTTTCAGGGCGCCTGGGTGGCTCAGTGGGTTAAGCCTCTGCCTTCAGCTCAGGTCATGATCTCAGGGTCCTGAGATTGAGTCCCACTTCGTGCTCTCTGCTCAGCGGGGGAGCCTGCTTCCCTCTCTCTCTCTCTCTCTGTCTGCCTCTGCCTACTTGTGATCTCTCTCCCTCTCTCTGTCAAAAAAATAAGTAAAATATTAAAAAAAAAAAAAAAGACTCTTTCATGTTGCACTTTTTGACCTTTGGTTCCAACATTCATATTATTCTCTCCCTGCCTAGAATGCCATTCTCCCTGTGATGCTGGCCTGGTGAATATCTGGAAATCATTTGTGATTCAGCTCAGATAGAAGCTTTTGTGTGCTGCCTCCTGTGCTTGTTCCCTTCCCCATCGAGTTCATTCTTCTCTATTTTTGTGACCTGTCTTGTAACATTTTTTTTGGACGTTCTAAATATTTTATTGTTTTTCTAAATTTAAATTCAAGTTAGTTAACATATAGTGTAGCATCAGTTTCAGGAGTAGAATTTAGTGATTCATCACTTACATCTAACACCCAATACTCATCCCAACAAGTACCCTCCTTAATACCCATCCCCCATTTAGTCCATCCCCTACCTCCCTTCCAGCAATCCTGTTTGTTCTCTACAGTTAGGAGTCTCTTATGGTTTGCCTCCCTCTCTGTTTTTATCTTATTTTTCTTTCCTTTCCCCTATGTTCATCTGTTTTGTTTCTGAAATTCCACATATGAGTGAAATCATACAGTATTTGTTTCTCTGACTGACTTACCACCCTTAGCGTGATATACTCCAGCTCCATCCACGTCATTGCAAATGGCAAGATTTCTGAGTTAATATTCCATTGTGACCACATCTTCTTTATCCATTCATCAGTTGATGGACATTTGGGCTTCTTCCATAATTTGGCTGTTGTTAGTAGTGCTGCATGTGCCCCTTCAAATCAGCATTTTGTATCCCTTAGATAAATACCTAATAGTGCAATTGCTGGGTCATAGAGTAGCTCTATTTTTAACTTTTTGAAGAACTTCCACACTGTTTTCCAGAATGGCTACACCAGTCTGCATTCCCACGAAAAGTGCAAAAGTGTTCCCCTTTCTCCACATCCTCACCAACATCTGTTGTTTTCTGAGTTATTAATTTTAACCATTCAGACATGTGTGAGGTAGTGTCTCATTGTGGTTTTCATTTTATTTCTCTGATGCTGAGTGATGTTAGCATTTTTTCATGTGTCTGTTTGCCATGTGTCTGTCTTCTTTGGAGAAGTGTCTGTTCATGTCCTCTGCCCATTTCTTAGCTGGATTGTTGATTTTGATGAGTTCTTTATAGATTCTAGATACTAGCCCTTTATCCAGTATGTCATTTGCAAATACCTTCTTCCATGCTGTTGGTTGCCTTTTAGTTTTATTGATTGTTTCCTTTACTGTGCAGAAGCTTTTTTAATCTTGATAAGGTCCCACCAGTATTTCATTTTTGCTTTATTTCCCTTGCCCCTGGAGATGTGTCTAGTAAGAAGTTGTTCCAGCCACGGTCATAGAATTTGCTGCGTGTCCACTTTGAATTGATTTTTGTGTGTGGTGTAAGAAAGTGGTGCAGTTTCATCTTCTGCATGTGGCTGTCCAGTGTTCCCAATATCATTTGTTGAAGAGATATAACATTAATTTTATGTTTTATAAATGGTTTTAGGGGTGCCTGGATGGCTTAGTCAGGTAGGTGTCCAACTCTTGGTTTTGGCTCAGGTCTGATCTCATGGGTTGTAGGATCAAGCCCCACGTTAGGCTCTGCACTCAGTGGTGAGTCTGCTTGGGATTCTCTCCCTCCACCCCTCCTCTCACTCATGCACAGGCTTGCTCACTTGTTCTCTTGCTCTGTCGAATAAGTAAATAATCTTTGAAGTAGTTTTTATATGGCTTTTTTCTCCTGCTAACCAATGTGTAGACATTGTCTGTGTAATCTCTGTAGCCTGAACACCTAGCACAGTACTTAATATGTAGAAGATAATCTCTACTTTCTCTTCATCCTTGAGATTCAACTCTGGGGTTACCTCTTTCTTGCCTGACATCTTCCTCATTAGCCTGCCTCTGACCTAGGGCGCCAGAGGTACTCTCTATCACCTCACATATTCCATATCACCATCCTAGGTGGTGAGATCTTTGAAAGCAGGAACTGAATGTTGATTTTCATTTTTGTGTCCTCAGTGCCTTGTATATTGTTTGGAATGTAATAGCAATTTAGTAAGTATTTGATTGATAGACAGGTGGAAGGAAAGAAGTCTCACAAATTCACTCTTTTCTAGAGTTCTTATCTGGAATTTGTGTCGATAATTGGAATTCGTGTCGATAATTGGAATTCTAAAAGTAATTTTATAACATTTTCTTAGCACTTTTTCCTCACATTCAAACTATAGCAGAGCCACTTGGGATAGATATAATTATTGAGCCAGAAGTTTTTGTTTTACTGTTTTTGTTTTGTTAATGATTTTGTTATTTTATAGTTAAACCTTCCAAATGTCTTCTGGCATCTTCAGTTATTATGATCTTAGAATAGCAGAATCGAAAGAATGAAAACAATCCATTAAATTCTTACCATTCATCCTCCCAGTGAAGGTTGAACTGTAGAACTTCATTCAGACATCTCCAGTGATGTGGAGTTTTGCTTAGTAAGAATACTGACAGAATCTGGCAAAACATATGTGTGAAGAAGAGAGTGTAGGAAATCAGATAGCTGCAAAAGATAATTCCCTGTTGAGATTTCTCATCCGAGAGTAGAATAAGTAACAGGGTATGATTTTTTTTTTTTAAAGACTGAAGCCAACTCTGTTAGCAATAAGAAAATTGCACATTGATCGGAAGATATGTGGAAATTTACCTTCATTTTTGAAGTATAATATACTGAACAATATGAAATGTCAGCATATTTAAAATTTGGAATTTAGAATCTGATTCTCTGAATAATGTAAAATGTTTAAATCCAGTTTCTCTCCATTCTTATTAGGTCTGAGCTCTGAAGAATTGTAATATCCTTCTTTTCCTTCTTTTGACTTACATACATTCTATCAAAATAATACATGGGTATTATTTAAAAATCAAATGGTACTTTTCTGTACATGATAATTAACAGTCTGAAAAATAAATTAAGAGAATAATTCCGTTTACAGCATATCAATCTTGGGAATTCCTTCAATACTGAATCCCTTTTCTGTGAATCTGAATTATTTCCTTTACTTGATTTATTCCCTCAACATACTAAAGCATATCCTCTAGTAATTTTAAAACGCCACATATCTGAAAATGTCTTTATTTTTACTCCTGATAGTTTGGCTAGATTTAGAATTCTCGACCAAAAAGTCTTTTTTTGTTTGTTTCTTTGAAGTCTGTGAGGGCATTGCTCTTAATGTCTTCCAGCATGCAGCTTTGCTCTTAAGAAGTCTATAACATCCTGGTTACCTTTCCTGTATTTGTGATCTATTTCTCCCCTATTAGGATCTTTTTTTCTTACCTTACTTTCTGCTGTCTTGAAGTTTTATGATGATGTGTCTTGGTGTAGGTGTTTTGTTGTGATCATTCAAATGGGCATTTTATTTCAGTGGATCCTTTTTCAATCAGAAGATTCAAGTCCTTCCATAATGGGAATTTTTTTTTTTTTTTTTTTTTTTTTTTTTTTTTTTTTTTTGTAATTCTCTGTCAACCATTGTTTCTACTCCCCATTTCTTGAACTTATGTTTTCAGGGATACTAGACCCTCATAGATTGATCCTCTAATTTTCTTTTCTCTCTTGGTTTTCATTTTGTCTGTTTGATATATTTCCTGGAAATTTCCTTGACTTTATCATCAAATCTGTTGAGCTTTTACTTAGGCTCTCCTTTCATTTCTAAGAGATCTTTCTGAGTGCCAGTTGTTATCATTTTATTAAACCTTGTTCTTCTGTTCCCTATAAGTATAGTTGCTGTTTCCTTTAAATTCCTCAAATGAGCATTTGGAACTCATTTTCTATATTAAGAATGAAGTACCAGCAAGCCAGTTAGAAGCTTTGAGGGCATGATTTCCACTTGCCACTGGTGATTGCCATTTTGACCCTGAATGAACCAATTTGTTTATTAGAAGTCCTTCAACTGTCAGTCTCTGGAGAGACATTATTTCTCCAGGGAAAAATCTCTGATTTTCTTGCCTTTAGAGGTAGACAATTCGGAGGAGGGTCAATCCCTTGCTATGGAAACAGAATGGGAGAGGGGACCAGGAGGACCTCACTGTGTTAAGTATGTTACTTTCAACCAGTCCTGTTTTTTGTCAGATTGATCCCTCACCCCCAACCTTCACTGTGTCTTTGTTTCATTGGTCCTACACCGTGCCTTTCTGGTTTAGTTTCTTCTGAAAATTTTATTTAGCTCATTTTGGCACTATTTTGAGAGGGAATGGAGAAAAATCTGCATTCAGACTGCTAATTTGTGTCTTAAATTGTTTTCACTAATGCTTACAAATTATATTTCATTATCTATTAAGTGTATTAAAGTGACACAATATTTATCCCTTATTAAACATATCAAAAAAACCTTGAAATTTGAAATTGAAAGAATACCATTTTATACAACAAAACAGGCATATTTTGTTTATCTGGTGAGTGCTTATTTTTTAAAACCTCCAGAAGTAAAAGATATTAACTTATATCAAAAATGGAATTGTTATGGGGTGCCTGGATGGCCCCGTTGGTGGAGTGTGCAACTCTTGATCTCAGGGTTGTGGGTTTGAGCCCCATGTTGGGTGTAGAGATTCTAAAGAAAAAGTGAAATCTTTTTTAAAAAAATTGTTACTTTAAAATCATCCTGATGATTTAAGTTTAGTCTTTTACTTTTATCCATATGGCATGAAAATAAAAGAATACATTTTATCATGTAGAAAATTATTATAATTGGTGAAATTTTTCCAACTGAAAGATTTTTTCCTTATCAAAATATTAATTAATTATAGAGGGACAATAATATGATCACACTTTGTAATTTTTTTTATTATTGAAGTATAATTTGCATAGTGTTTGTTTTAGATGTACAATGTAGTGATTGAACAGCTCTACTGTACATTACTCAGTGCTCATCAATATAAGTGTACTTCTAACCCCCTTAACTATTTTACCCATCCCTAACCCAGTACCCTCTTGGCAACCACTAGTTTGTTCTCTATATTTAAGAGTCTCTTTTTTTGGTCTACTTAGCATTCATTATATCCTCTGGGTCCATCCATATTCTTCAAGATGGCAAAATTTCATTCTTTTTGATGGCTGAGTAATATTCTAATATGTGTGGGCATGCACATACGCTCACACTACATCTTTGTGATCCATTCATCTGTGGATGGGCAGTGAGTTGCTTCCATATCCTGGCTGTTAGAAATAAAGCTGTTATAAACATAGGGATGGGTGCATGTATCTTTGTTTTCTTTTCCCAAAGAAAATTGTAGAAATTCCATAGTTCATTTAAAAATTCATTTAATAAATTTTTGAAGTAAATCATACCTAAAATATTAAAAAACAGAAGTGTAAAGCCCAGTGAATTACCATAGAGTAATCCACCACATAACCAACCATTCAGGTTCAAAAATAGAGGAACACTAATACCATGGAGTCCCTTTGATTCCCCACCTATAATTTATCCCATTTTCCTCAATGGGACCATGCCCCTGAGGATACACCACAGAATTTTGCCCGATTCAACTCTATATAGGTAGAATCATGGTGTACATTCTTTTATACTAGCTTTTTTATTCAGCATTGTTTGTGAGATTCATTCGTGTTCCATGTAGCAATACATTGTTCATATTATTGCAGTATAGATTTCTGTTCTAAGAATATACTCAAATTTGTTTTTTCCATTCTACTTTTGGTAGGCATAATAGTGGTTTTCAGTTTGGAGCTATTAAAAATAATGGTGCTATGAACTTCATATACATGTTTTTGGCCATAACTGTATATGTTTTTATTGAGCCTTTACAAAGGATTGGTGATTCATAGGATATTACAACTTGAGTGCATAATGCCAAACAGTTCCAAAGAGGTTTTATGAATTTATACTCCCTCCAGCGATGTATGAGAGTCACAGTTGCTCCACATACTTGCCAACACTTGGTATTATAATTTTTAAAATTCTTAGTTTTAGCCATTTTGGGGAGTATATGTACAGTATGGAAACTACATAAAAGCAAATATCAGAATAACCAAAAAACATGAAAGATGCTCAATTCCTTAGTCTTTAATCTCCTTTTTTTAAAAAAAAGATTGACTTATTATTTGAGAAAGCACATGAGTGGGAGGGATGAAAGGAGGGGGAGAGAGCCTCTGAAGCAGACTTCACATTGAGTGCGGGACTGGATGCTGGGCTCGATCTCAGGACCCTGAGATCATGACCGGAGCCTGAAACCAGGAGTGGATGCCTGACCAACTACGCCACCCAAGAGCCCCAGTCTCCTTTTTTTTTTTCCCCCAGTTGTTTTACTTCTTCTTTTGCTTTCGTATGGCAAAAATGGTACAATCCCCATGTGTTCAATTTTGGCTTTGAGTTTTTGTCTTTTCCCATAAATTGTTTCCCTACAATGTTTATTCAAAATTTAAAAGTCAAGGGGCGCCTGGGTGGCTCAGTGGGTTAAAGCCTCTGCCTTCGGCTCAGGTCATGATCCCGGGGTCCTGGGATCGAGCCCCACATCGGGCTCTCTGCTCAGCGGGGAGCCTGCTTCCTCCTCTCTCTCTGCCTGCCTCTCTGCCTACTTGTGATCTCTATCAAATAAATAAATAAAATCTTAAAAAAAATTTTTTTTTTAAGTCAAGCTGCTTCCTCTTTGGTTCCTTTTACCCAGGGTTATTTTAATGAAGGCACTCCAGTTCTTGGGTAATCTCATGTTGGTTGATTTTTTTTTCCTGACATTTTTCTGACATTAAAAATGTAAAAGTTTTCACTCATAAGGTAAACTTGACATAATTTTGCAGTGAACACCTATACATACCATCATCTAGCTTTTACCATTGACATTTTACTACACTTTTCTTATCATATGACTATTTCATCTTTCATTTTGGGCTGATTTTTACCACTTTTCTCCTCACCCCTCAGCATCACTCTGTTTTTTGTGGGTTTTGTTTTGTCTTGTTTTGCTGGACAGTGCTCACTTTTACAATTTCTCTTCTTTATATATAGCCACGTCAATATTGTAATTTTAGGAGTAGAAAGTTTCTTTTGTAAGCTTATAAATTAAAAATAAATAGCTGTTTTTATGGGTAATGTCTCCTTCAGGTGATAAGCTTCACTTAATGAAGGGAAAGAAACTTGAATCATCTCTAGAATATAATTTTTTTTCGTATAAAAATGTCTTAAAAGCAACCATCTTAGGGGCTCCTGGGTGGCTCAGTTGATTAAGCATCTGACTCTTGGTTTCGGGTCAGATCATGATCTCATGGGTTGTGAGATTGAGCCCTGCATCAGGCTCCATGCTCAGGAGGGAGTCTGCTTGAAGATTCTCTGCCTCTGCCTCTCCCACACACATGTGCTCCCAGTCTCTCTCTCTCGCTCACTCTCAAATAAATCTTTAAAAAAAAAAAAAAAAAGCAACCATCTTATTTCTTTCCAGCTGTTTTCCGACATCTGAATTTTTGTTTAATTTTGCCTTATTGTGGCAAGGACACTTAACATGAGATCTTCCTCATAACAAATTATTAAGTGTATCACATGTTATGGTTGACTGTAGGTAGAGTGTAGCACACTGCATCTCTCAAGCTTATTCATCTTGCTTAACTGAAACTTTATGACCATTAATCTTCATTTCCTTCTCCCCACCCCCAGCCCCTGGTAAACACAATTTCACTCTTTGAGTCTATGAATTTGACTACTCTAGAAACATGATCTGAATTTTCTAGAAGCATGAATGAAGTTTGTTACAGAATTATGTCTGACAGTCTTCCCATATTTAGAAATGTGCCACAGAGAAAAGTCAGATATTCAGATGATCTTCCCTAATTCTTCTACTACTGTTTAGCTAGAAGATCATTTCAGTTTGGGGTGCCTCAGGATGGCCTCAAATTACTCATCTGTAAATTGAACAGGTTAAACCAGTTGCTTCCCAGATTCCTCCTCTTCCCGCAATACTATATTAACTTTACTGGGTGCGAAAGTATGTATTGTTTCTTTAAAAACTTCAGAGTTTTGTTTTCTCTGGTTTTTTAAGATTCCATATATTAGTGAAATCATATATTTGTCTTTTTCTCTCTGCCACTTTGCAGTTAGCATAATACCCTCTAGATCCATCCATGTTGTTGCAAATGGCAAGATCTCATTCTTTTGTTTCATGGTTGAATGATACTCTTGTTATGTTTATATACCACATCTTTATCCATTCATCTGTGGTTGGACACAGGTTGCTCCCATACCTTGGCTATTGTAAATACGCATATGTTTTCAAATTAGTTTTATTTCTTTTTTTGGTAAATACTCAGTTGTGGGATTACTGGATCATATGGTATTTCTATTTTTTTAAAAATTTTTGAGGT
>ML103978.1:30085-49702 GCA_003697995.1 Taxidea taxus jeffersonii
CCTTAAGTATTTGGTAGGATTTACCAGAGTACTCCTGAACTTGATGCTTTCTGTTTGGGGAGGTTATTTATTTATTTATTTATTTTTATTTATTTTTTTTTTTTTAAAGATTTTATTTATTTATTTGACGGAGATCACAAGCAGGCAGAGAGACAGGCAGAGAGAGAGAGGAAGGGAAGCAGGCTCCCGGCCGAACAGAAAGCCCGATGCGGGGCTCGATCCCAGGACCCTGGGATCATGACCTGAGCCGAAGGCAGCGGCTTTAACCCACTGAGCCACCCAGGCGCCCCGGTTATTTATTTTTTTTATTCAATTTCTTTAATAGATATAGGCCTGTTCAGATACATAGTCTGTTTCAATTTATGTAACTTTTGGAAGCCTGTTTCTTTCAGGGAAGTGGTATGTTTCATTTGGAGTTTCAAATTTGTGGGCATATTGTTATTCATACTAATTTTTTATTGCCTTTAATGCCCATGGGATGTGTAGGGATCTTAGGCAACTTTCCTTCTTTCATTACCAATATTAGTAATTTATATACGTATTCTTTTTCCTTACATAGCATGTCTTAGAGACTTCTTGATTTTATTGATATTTTCAAAGAATCAACTTATGGTTTCATTGATTTCCTCTTTTCAGTTTCATTGATTTCGGCTTGAATTATTTCTTCTACTTCCTTTGGATTTAATTTGCTCTTCTGTTACCAGTTTCCTAAGATGGGAATTTTGATTATTGATTTTAGATCCTCTTTTCTAATAATATGCATTCAATCAGTGCTGTAGATTTCCCTCAAAGCACTGCTTTCATGGCACTTCACAAATTTTAATAAGCTGTATTTTTAAAAATTAAATCCAAAATATTTTTAAAGTTCTTTCGAGATTTCTTCTTGACCCATGCATAACTTTGTGTTGCCCATGTGTTGTTTACATCACCGATTTGGGGATTTTCCAATCAAATTTCTGTTATTAATTACTGGTTTAATTCCATTTCGGTCTGAAAACTGACCACATTGCTACTAGCATTCTTTGAACCATCTTTTGCATGTGGCTTCTCAAAGTGTATTAAAAGCAGCAGTATGTGGTATATGGTGAAAACATTTGTTCACTAAAAAACCGCTACATGGATACAAGGAAATTCTGTCATGCTTGGAGAAGCATCTTTTATCTATGTAAATTTATAGTATAT
Organism: Taxidea taxus jeffersonii; assembly: GCA_003697995.1. NCBI lineage: Eukaryota > Metazoa > Chordata > Mammalia > Carnivora > Mustelidae > Taxidea > Taxidea taxus. The sequence goes on from ML103978.1 coordinate 31,268, forward strand.
TCCATTCACCAAAGTGTGCTGAACGCATCCTCTCAATGAAATAAAAAATTTTTATTTTTCAATGTGCGAAAGCCATAAGATTCACCACTGACCTTGGAACCTCTCTATTTTTTTTCCAGATTGTTAAAGAGACATGAAAACAACTTATCAGTGCTAGCCATTAGTAACATGGAAGCTTCCTCCACCCTTGCCAAATGCCTTTATGAACTTAATTTTACAGTTCAGAGTAAAGAACAAGAAAAAGACTCAGAAATGCTGCAGTGAAAAATAATTCCACTTCTATAGTGGGGACTCAAAGTCACATACATTTCACATACTGTTACTGAAGAAAGCACCAAGTCTTAATGGAACAGAGACCATAGAATGAATTATTTTATCTCCTCCCATGATGCTGAGAGGAAGCTTCGTATTCTGATCTCTGAGTGAATCCCTTTGTTCTCTGTTTAAAAAAAATCTAAAAAGAAAAAGAAAAAAAAAAAAACTGCTGTGGGATTGTCAACCAGCTTATCTGCAGGATGTCTCTCAGATCTGATAAATCCTGATGGAAACTGGTATGATCAGAATTCAGTACCATCCACATTGGAATATACATGGAATATTGTAAAACCTACATGAGCAGATGAAATAGAAGCATTAAATATTTTTATCTATATCCAAAAAGGAGCACATTTTTATATTTACAAAACCGTTTAAGCTGGTTTGAATAATTAAAAAAAAAAAAATTCAGCACACCTATACCCCCTGATCTCAGAGGGGGCCACCAATATCTAGCTATGGATTGTGTGTTTTGTTTAGAAATCAGTAGCTTGGTTTTCTTACTTGAGCCAATATATTTTCACTTATTTATTATCATAAAAATTTACCAGTCTGAATAGATCTTGTAAATATTTGTGAATAGAACGAACACCTTTCATGCCACTGCAGCCACTGGAAATACATTCTGTGGTGTCCTAGAAGCATTATTGGTAGGTTCTAAAGTTTTCTAGACTTTCCTGTCAATTGTAAGTAATTGTGATATATTCTACGCAGTGGATGAATGTTCTTTAAATTTGTGTAAATACTTCTGCAAAGGTACTGATGCTGTAAAGTCAAAACAGTTTTGTGGAACTGTGATTTTTTTCCTTTTTTTTTTTTCTTTTTTCTTTTTTTTCCTTTTGTTTTGTTTTGTATTATACACCTTGTAGAACTCATTTTGCTGGCTGAAAGAGTATGGAATAATATATCTCATGTCATTTTTGTAGAAGAAAAACTATTTGAAGGTATTTTTTGGTTTTCCCTAACATGTATCCACTGTAAACGTTTGTCATGTGCAAGCTCAGAGCTTGGACAGAATTTTTTGTATTTGTAAATTGGTTTAAATACATGGAATTTTATACAGGTTTTCTCCTGTGTTATATATGCATTATGTGCAGGTATGATATTTTCTTCACTACTTTTTCTATCTTAATATAGTGTGGAATTTTATTGTATTATTCTTCCATTCTTAATACTGTACCACATTCCTGCTCAGAAACTGCTCACTTCCTTAAATTGTCTTCTTCCCCCCAGCGTGAAATGTATCCATTTATAACTGCCTATTGCCTGTTCTATTAGCATCCAAAAATGTGGAAGGCCTCCCAACCACCATTTCTGCTGTGTCCTTAGGATGTGCAGTAAAAAATATAGACCTAACAGTTTATGTTATAGAATGGCTTTATTTACTTTGGTGACTGTTTATAGTTTTTAAATAAAAGACTGAACATTTTCTTGAGTCCTTCATTTCTGAGTATGCTTAAGACATTCTTTAAAAATATAGAGAGAAGCCCAAATTTAGCTGAAGACAAGGTCCAGTCAGTCACCTATTTAATTACATGTCCATTTATAATATTTTATAATATGTTAAATAGAGAAAAGATGAAAGGTCCTTCATGTGACAAATTTGCATGAGATAGCAGGAGATGGAGAATATTTTCCAGTTGTTACAATGTAAAGCAAAGCCAGATGATTGTTCAGTACTGTGTTTCTTTGATCATTCAGAACCACAAGGCACCCATATCTTCAACTTGAATTTAGGGGCAGATTCTTAGAGTAAAAGGATCCCAGTTTGGATATAAAAAAGTTTTTTTAATAGTTTGAGTCAACTGGTACTGAAGGAAAAATCTTAATTTCTCCCTGCAGGCGCTGCACTCTACTGTGTAGTCATGACCGCTAAAGAGACTTGTTAGCCACCATCATTTCCGAGGGTTGTGGCCTTTATTCTTGGCCCCCCTCTCAAGATTGGGGCTACTCAGTAGATGCCACAGAGATCATGCAGATAACGCTGAAATGGCCCTCAACACCCCCAGACTTAGAAGACTCCCGGTTGTTGGTACCAGTTGGAGAGTATTCAAAGTACTTCTCTAAAAAATCTCAAATTTTTCTAAAATAATTTGTGTAACATCAATGTATGTTTTAAAGGTACATGCTTCTTTGCAAAATAAGACACTGCATGGTAATTAAATAGAAAAGAGAAGAAACTCCAGGCTCAGAAAAGTGGTTTTCACACTCAATATTCTTCTACCTCATTGGAATTGCATGCTGTAGTTCTAGCTTCTGTGCTATGGTATGTAAATATGTCTGTAGTCCCTTTGAGCATTGGTCTCAGCAGAAAATTCCCCAAATATATTTGACCTAATGAAACCAATTATAGCTTCCAACCTAGGTGTTTCTCGTACAGCTTTATAGAACTATTATATAATGAAATTCTGTGGACCTCCTGGGTAATGGAATCGAAGTGCTCTTGCACAATAAGTTCTGCATAACCCTCTCCTTCTTGAAAAGGTGCTCCTCGCTAGACAGAAACTTGCTGATTTCCAGTATTGTTATTTTGTCTAAAGTTCTGTAAATACATGCTTTAATGTTATCTTTGAGAAATCTATGTAAATAATATAGTCTACAACATAGAGCCTGTACAATTCTGTGTTATATATGTGCCTAGTGCTCTGTTGGCACTCAATAAGTTTTAAGTAACAAAATTGATAATCATATAACCAAGGCATATTTTTCTTCCAAGCTCTAGACAGGATGTGACTATATACTAATGAGACTCCGTAGTACAAGCCACACATGAAAACTCGTCTCATTACTTTATAGTCATGCCGTGTGTGTGTGGGGGGGGGGTTAACCATAAAATGACAATAAAAATGATTTTTAAAATGAGAATGTTTTGGATAAGTGACTTCTGTCTCGCTCTTAATCACTGTGACTAAGATGTTAAACCAAACAAAACACAATGTTTTTCATCTCTGAAACAGAAGCTGCACGAAGCAGGAACAGGGCTGCCGGATTAACCACGTGGGGCACCTGGCACTTTGCGGTTGGATCGTCTTGACCGAAGAGTAATAAGGTGAAAGAGGAAAAAAAAAATCCAGTATCTATCCTCGGGAAATTTGAGCTTGTCGTGCTCGTCTTACTGTAACTGTCTTCAGAGCACATAAACAGTCATTGAAGGACTTAAATTTTTCACTACCTTTTCTGAGGCAGCAAAAGAAATGAAGAGAGTGTTACTTTCTAGTTACATTACAGCCAGTGTTCACTTCTCCACTCACTTGATACTTGTGAATCTTTCGTTGGTTTCCTAGATTCTCCTTTCATGAAGGACAGGAACAGATGCTGTAACAATTAAGTCCAGGACTGCGTTGTGTGTAAGAAAGTCTAAGGCCCACTGTCCTGTTCCTAGGTAAGCAGATCCGTTTCTTCTGATAATGGGTACACTTGAATACTACGAAAAAAGCTATCATGGTAAGTCAAGTCCTCGAGTCCTGGTTCTTGTGGATTTCAGTCTGAGACACAATCCACACCAGATACATGTATTCAAAAGATGAACTGCTTTTTAAAAGTAACTTTTGTGAATAGGCAATACAACTGTGCAATTTGAGAATCAAAAAGTTGTTAAAAGATATTCGCTGAGGGGGGCGCCTGGGTTAAGCCTCTGCCTTCAGCTCAGGTCATGATCTCAGGTCCTGGGATCGAGCCCTGAATCAGGCTCTCTGCTCAGCGGGGAGCCTGCTTCCCCCTCTCTCTCTGCTTGCCTGTCTGCCTGCTTGTGATCTCTCTCTCTCTCTGTGTCAGATAAATAAATAAATTCTTTAAAAAAAAAAAAAAGATACTCACTGAAAAGTCTTCATCTTTCCCGTCTCTTGGCCCCCCACCTCCACTGCCAGATAACTGCTGGTCATGTTTCTTAAGTACACCTCTGGTATTGATTCCAAAAGAGCAAATATGAGTGTGTTATTTTTATGCAACATATTTTATACCATAAACACTGCTGCACTTAAAAAAATGTTTAGTATCTTAAGACCTTTCCATATCAGTATGTAAAGATCTTTCACATCCCTTTTTGCAGCTATATGGTACTCCATCATATGGGTACACCATGATTTATTATTTGGACCCCTTATTGGTGGATATTTAATTTGTTTCCAAACTTTAATTACGCTGGTCACTAACATTTGCTTAACACAATTCCTGTCATTCACCACACTAAGCATTTTACATGTATTGTCTCAGTCTTTATAAGAACCCCAAGTAATAGCTAATGTTTCAAGGTGGGTATAGAGGTTTGGGACGACTGACTGCCTTGACCAACGTCATATGGCAAGTAAGTGGAGCTATGTAACCAGCACACATGAAGCTAACTTAAGTAGAATTCTTTCCAGGAGGAGTCAGACATAAAACTCTTGTGTCTGGTGCAAATATTTTTGTTTTTATTTGCTGCATTTTTTCCTACTAAATATTTTATTTCTATGCATTATGTTGACTTTTTAAGATTTCTATAATACCTCAGCTTTTTTCCTCCAAGTATTTCATTTATTAATTTGGCATCACTTAACTTCTTAGAACCAGAAAAACTTTCTGGGGATTCCCTTAACAAAGAAACATTGCTAAGACAAGAGTTTATAGTAAATTGAAACCACAGTTTCCGACCAACAACTATCCACACTAGTACATAATTGGAACGACTGTTAGCTGATTCTTCTGGATAAAGTTATTCTAAACGTTTTTTAGGATGTTAATAGGATTTTTTCCCACTGTTTCTCTCTCCCTTCCATCTCATTCAGGTTGAGCATTGATGGAGTGCTTCTGCTGCTCGTTTGGAATATGGAGATAGTCCTGCTCTGAGGCTGAGACAAGCTTCCCAACATGGCCCAGTAACAAAGGTAAAACACAGGCCATATGAGAGTTATAAAGTGTTTTGGGAGTTCAGTCACATGGCAGGCTTCATTTCATTGATGAGTGGGGAAGGCAAAGTGGGATGGCTTCACAGAGAAAGAAAAATGTCTTTTGGAGACTTTATGGGCTGATAGAAATTTGACAGACCTAACAGTAGGGAGAGAGTATTTGAGTTTGGAGAGGGCTCGTTCAAGAAGAGAGTTTATAGATTAAATGGTGCGGTGTGAGTTAGATGTTGCTAAAGCAGAGAAATGCTTTGGTCACCAAGTAAAGAACCCAAAGGGCTTCATGAAGTGTAGTCTGGAAATCGATCATAATAAATAGGTTGAAACATATTTGCTCAGGGTAGGGAATGATTTCCAGAATCTCTGGACTGTACTACAGGTTTCCCTAAACTGATGGAGAAATGTTTAGCCTTGACTTTAGAGAGGATTTATTGATTTGAATGATCGGATATGATGCCCTGATTACAGCTAAACTGTTTGAAAGATAACAAGACTAATTTGGCGGTTGATCCTTTCAATAAATTCACTCTTGCTGGGCTGGGAACAGGAAACTTTCTAAGTTGTGCAACCTTTGAAAATTGACATAGCCTGTTAAAATAACAACTGAAAGAAAGGAACAAAAGCTGCCACAATCTAATACAGAAAGCACAATTTTAAGTGTATACACACAATGACTTCACTCTCTTGCATGGAGTAGGCACTGCATATTTGGAAACAGAAGAATAGAGCAACAAATAGGACATTTTAGGTGATGCAGAATTCTTTCAGTGTAATTTTTCCCCAAATTTATGATTTTCTTTTCCCACTGGGACTGATTTGAGAGAAAAGATAAAGACTGGTGGATTGACTACCACAAATCTAAACAATGGCTCTGAGTTCATTGTTTCCCTAACTTTTTGTTGTTTCTTTTTAAGATTTTATTTATTTATTTGACAGAGATCACAAGTAGGCAGAGAGGCAGGTGGGGGGTGGGGGGGGGAAGCAGGCTCCCCGCTGAGCAGAGAGCCCGATGCAGGGCTCGATCCAAGGACCCTGAGATCATGACCTGAGCCAAAGGCAGAGGCTTAACCCACTGAGCCACCCAGGTGCCCATCCCTTGTTTTTTTTTAACACGAATTTTTATTGTGAAATCCCCACCTCAGATGGCATATAACAAAGTGCATAAAATGAGGAGTAGAGCTTTTTACTATAAAGCAAACCCCTCTGTAACCACTGCCCAGATCAAGCAGTAGACCTGGGTGTAGTGCTCCTCCTCCCAGAAAGTCTTTGTCCCAATCACATCCCCTCTTTCCCCCACACCAGTGACCACTCTCCTGATTTTAAGGACAATTACTTCCCTTAAAGTTTTTTTTTAATCACCTCAGTATAGATCTCTAAATGGTATAATATAGTTTTGTCTATTTTTGAACTTAATATAGAAATGCAGTATTGAATTGTAGTTTTTTGTTTCCATCTTTCACTCAATTTGGAGTACGATTTCACTCAATTTCACTCAATTTGCAGTACGATTCATCTGTATGATTGTGAGTAACAATAGTTCCTTTATTTTCATTGCTGAATAGTATTCCAACATTGATGGTATTTGAGTTGTTTCCAGTTTGGGGCTGTTAGAGATGATATATGAGCACCCTTGTCCTTGTCTCTTATTATACTTGGGAGTGCATTTCTGTTGATCATTTTCTTAGCTGTGGAATTGTATCTAGTCATCTCTTAAGGTAGTACCACAGAGCAGCCTATAAGAGTTTGCAAATCATGGATATAGTCAGTGCTGAGAGATCCTGGAGCTATCCAAAGATGCCACAAAGTCAGTTCGGTTGGGGCATGGGCAAGAGGATGGCTTCGCAGGTTTGCTGCCTTTACCTTGAGCCTGGGCAGACCCATTCATAATGGTTCAAGGTTTTATTTAGAAGGTGTTCTGTAAAAAGTTTGTTGTCAATTCAGCATATGGGAATTACACTGCTCAGAGCAAGTATCTGATATTAATGGAATTAACTGGTTAAAAGAAGTCTGAAGGATGAACTGGAAGAGAAAATTAGATAGAGGGACCAGCTAGTTAGACGGTTGAGTAGGTGAGTGATTATGAGAACTTCATGTACTCTGGAGAGGGACAATGGAAGTACAAGTATGGACAAGCCATTTCTGGTGCCCAAACTGGGTGTGTTGAGTGAGGAGGAGTAAGTGTGGGGCACGAATGGTTGGGTAGATCTTGTGATGAGCCAAGAGGCAGGCACTGGGAGAGGGTTATGGGCATAGACTTTGGACTCAGCCACTTCTGTGAGTTCTGAGTGATCCTGGCTACATACTGAGCCTCATCCTCATTTGACAAATGAGGTTAACAATAGGACCTATTTTAAAGGTTGTCATGAAAATTAAGGGAGATAATGCAAATAAAATATTAGCATGCAGCCAATAAGAAGCACTTAGTGTTAGTCCCTGCTGCTGTGACTGGTAATCGTAATTGCACTTGCTAGAGCTAAGGAGAACATGCTATCAGCCATTAAAGTGTAAAAGAAAGACTTCCAGAAATGATTTAGAAAAAGCCATGATACAGTGACAATTTTAGAAATGTCTAGATTTCATCGCTTCTCGGCCTTTTGGCTAAGATCAAGTGTAGAAATGTCTAGATTTCCTTTAGGCAAGTATATATAAAATAAATATAAATAAAATAAAAACCTATTGAATTGAGCATACACAGCCTGACCTTCCCAACAGCTGGATTCCTACAAGAATCCTATTCCACTCAGGAAATGTTCAAGATCTCTCCCTGTTTAGTGAGACCTAAACCCCAGATATAGTGGTATTTGAAAACAAGGTTTAAAAAAGAGTGAGGGTTGGGGCGCCTGGGTGGCTCAGTGGGTTAAAGTCTCTGCCTTCAGCTCAGGGTCCTGGGATCGAGCCCCACATCAGGCTCTCTGCTCAGCAGGGAGCCTGCTTCCTCTTCTCTCTGCCTGCTTGTGATCTCTGTCAAATAAATAAATAAATAAATAAATCTTAAGAAAAAAAGTGAGGATAAACTGTCAGGTGCTGTTGCTACCTTTGAGAGAGAGGATAGAATCTAAATGGTTTTAAAGACAAGCTGTGAGGGCGCCTGGGTGGCTCAGTGGGTTAAGCCTCTGCCTTCGGTTCAGGTCATGATCTTAGGATCCTGGGATCGAGTCCCGCATCGGGCTCTCTGCTTGACGAGGAGCCTGCTTCCTCCTCTCTCTCTCTCTGCCTGCCTCTCTGCCTACTTGTGATCTCTGTCAAAAAAATAAATAAAATCTTTAAAAAAAAAAAAAAAGACAAGCTGTGATTTAATTAATTATGTTGCTCTAACAGAATGGCTGTGATCTACAGGGGATCTAGAAAAGTTACATAGTAGTTCACTTCTTAGCTGCACATTAGCCTCCACCTGAGAAGAGTTTAAAGTATCCCAAACCCAAAGACTGATTAAATTGGTCTCAGATGAACCTGTGTATTGCCTTTTAAAGTAATTAATTCCAGTATAGTTACCATACAGTGTTCTGTTTGTTTCAGGTGTACAATACAGTGATTCAACAATTCTGTACATTACTCAATGCTCATTAATATTAGTGTACTTTAATCCCCATAACATCTTATGCATATAGTAATTTATATTGTATCACTGGTGGCTTAAGTTTGAACCTATTCCTCCTCTTCTCTGTGTCCTCCCCCAACATGTTTGAAGTATATGGTGTCATACTTTATATCCTTTTATTTTGTGACTCCCTTGACTGGTTTTTATAGATATACTTAATTTTACTGCTTTTGTGCTTCCTACTTTTCTTACTCCCACTTAGACCTTAGAAAGGTCTTTCCTTTCTACCCAAAAAGTCCCCTTTAACATTTCTTGTAGGGTTAGTATAGTGGTGACAAATTCCTTTAACTTTTGTTTGGAAACTTTATCTCTCCTTCTACTCTGAATGATAGCCTTGTTAGGTAAAGTATTCTTGGTTGTAGTTTTTCCTTTCAGCACTTTGAATATATCATGCCACTCTCTGCTGGCCTGCAAAGTTTCTGCTGAAAAATCAGTTGACAACCTTATGGCATTTTCCTTTTATGTAACTGTTTTTCTTCTTTTGCTACTTTTAAAATTCTCTATCACCCCACTTTTTGGCATTTTAATTACTATGTGTCTTGGTGGGGGCCTCCTTGGGTTGATTTTGTTGGAGGATCTCTGTGCCTCCTGGATCTGGATTTCTGTTTCTTTCCCCAGCTTAGGGGAAACTTCCAAGTATTTCTTTCTTTTTTTTTTTAAATATTTTATTTATTTATTTGTCAGAGAGGAGAGACAGAGAGAGCAGGCAGAGAGATAGGCAGAGGCGGAGAGAGAAGCAGGCTCCCTGCTGAGCAAGGAGCCCATTCGGGACTGGATCCCAGGACTCTGGGATCAGGACCCAAGCCGAAGGCAGCGGCTTAACCCACTGAGCCACCCAGGCGTCCCTCAAGTATTTCTTGAACTACATTCTCTGCCCCTTTGTCTCTCTTCTCCTTCTGGGATCCCTATAATAGGAATGTTATTACACATGACAAGTTGCTTAGTTCCCTATTTTCCCTTTTTATTATTTTCTCTATCCTGTTCGGCTTGATTGCTTTCCGTTATGTCCTTCAGGTCACTGGCCCATTCTTCTGCTTCCTCTAGTCTACTATTTATTCCCACTAGTGTAGTTTTAGTTTAATTTTTTAACTAAGTTCTTTATCTCTGATAGGTTCTTTTTTGTTTTCCGTCTCTTTGTTAAATTTCTCACTGAGATCCTCCACTCTTTTCAGAAGTCCAGTGAGTCTCCTTATGACCATTACTTTAAGTTCCCAGACATACCATTTATCTCAATTTCATTTAGCTCTCTTGCTGTGATTTTGTCCTGATCTTTCATCTGGGACAATAGCCTCTGTCTCCTCATTTGTCTAACTATGCGTTAGGAAAGTTAGCTACATATCCTGCTCTCGAAAGTAGTGGCTTTATGAAGAAGCAGTCCAATAAGTGCCCTACAGTATAATGCCTCCTGTTCCCCAGAACCTGGCACTTCAGGGGTGTCTCCTTTATGTATTGCTTCCACCCTACTGTTGTGTCTGAGCCACTTTTCCCTCCAGTCCATCTGTAGTATCTCTCTTTGCCTGTTGTGTGCAGGGTTTGGCCCCTGTGTTTTGGTAAGCCAACCTGGGGCCACCTTGGGCTTGAGTGAGTCAGACCAGGTGTTTGCCAGATGCAGTAGCATCAAACTGCAGGATGCTTTCTGTGTTGTCCGCTGGGAAGCTCTGCCCCCAGCCCACTGTTACAGCCGCAGTCAGACTGGTGTGTGGTTACCTTCCCCTTCCCGGCAGAGGAGTCACCTTGGAGTGATGTGGACCCTGTGGGGGCTGCATGCACACAGCCAGGCTGGTGGCACCATTTTCGGTGGGTTCTGGCCAAGGGCATATTGGAGGGGCCAGGTCCACAGAACACAGGGGTGGGATATGCGGCATTAGCAAGGTCCATACAGGTGTGCTGCAGGAGAGGACCTGTAGCTGCCAGGGACCAGGGCTGGTGGTGGTGGATGGGGTGGACGGATCCGCAGAAGAGCTGGGGGTGGGCCATGCAGTGTGGTAAGGTATGTACAGGTCTGTTGTGGTAGGAGACCTACAGGCCTGGCTGGGGGGGGATGCGTCCACAGGAGAATGCAGGGGCAGGTGCACTGCCGGCAAGTAATGTAGAGAGTTGCTGCTGCACTGGTTCCCACAGGTGTCCGTGGGGGGCAGGGCATGGGGGAGGGAAAAGGTGCCAGCCAGTTTTTTTGTTCTTGAAGTCTCCCAAAGGCACCTGCCCCTCCAGCACCTGCTCTAAGATTAGTTTAGCCCCCCACTGTTTCTCTGCCCTTCCTACCCTCTTTGATGTGGCCTCTTCTGTGCATTTAGCTGTGCACAATGTGTTCTGCCAGTCCTCAGCTCATCTTTGGGGTTATTTACACTGATGTGGGTGTTACCTCATTATATCCACTGGATGTTAGGATCTTCCTACTTCCACTATCTTCCTGGAAGTCTCTGTGTATTTGTTTTGTATTGTTTTTGTTTTTAAAGTTCTGTGACCCTAAACATGCCACTAGATTTCAAACCACTGGACAAGCAAGCTGTATTTCCATTATTATCCATGAGGAAATGATGGGAAAACCAGTCTGAATTATAAGGCAGATTCTCCAAGTAAATATATAGGAAATTACTACTTTCACATCTCTCATCTCACTTAATCCTCTAAGTAGGTAGGCAGCAGCCCCTTTTATAGGCCACTTTGGATTAAGAAGTAACATTCTCAGGGGCACAAAGTGTGCCTCAGTCTTTGTGAGCTTTAAGGCCAAGACTCCTACATACCTTACGTGGATTATCTTCTCTAGTGCTCACGGGATTGGGGGAAATTGCCCAAACTAGTTATGGTTTGGGCAGTCCACTTCCTTATGACTAAGGACTGTCTCAGCCCATAAAGCCAGTGGGTATTGACTACTTACAGACTAGCACCTGCCAACTACCACAGGAGGCTGCGCTCCTCCCAGAGCTGTGTATGGAAAGCCACCTGTGAGACACCTATCACACATGCTCAGGCTGAGACCTTAGGCAGGTTCTAGAGTGGGAAGTTGGTAACTCCCCAGCCTAAAGCAAAGCCTCCTGCCCATTCTCCCACCATCATGCCCCCATGCAATGAGACTTGCATTTTCTTAATAAGGTTTTTTTCCTGATCATACAAATCTTGTCCACTGTAGTAAAGTTGGAAGCTAAAGCATTGAAAGGTCCTCTGCTAACCCAGAAATAACCCCTATTAAGAATTTGGGCAGGGACCTCAGGGGTTGGGAAAGAAAAAAAAAAAAAAAGAATTTGGGGGTTTTTTGCCTTAAAAAAATATTATGTATACAGTTACTCCTTAATACAAGCTTGGACTGTATGGGTCCACTTATACACAGATTTTTTGACAAATATGCTATAGTACTATAAATGTGTTTTTCTTAGGATTTTAACAATGTTTTTTCCTCCAGCTTGTATTAAGAATACAGTGTGATAATACACATAACATACAAAATATATGTTGACTATGTTGTCAGTTAAGACTCCTAGTCAACTGCAGGCTCTTAGTAGTTAAGTATCTGGGAGTCACAAATTCTATAGGGACTTCTGACTGTGAAGGGGATTGGTCCCCCAGCCCCTTATTGTCCAAGGGTCACCAAAAGTTTGGGTCCTATTTATAACAGCTGCAAAATGCCGTCACATGAATGAACTATAGTTTAACTGTCCCCTCCAATTTTCCACTATTAAATCCTAGAAAGGACTATGTGAACAAGTATGTTTTATCATGGAAAGAGTATATGGCCATTTTAAGGTTCTTTATACTTATTTTCAAGTTGCCTTTCAGAAAAATTGTACAAATGGCCACAGTACTATTTCCTCATGGGACTCTTGCCAGAATATATTGATCAGTTTGATAAAGTTGTTTATCATTGTTTAGCTGTGAGCACCTTTTCATATTTCCTAACCACTTTTATTAAGCCACTGAAAGATTATGAGCAGAGTAATCTTTCAAAATGCAAATCTGCTCGTATCAAATACCTCCAGCTTAAAGATTTCAAAAGCTTTTCTTTGCAAAACCAATTGCCTTAAGAACCCTCCACCAGTTGAGGGTTGGGGTTGCCATGCTTTCCGGCTCCAGACCTTTTGCACCTTTTCCTCTGCCAGCTCATCTTCGCTCCTTGCTTAGTTCTTGCTCCTCTTCTAGCTCTTGGGGGCCATTTCATCCAGGCACTCTCACTGATCACTGTTCAGTGCTACTGCCCTATTGCAGATTCTCGGACCATGTGGAGTCCTCTGTCATTCCTGAATCTGCTGCTTTTCCTACAATATTATGTAGTCCTATGAGAGTGAAACAGTATTGTTTTGCTCACTCTTCCCTAGTGTGTACGCACGAGGCTGGCACTCTATGCTGAAATGATGCAGAATATGGCCAAGCTGTGCTATTGGAAGGTTAGTCTTTAGTGTCAAAGACGAACCTATGTGTACAGAATCTAAATCATAGTTGAGACTATTAAAAGAGGTCAGATGGTAACACTGCTGGCAACTAAGGGAGTTGAGTTTTACTGCAAAGGAATTCCAGTTTGATACAGAGAAAATAGCAATTGTCTGGGAGAACAGAGATGGGATGAGAATGGAAAATGCACCTAAGATGGCTTCGATATTAAAAGAACAGGAAATGCGGAATGTTAAAAAGGCAATGAAACAACATAGTTAGACACAGTTTAAGATTTCCCTGCCTCACTTCTTCCCTAGTCAGCTGTGTCCTCTTCTGTGCTCCCAGTATACTTCACTTTTTAGTTCAGCCGTAACTCCCACGTGTTCTGTTAGTTTACTTCTGGGAGCTCCGTGTAACACCCCACTCCCCAAGTCAAGCACTGACTTCAGTGTCTACCAATCCTTTTTCTCAGTCCTGTCTCTAATCACTAAGTAGCTGTGTAACCGGTAACTCAGCTAATATGTATCTCAATTTTCTCATCAGAACAAAAATAACTATTAGAATTGGTTTTATTATTTTTTAAGATTTTATTTATTTATTTGACAGAGAGAGATCACAAGTAGGCAGAGAAGCAGGCAGAGGGAGAAGGGGAAGCAGGCTCCCCGCTGAGCAGAGAGCCAGATGCAGGGCTCCATCCAAGGACCCCGAGACCATGATCTGAACCGAAGGCAGAGGCTTAACCCACTGAGCCACCCAGGCGCCCCTAGAATTGGTTTTATAAAGCAAAAGAGGTAACACATATAACATCTGATAGAGTACTAGACTTAATTTATTTATAAATTTATTAATTACAAACTTAATAAACCTATAACTATACTGTTTTTATTTTTTTTAATTTTTTAAAAGATTTATTTATTTGACAGATCACAAGTAGGCAGGGAGGCAGGCAGGCAGGAAGGCAGGAGAGGAGGAAGCAGGCACCCCGCTGAGCAGAGTCCAATGTAGGGCTGGATCCAGGACCCAGGGATCATGACTTGGGCCAAAGGCAGAGGCTTTAACCCACTGAGCCACCCAGGTGCCCCTATCTATACTGTTCTTTTAGAAGACTGTGGATAATTCTGATTATGTGAAGAATCCAAGAATCCCTGACACACAGTAGGTATGCACTGTTTGATGAAATCAGTGTTCATTAAGACCTTACAACCAAGAGCAATCTTAATTTTACATGTTCAGTCACAGTATCAAAGGTGGAACTACACTAAAATTCAGCACTGTGGTATAGTATACCTCTTTCTGAGAGCAATTTGGCAACATTTATCCAAAATTAAAAACATGCATATTTGGAAGTTCAATGTAATCGCATACACAAAAAAGAGGTTCACAGAGCTAAGTCAAAGTCAAAGGGTGCTCTGTAAAATTGTTTCTAACAGCCAAAACCTGCACATAATTTCAATGTCCATCACCACGGGAACATGATATAACCATTATAAAACAGAAATGGACATTAAGGGATACCTTCAATTTATTCAGTAGACTGGAGATGTAGAACAGTTTACAGAATATATATACTTCATGTGGTGGGGAACAATCTGTGAAACCTGTCTTCCTGGAAACTTAGTAAGCATTTTTGTAAATGCACTGAAGATTTAGGAAAGATACACAGACCTTTTTGAGAGTTCTCTCTGGACAGAGAAATCAGCTTAGGAAAATAATGGAATTTTACATTAAATATAATTATATTGACTGTATTTATAATCACATTTAAAATTCTTCTATGTAGAAAATAAAAACTGGCCAGATAATCTACTTCTAGGAATTACTCTCCAGAGAGCAATCTGAAATAGGATACAACAATTTATATACAAAGATGTTCAAATCAGCCTTATGCATTTTAGCACAATTTTTATTTTACTAATTTATTTGTATTAGTAAAAACAACTTCATACCCAACAGCAGAGGGCTGGTTTAAGTAATGGTACAATATGTACCAGAATACTATATAGCCACTAAAAATGATGCTGTAGAATTTTTATTAAAATGAAAACTTCTAAATACATCATGAAGTGAAAAGGACAAATTACAACATAGTTATGGGCAATTTGAGCAGCACTGTTACCTTTAAATGGTAGGATTACAGGTGGTTTTTCTCCTTTTGTTTTTCAGTTTCTTCCCTCGTCTACAAATTTTTCTAAAATAAAGTTTTCCTAATTTCCTACAATGATTTTGTAATTAGTAAAAAATGCTATTAAAATATATGCTTATAGCTGACTCCAAGCTTGCTTTACAACTTGGAATTAATATAACTATGGTGCTAGTTACTTTGGTACAAATCCAAGAAATACTTTAATATGGGTTTGGAAGGAGTTATAATGAGGTAAAAGTCACCATTTCCAAAGAATGTTAAAGACACTTCTTTGTTTATCAAAAGAATTTATTAGAAAATATTACATACTACATATCTGTTTAAGAGCATCGTTTCAGTAGACAGCACTCCATCCTCGTACTACAAACAACGTCTCGTGGACCAGGGGGCAACCACTGTGCTTCTGATGCTACATCTTTTGGATGGAACATTCAAACAGTACACACTATGGCCATTTAAAGGAAGATAATGGAGAAAATGTGGTAATTACCAGGAAAAAAAAAAATCAAGAAACTTTTGGAATGTTAAAGTAATAAGTAACTACTTTTAGTCTCAAAATTCTAGGCATCACTACAGCCTTAAACATTGGTCAATGTGACTATTAAGTTAATGGGACCAAGGACTCAAAGGTTAAGTTAATACTGAATCTTAGTAAGTAATGAGAAATCTGTAACCCCAAAAAATGTTTTTAAGTTTGTGCACATGCAAAATTAATGAAAATTTTTGAAAAAAGAAGGGGGAATGTTAAAGCATTGTTTTTTGAACATAAAGCATGCACTTTCTAATACATTCTTAAGTATTTCTAAGTTTTAAAAGCCTGAATTCTAATCCAGTAACATTCTTCATTAGCATTTTAAATGCAGTGTAACCAAGTACCCCAAAGCAGATATGGAATACGCCCTTGTAATTTTCAAGAAAGGTGGAAATAATTCACGGCACTGCTACCAAAGATGTGAAACTTTAACTCTGGACCATACCACCTAGTTTTTTCTTCCAAACTTTTAAACATGTTTGCAAAGCTAAATGGTAGAAACAAATTGGAAAATGTAACCCTACTCCCAAACATCACTGAAAGAAAATGTAGGAGAAATACGCCCTGTGTGATTAATCATCTTAGGCAATCTGCTACAAAATTTTCAAAGTGTGAACCTGCTTTAACTGAAAATACATTGAAAGTTCACACAATTGTTTCTAGAGTTCAAAACAAACAGATGAGGAGGTGTGTGTTGATATTTAAAACAGTCTTAATATTTTATTAGAAGAAATATACTTCCAAACTTCTTTCCCCTTCGTATCTAAACACAAACTTTAATTAAAAATATATATATATATAAATCAGTAGAATATCATATTACAAATGCCCAGAAATGCAGAATAAAGATCAAAAACTGCTTGGAAATATTTCTAACACTTTTTGGGATTACACTCATAATCTAATGAAGATTATGAACTAGCACAATCATTATTGGGGCCAACAATTCAAAATATTTGCCTTATCAAAGCTAGCACCAAGAAAGTATTATGCACATAAACTTGAGAAACAGATATCTTTACTTCAGAAAAGCACAGTCCTACGGAATATTGCTCTCTAGGTTAGCTAGTAAAGGGTCAATCTGTCTCACTGAGGCATACATCTATCTGAGCCATTAACATCTTATCCGAATAGCTTTCCCGTTATTTGGTATCTATTAAAAACTGTTATTGGAATGAAAGACAGTTTATCATGGATATAACTCGTGTTTTCTTCTAAGATGCCAATTAAAATAGTGGCTCTCTAATTAAAATAGTGGCTCTCTAACGCTTTGAACTTACCTTTTGTAAAAATTAATATATTCTAATATTTTTAAAAAGACAGTCAAATCCCTAGTTCCTGAAAGCCTAACCAAGACCCCATTATTTAATTCCTCTCTCATTCCAAAACATAGGTTTTAATGTCTACAATTCTGCAACATGGTTAATAGCTACCATATGGTCACCTAATTAACACTTTATTCACTGTAAAGTATTTGGAGACTTCTCAAGTGTGAAAAGAATTTCATTAGTGATTAGACAGATGAGCAACTGAAAGCCACTGAAATGAGTTTCATAATTCTACCTTCCTCTCAAGGAAGGGAGGGTCACTACTCCACAGCAACTCCCCAGTTGGCACAAATAAGTTATCATGAAAGAACGTAATTTTTACAAAGTCAACACTTTTTCCAAACTGGTCTTCTAAATTCAACAGTTTTAGACTTCCAAAGTTGTAAATCTAGCAAATTAAACTGCTTCATCTCAACTGGGGGAAAAAAAGGCACAAAAGAAAAACAAGCAGCATAACCTTTATTTGGTGATACAATAACAGTGTTCCCAAGTTTTGAACACTGAATTTTACTCGTGATAATTTGTTTTCTATCTAGGCAATTTATTCAGATGTGCGCTTTAAAACTACACATTAGGAACCCTGCAATTGGTATATTCTGTTATTAGAAATATTTTTCATGGTAATACATTACTTAACTTTCTATAATTAGAGGGAAAAATCATAAAGATCATACTTTATTTTTAGCCTGACAGAATAAATGTATTATATATATCTTTTCCAAAACCAGTGCACTTTGAAGACTCTAATTTATGCACTCCACTGTTCAAATCCAAAAGCTGTACATCTTCCAGTATCCACACTATAACACAGTCTTAGTAAAAATGCACACTCCTTTAACCCCTTTACTTTCCCTTGAATTTGCTTTTATTTTCAGGAGGAGGAAAGGATAAAGAAGTTGCAGTGCAGAACTATATTTATTTAGAACAAAACTTTATATTCTACATTAAAAAAAATAATTTTATCAAAACCAAATTTCAATCACAGTTATGATTTTCAGTTAAAGGTACATGTTGAAATTGCACTTTGCAGATATCTTGATAGTGTCCTTTATAGTGCTCCCCATTTCAACCTATGTTTTTTTCGGTTGACACAGGTTCTTCCAGAGTTTTCTTTTGGCTTCCCTTCCGTGAATATTTGTATTTGTCTACATAGGCTTTAACCAGATTTGCCACTTTAGTAGAATTTACTTCTCCACTCTTACTATGACAAACCTATGAAAAAAGGAGGAGGAATATTTTTCTCATACTTAAAAGGATTACAGAAAAATGGAAAG
>RCUC01139821.1:0-41695 GCA_003697995.1 Taxidea taxus jeffersonii
GCGTTAACAAGGCACGTAGAGGAATTCTGAAGAGGGTGTGGATTCTGACTTTGCCCAATCATGAAAGCCGGGTTTGACCATTTTTCTGAAATCGACCAGTGGGTTTCGTCTAACACCTGTGCGATTCAGTCAAAAACGTCAAAAATTCCATGACTGCATTGACAGGTGGAAGGCTGACCGACCGGTCAATTCCACCAAAGCCGTGGAAACATTTGTGCTTGTAGATACATTTCAGACCTAATATAGAAAAAAGAGAATTGGGGGCATTAGTGAGCAATCTCCTTGAGGGCCATTTTGACTCAGAGGATGGGAAATACGACAGCATTTTGCAAAATCTGTTCCGTATCAGTGGTGAATTAAGCTTACCGCACTACCTGAGGAACGGTCCCTGGCCGGGACTGAAAATAAATCAGTGCTATTGATGGCGACTGTCCTGATCTTCTTGCACAATTGGCTATGATGATTCCGTTTGCGCTTTCCTTTGAAAGCCCAGGTTTCCGTGCTTCTCTTTCACCATGAGTGAATTCTCAGGAGGATGCTACAGAGGCGTAGGAGTGGAATAAATCTACATTTTTGTCATCAGGGCCTATCAGTCTCATGGATCGAGTAGAAAAATGTGCATTTTTAATATTTTTAACTCAGCAGTTTTTCTCACGCTGGTCCTTTCTTAATGACAGGAGGAAGGCTCTGAAAATAAAAGCTTGGTACATTAATGCAAGGAAATAGGCCTAAGTTTATCCTGGAGCGCACATTTTCTGCGAAGACAGACAACCATAGAAGAGCTTCCTCCCAACTCATGGTAAGCTCTTTCAAGGCTTGGTTGTTGGCCTTTGCTGACACGTATGAATTTTAAGAAACCACCCGGACGCCCCGAAGATCTTCCTTTGGACCCCTGTGTTCAGGAGACAGGTTCATCTGCATAAAGCCTATCACCTTAGAGACCAAAAGGACGGGCCAGCCTCTCCCACGGTCTGAAGTTAACAATTGGCTTTGTGCGACCTACTCTTTTCTGAACTTGAAATCCAATTGGCCAACAATTAAAGCCAATTAGCACGTGAGGAAAATAAACCAAAGACTCTCCCCTTGTTTTCCAGGGCCGAGAGAAAGCTAGTTAGCTCAAGGCATTAGCATAGTTGTGTATCAGGCCCGGCATATAACGGAGACTAGTTGGCTTAAAGTATTAGAAGCCCAGCGTCGCGGCTGGCGCGGCAGAACCGTGTTATTCTGGGCTAACAGCTGCCAAACATTCTTGACAGGAGATGAGGCAGATGTCCAAGGACAATCAAAGAGAGAAGAAAGTTTAAGCCAACGTTTGCCTATCTCATATTCTCTGCTTGATCCTCAGCCTCAAAGGGAGGCCACAGCTGCTGCACTTTACGCTCCAGAGGCTGCCCCCCCCACACTCCCAGGCTCCCCCACACCCCCTGCTTCTTCTCCGAGCCCAGGGCTCGGCTGCTTTCCTGTCCGGGCCCCCCACCCCCGCACGTCACCTCACTGGAAAGAGTGGGTCCCCTCGGTGCCTTTTCAATGTCCCCGAACACTCGCAAATGTTTGAGGAGGGATTCCGTAGTGGGTGATAATCATGAGATTGGGGACTAAAAAGAATCTCCGAGGGTCACCCCTCAACAGGCCAGCTGATCAGGAGACGAGACACGATCAGGCCAAAGCGGTATGTTCTTTGAGGGAAGAAATCACCCGTTCAAATACAAAGCGAAGAAAAGAGGAACAATCCATGTGAAATCTAAATGTTGCGGATTTACTCTTAAAGCTGTAGACATTCTCTTGCATTGTCTGAGTGCTATAAGGAATGTGAGAGTAACAATCGCGGTACAAAGGCCCGTTATGGATAAACAGATAATATCCAAGTGGACTGAAGTCACTAAAATGGGGACATGTTGTCTCTCTTGCGGGGCGGGTCCGGGGAAAGGTGGGGGGTTCGCTTCTCATCACTGCCAAGAGGCATTTCCTGTCCCATAGTATAGCAATACACTTACTTGCTAAAACCCTTTATTGTTCTTGACACAGCACTTAGAAAAAATAGACAATTCCTTCATGTTGTTAAGCAACATCTGAAGTGCATTAAACAGTAGAATCTTCTCAAATAAGGAACTTCTGTAATTGCCAAGATTGTTATACATACCATTCTTCCACTGATGAAAAAAAACGCTAAAATTTTTTTTAAAAGATTATATTTATTTATTTGAGGGAGAGGGAGCATGCTTGCGTGAGTGAGGGTAGGGACAGAGGAAGAGGGAAAAGCCTTGCTGATCAGGACCCCGGGATCATGACCTGAGCTGAGGGAAGACGCTTAACTCACTGAGCCATCCAGGGCCCCCCCAAAACGCAAATGTCTAAGTGTTTTTTTTTTTTTAAGATTTTATTTATTTTTTTGAGAGAGAGAGTGAGAGAGAGCGAGAGCATGAGAGGGAAGAAGGTCAGAAGGAGAAGCAGACTCTCCGAGGAGCTGGGAGCCCCATGTGGGACTCGATCCCAGAACTCTGGGATCATAACCTGAGCCAAAGGCAGCTGCTTAACCAACTGAGCTACCCAGGTGACCCTCAAATGTTTACGTTTTTAAAAAGTTTTCAAGATATTCCCTTGGAAGACCTTCTTGGGAGAACTAAATGCTGCCTGGCATTTTGCATGGACCATCACCTCTGATAAGTGATATATATGAACTTCTCATATTGAATTCTAAAGATTTGCTAAAAACATTGACCTTAGCTCCAGTCCGTGCCCGTGAGCCTCTAGATAGATGAGCTGGCTTAGACACACTAGGATACCTGGGACCAGGCCATAGGACGTGACCTGTGTGTTTACTGAATAAATAAATGAAATGAGAAATGAAGGAAAGAATGAATGAGGACAACTGCATGCCAAACTCAACTGCAAAGCATACAAAGAACACTCCCTTGGGTTGTGCAGAAAAGTAATACAAAGCTGGGGCACCTGGGGGGGCTCAGTCTGTTAAGCAGCTGACTCTTGATTTTGGCTCAGGTCATGATCTCAGGGTCCTGATCCAGCCCCACATCAGCCCGATGTGGCTGCTTGCTCGGCACGGAGTCTGCTCAAGGACTCTCCTATTCCTCTCCCTCATGCCACTCATCCTCCTCCCCTCATCCAGCTCACTCGTGCGCTCACGCTCTCTCTCTCTCTTTTTTCTCAAATAAGTAAATAAATCTTAAAAAAAGAAAGGGATCTCTACATATTAAAAAAAGAAAGAAAGAAATAGTACAAAGCTATATTTTTAGTAGATTACTGGAAAAAAAAAACTCAATATAAAATCGTTTCTTTTGAAAGCACTAACTAGTTTGGAGTTCCCTTACTTCAACTGAAATATCTATTTAAAAATAAGTATTGGAATTAGGGAGGGTTTTTAAAATTACATCTATTTCTGCCCCGACAACTAATTACAGGGATAACTTTCACACATACTGCCACTGCAGGTGCAAATATTTAATTGTGTGTGCAAGCCAGGTGGGGAGGTGGCTCCTTTACTGCGTGCTCGATTGTATCTGCTCTAGTCCCCCCTTCAATTAGCTGTGGGTGCAAAAAACAGAGACCTAGCCGCGGCCCTATTAAAATGAGGCCTATATATTCCACTGCCTTTTATCTGTGAGGGGGAAGGGCTCGTGCCTTTTGCATTTTATTTTAGTTGCTCCGCGCTGGGGCCCGGGGGAGTCACTTGGGCAAGCTAGTTAGGCAGGAGCAGCTGGACCTCTCCTGATAAGAACTGCACACAGTTGCACAGAAAACGGTCCGCTCCCCGCCACAAGTTTGAGTGTTAAACCGGGCTCTCTCTTCAGAGCTCCGTGGCTGGCTTCTTCTGAAATTACTTGCAAGTCGTGTGGAGTTTGTTTGAAACAGGCAGGCCCTTTTAACTGAAAATCTTATTTATGTTAGTAGATTTCTATGTCCCTTCGAGAGTAGAGGAGGCTGTTCCAGGGAATGGGGACACATTTTGAGCTCTTGATCTTTTCTTTCTTTCTTTTTTTTTTTTTTTTAAGATTTTGTTTATTTATTTGAGAGAGCACTGGTGCAGGGGAGGAGCAGGGGGAGAAGAAGAAGCAGAAGCAGACTCCCTGTTGAGCAGGGAGCCCTACGTGGGGCTCGACCCTGGGATCTCAGGATCAGGACCTGAGTCAGAGGCAGATGTTTAACCCACCGAGCCACCTAGGTGTCCCTCAATCTTTTCTTTTAAACATAAAGAATTCAACCGGCTCTTTGAGAAGGTAAAACAATCATATAAAATACTGCCTGAGAACTGACAGGGTTAAAATGTGACCGGGGCTTAGACTAGAATATAATCAACCTGCTGTGGAGTCCTATCTGTGTGGGAAGGGATTGGAGTGATGAAGAGCAGACATTGGGAGGCAGGCTGTGACTCTGAGTTCCAGCTTCCCTCCCCTGCGTGTGTGACTTCAGACACATCGCTTAACTTCTCTGATTTGGTTTCCTCTCCTGTCGGATGGGGCCATTCATGCCTACCTCACCAGGCTATTTATGAGGGCTACTTGGGTTGGTCCTAAGTCCATGCTGGGTGCTCTATACTGAGAACTTCTTTGCCTCTCTCAGAGGAAAAAGAAGGCTGGGGAAATTTCTGTCCAGCTACAAGCAGGAGAGCTCAGGGGAGGGAACCACTAGACATCCTGGACATATATCCAATTTTTACCCTTCAAAAGTTGATGACCATGTTCATGTCTGCAGTGATGTATTATTGGATTTTTGGCTGGAGCAATAAATCACAGCCCTCTAAATCTTAATGTTTACATTTTTTAGAGAACTTAAATATTTTTCAATAATCTGGCATCATTCTATTTGAAAAGTTTTCCTCTATCATCTTGGGCTGCTCATTTTTAGGGGATGATAGATTTAGAAATAGGGGGTCCAAATTTTTGTTACAAATTCTCCTATTTCCACCTAGTTTCGAATCTTATCCTTTATTTACAGTTCTTGACTTTTTATGGTGCTTATATGGCGCCGTGTATTAAAGGTGATTTAAAGTTGTGCCTTTAAGTCCGAAGTTTCCAGCCATCTTTTCTCTCTCTCTCTCTCTCTCTCTCTCTCTCTCACACACACACACACACACCACACACACACACACACACACACACACACACACCCCAAGTCTTTCCTGGGCTTTTCAATAATCCATCGTGATATTTTAGATACATGAATGTGGAATCCATTAGAGAGAAAATGTTGGGCCTGGGTATAGAGATTGTAGGAAGGCTAACTCTTAAGTTGCCAAAAGAATGTGGCATCATTAATAATGATGTTTTCCTTGTGATATGCTGGGATCACCAAAGAAATGAACCTAGTGTCTGGGAAACTAATAGTGACTCCTCCATTAGGAATCTGGGTAGTTACTTCTACTACCTGATTTGGATATACCGGGGAGGGCTTCTGCATAAGAAATCTGTTACCACTTTGCTTTTTCTCTGGACAGAGAAATTCGGTGAAGGAGACTTTCAAATTCAGAGGAAGGAAAAATTTGCTCATGGGATACTTCTGAATTTGTGGTAAGACTTGGGATAGAGGTCATTCTTCTTGGGATGAACTCCAGCTTCTCTGGATTTCCTTGTCTTCTCTCTGGCATGAGGACAGGTATACGGGACACTCAGTTATAACAAAGACTTACATACAAGGAAGGTCCTGAACCACTGGGCTTCATCAATGGCTCCAACCCATTTCCCCAACTGCTCTTCTTTGGAGTTTGAGAACAAGTTCCTCCTGGGTTCCCAGAGATGATAAGAGTTAAGCCCACTTAGAAAAGCTCTGAGAGTTTGTGACAGGCTTACAATGATGGGAAAAAGTAATCGACATCCAACAAGACTATTTTCCCGTGGTAATTGTGTATAATTGCCAGAACTTCCTCCTGATAAAGACCAAAAATAGAAAACCTTTTGTCACTTTGAACGTAAAAGCATCATCATAATAAATAATAATAATAATATTAACCATTTATTATGGGATCACCACGGGCCAGCCACAATGTTAATTGCTTTGCATATATTACATATTTTAATTTGTGTGTTAATTAGAAGTCATATTTCTAAAAAAATGAAACTAAATTGGGCTGAAACCTCCATTTTACTTATGGTGGAAAACCAGATGTCTACTCCCAAAACCTCAGAGACTCCTCTGAGTATATATGTATTTTGTTAAAACTTTACTTATTTGACAGAGAGAAGAGAGAGCACACACAGGGGGAGCAGCAGGTAGAGGGAGAGGGAGAAGCAGACTCCTTGACATCAGGGAGTGCTGATGTGGGGCTCGATCCCAAGACTCTAGGGTTATGATCTGACCCGAAGGCAGACACTTAACCGACTGAGCCATCCATGTGCCCCTCCTCTGAGTATATTTTTTATGGTTGCTTTTGCCCTAGTTTGACTTTTTTTGAGTTCCCATTCACTAGCATCTCACCTCCTGTGGCTCCTTCCTCTGCTCCCCAGTGACACAAGTATGAACCATCTCTTCGAGACTTTTCCCAAAAACTTCATTTGTGGTGAACATCTGTGTGCACAGCAAACTTGGCTAAGTACTTCACAGCAAAGCCAACAACTCAAAACTTAATGTTAGGCATTCTTTTTTTTTAAGGTTTTATTTATTTATTTGGCACACAGACAGAGAGAGAGAGAGAGAGAGAATACACAAGCAGGGGGAATGGCAGGCAGAGGCAGAGGGAGATGGAGTGCCAGGCAGAGGGAGCCTGATGTGGTTGGAGCCTCGGATCATGACCTGAGCTGAAGGCAGACGCTTAACCCACTGAGCCACCCAGGTGCCCCAATATTAGGCATCCTTACCTAGGAGAGTCTCTGGCCAGCCCTCTCCAGATGATACATTCTTCCCTCAGCTTTGAGACAGAGCAGGTTTCCTGTCCAAATGACACAGGTGTGATGGTAAGAAGAGCTAGACTTTATGAGCTTCAAATTTGCACAGAGTAGGAATGAGTGGAAGTTCGATTCCGAAGGACTCCCCTACAAGTTTGGAGGCTCTAGAAAGAGAGGAACTGGCGTAAAGACAAGCAGAGATGTCCTTTATCAGATAGACTGAGCATAATAAAGGGAAAACTTGAAATCAACCTGTGTCTTTCTAAAGATGTACTACACAGCATGATGCCCGTAGTAAAAGATATTGCACCATACAATTAGAGATGTGTTAAGAGGGCAGATCTCAAGTTCTATGTTCTTAACACCATCGGAACAAACCAGAGTAGAACAACCCTGACTTTCTCTAGTCAGTGAAACTAGAAAAGAGACGAGGGGATAATTGTATTGAGTTAAGAACAAAATCACAAGCAAAACAACCCATTTATTGGTTGACTCATGGAAAGGCTTCAATGCCAATCCCATGACCATTCCTTAGTGTAGAGTAGTAGTGTTACTGCTATTTTTTTTAAATCAAAATGTCACAGACAAGTGGGTATCTGAGGTAACTTTCTTTTCATAGTTGAAAATGTATATAAGGAAGCAATTCATCCATGTATATAATCCATGTATATAAGGAAGCAATTCCCCAGCTCTATTTCTTGTTATACAACATTTTCCCTCTTCTGTCTTGATTCTTCACAGTGCTCCAAGAGATAAGCACAATGTGTTTGGCACTGGGACAGCCTGTCATGGTACAGTGAGCAGAAGTGAGACAGAGACAGAGACAGAGAGAGAGACATAGAGAGACAGAGAGAGAAACCTGAAACCGGTTTTAAATAGTTTAATCACTTTGTAACCCAAAATATGGGTTGGAAACATGGATTTGGAAACCCAAATTATGGTAGATGGAAACAGCCTCCTCCTTGCTCAACGAGACATTGGCAACATTAACCCTGGTATTTATGGCTCACTTTAACTACAGTGCCTAGCAAGCGCTTTCTCAGTCTACATTGCAAAAATATAATTCATATGCCTAATATTTTGCCCCAGTCTCCTTGCATATTTTACAGCATTTGAGACTGTTTGTGTGTTTGCTATATATCAGTTGACACCTCAGTAAAATCTTTATATTGAATGCCTTTGGCAACTATGTACCATATAATAGCATGGCCATTTGTAATTTTTGTAGCACTGGTTTTCCTGTAAGCTTTGCTCTGTGCATTACAAATAGGAAGGATTTTAAGAAACCTTATTGATACTTCTTCTTAAATGATCTTCCTCAGTGGTAATGAGTCCCAGTCACTACTCCACCCTGACTTTCTGTTCTCTTCCATTAAAGCCTTTAATCAATTAAAGAAATGTTTCTTTTCTTTTTTATGATGTCATTGCCAACAACACAATTCTTTTCCAGGATCCTCCTTGAAATTCATACTTGGATTTCGAGATTTGATTTGATTTGATTTGATTTCATTTCATTTCATTTGAGAGAGAGAGAGACAGCACATGAGAGGGAGGGTGGGCAGAGGGAGAAGGAGAGAGAATCTCAAGCAGGCTTCATGCGCAACGCAGAACCCAACCCAGCGCTCAGTCCCAGGGCTCCGAGATCATGACTTGAGCTGAGACCAAGAGTCAGTCACTCAACCAACTGAGCCACCCAGGCGTGCCATGGTTTGGAGATTTTAGATGTGTGTGTGTTGTTCTCCACAAGTATCCAAAATCATTATTTATTTTTATTTCGGATTCATTTGCTTTCCTAAAAGAGACTTGGAGGCTGTTTATACCAAAGACAATTGAATGACAAATCATATGAAATTAGAGAGAAAGAGACTCAAAGTCATGTAAGAGATGGATAGTATTATTCCTGAAATGTGGATAGATCCAGTTCTGTAAACCATCTAGAACATAAGCTCTACAGGAACAGGGACCTCGGTCACGGCCAAACCCCCAGTGTGGAGTTATGTGTCTGGACATCAGCATGTGCTCATATACCATTGCTATTTGCTGAGTCAACATTAAATTCAGTTTGGGCTTTCCCAGAAGCATGAAGGGAAATGGGATGGGAGGTATGTGTCATTGTAGAGAATTGTACATTTAAAGAAACTCAGGGCTCTGCTAGTTGTTAAAGTTCTCATTTTGCAGATGCAAAAACAAGGAGCGGGAAAGGGAATGCAGAGGGAAAGTTCTAGAAGGCATGCCCTCTGCTCCCTGGTCAGGGAGCCTTCCACCGCCTCGATGTTAAAGCTCCTAACCACGTTCATTCCATGCAGAACAAGCTACTGATATGTCTTCTCTGGGGAGGCCACAGAGTGTGTTTGTGTGTCTGTGAAAGGAAAATCCTTTTGCTCCAATTCATCTATCTCTCCACCATCTGCCCATGCTCTTGGGAGTGACCCTGTTACATAGTTGTAATGAGGTTTGGAACGTCTTGTGCTTGTCTTCACCCATGTCTAGGGGCCCAAGAACAACACAATGAGGTGACTTGCTACACAGAGAGATCGAGTTGGAAGAATATTTAAGTTCCAATATTTTGAAACACCAATTTCTGGACAAAATTCAACTCCTTTCTTTAAAAAAAATTAATATAATCTGTGACCTATCATATCAAGAAGTTCTGTATCTAAATTTTATCTAAGAATATAAAATTATATGTAAAGATATAATTATATATAAATATATAGTTATACATAAATATATAAAATATAAAATTATCTAAAAATATAAAATCTGGGTGGTTCAGTCAGTTAAGTGTCTGACTCTTGATTTCTCATCTCAGGTCATCATCTCAGGGTTGTGAGATTGAGCCCCACCTAAGGCTTCCCACTGGGCATGGAACCTGCTTAAGATTTTCCTTCTCCCTCTCCCAATGCCCCTCCCCTCAGCTTGCACTTGTGCACTCTCTCTCTGTCTCTAAAATATACCAGTTCAGTTCAGTTCATATCATAGTCAGATATCTCTGACTATGGCCATTTAAATCTTTACAATGATGATCTTTAGAATAATTCAGAGGCATCATGGAAAAGTTTAAATGATAGAAGAAAACTCTGTTATGATCAAGAGGACTCCACAGTAAAACATAAAAACATGCCCATACGTTGAAGAAAAGTTTTCAATAATGAGCCGAAACAAAAAGACTTTCCTATTTAATTAAAAAATTAAATTAACCAGAATTTCAATCCCGGAGGATAGCAATTCATTTAAGTTTGAGTGTAGAAATTTTTCGAGGATTTTACCTTTCAGAGACCAAAATTTGCTTAGCACAAATTATTCAATGAAAGGAGAAGTTACAAAATATTATTTAAAAAATAAATGGCTTGCCCTGAAGTGACACCGAAGTAAAGGAAGTAAGCCTTCCCCAGCTTTAAGATTCTATAATGCTAATTAACCAAATAATTAATCAAACAAATGATTTTTAAATATTTTTTCCTAGGCAGTTACTCTAATTTATGTAACCTACACTTTTTCCTGTTGTAGCATTTTTGATTATGTTATGCAAAAACATAACAACGACCACAAAGCAGATGGTGTGATCAAATAATTTTGAAGTGAACTCTATTAATGCAACCAGTTTTGTCTTAGGAACTTCTCAGTGTGGACGTGCACAGCAAATTTGCGATAATTAGTACTATATGCAAAGTTCTCTAAATTGATTTGATTGATTTTCCTTGCCAAGAATTACTATTAGATTTCTTGGTCCACCATCCTCTGGGGAGTATGCTTTTTTTTTTTTTTTTTTTCTTTTCTTCAAAACCTGCTGCAGGGGCCTCAAAAGGTTGATAAGCTGTGTGGGGGATGGGGGGAATGGCCAACAATGGGGAGTGATGGCCAACAACAGGAGAAGCAAAATAACTACGGATACACTGTATTCACTAAAGAAGACTCAGAAAAACATTATGGAGTTACATATACTTGTAGTTTTTATTTTAGAAAATGCCCAGTGGTCCATGAGAACAATTCCCTGATACGGCCAATATATTTGTATTAACTGACAAAATGCCTGTTTAGATCTCTTCTTTCCATGGTGGTTGCATGCCAACTCCTATGAGCGAGGCTTGGGGGGAGGTGCATATTCTATTATGCATTATACTGTGATCACTTCAGCGTTCAAACTCCAGATTAGGAATTTGACATTTTAAAAATTCCACCGAAATTGGACTGCAAAATATAATAGGTTTAGGCACCTGCTCTAATAAGATTGCATAAAAATATCCCAACAGCCTTACCATAAACATATTTTACAATATCAGAGTCAAATTTTATGACATCATTATGAGAATGTTCCATTGGGCCACGTGATTGGCTGTAGAAACAGAGCCGAATGCTGAAACCATAGCACCAACATGCCATCACACTTCCCTAATAAAAGTTTTATTGTATCCCCACGTGCATTAAAAACAACACTAACTGCATTAATACATTGTAATTTACTTTTTTGTTATAGAACAAATAACAAACCTGGTGCTAATGAGATCATATTTTCCATTATCCCAAAGCAACCTGCTGGGGTATCCAGTCTTCGGAGGTTTTGCCTAAAAAACGAAGTGGCCTCTTAGTGTACAACAACGTGCATGAGTCCAGAATGCTTTTATTTCTTACCCTACGCATGGATGTCGCATCATGTTCCAAACATCTGTGTGTGTTTGAATGATACAGTTATAACATTTCTTGTTTGGCTTTCACAGTATTATACTTTTCTCTGAAAGAGCATATACTTTTGTTAAAACTGTCTTTTACTTGGATAGCTTTTTCATGTCCCAATAAACACAGGTGTATTTGCAGCTCACATACAGATGCAACTACCCATTGGCACCACTTTCCCCTTTGGCTGCCATATGAGCAGTTCTAAGGTTTTAGGTACAAAGTTCCAATTTGGCATGTATGAAGTACCAGAGAGAATCAATCCCTTATAAGACATGGATGATCCTTTTTTTTTTTTTAATTTATTTATTTGTCAGATAGAGAGAGAGTGCAGGAGCGAGCACAGGCAGACAAAGTGGCAGGCAGAGGCAGAGGGAGAAGCTGGCTCCCTGCCGAGCAAGGAGCCCGATGTGGGACTCGATCCCAGGACGCTGGGATCATGACCTGAGCCGAAGGCAGCCGCTTAACCAACTGAGCCACCCAGGCGTCCCTGGATGATCCTTTTTATAGCATCTTCTGATCTTGTTTCAGTGAAGCTGTTAAATGATTAAGTTTTTTTTTTTTTCATTTTTATAAATTAAGTCACTAACAAGGGGCATTGTAACTTTCTGGATTTTATTCAGCTCAGCATAAAGTGACTTATCAACCAGCCGCTCACCAAGGCAAACATTCTCCTCCTATCAAAGTTCCTGGGTGTTTGTTTGGAACAGGGGTGATGGTGACGGTGGTGGGCGGAAGGGGCAAAGTGCAGATTACACTTGAGAGGAGGAGATTTCAGAAATCTGAGAAGAAAAATAGAAGTGCCCCAGAGGCCCTGCTTATCCAGAGATAGGATGTTTCTTTATTATAAACTTCAAACTGTGGTTATCTGGGGCCATTTTTGTTTTCGTGGGTGGCTCTTTTGCCCTCTGACTGGGCGGGCTGCACTCTGTGCATGGTGGGCAGCCCAGGTTCTATGGATAAGATACGGGAGAGCATTTCTGGATATGTGATCCCAAGGATCGTGCTCCACAAAGCCTCCCAGTGCTTACACATGTGGCTGTCACTGTCTGCTTTTCCAACATTAGGCAATTTAAGATTGTCTACACTGCACACACACACACACACACACACACACACACACTTGCACAGTGATCTCTGTTGGACACTTAGGTTTAGAGGCTCATAATGATATTGAATAAATGGTTTCTTGAGTTTCGCTTTCCGACAACATGTAGACACTGCCAAAACCTATTTGATGTAGTCATCATCAAATTGTTTCAGATTCAAAATGCGATAACCCTCATGATCTCATCTTGACAAGTACAGATCATGATTTTTGCATATGAACTATGTTGCAGCTAACAATGGTAGGAAATTTAGGTAACTTACATAACCTCAGAATAGTCATTTGTGTCTCTAAAATTTGAATTTTTAAGGTTAATCAGAGACCATTTGGGTAGCCCTATGTTCTTACATCTTTCCTGGGAGTATGTAGGACCACATGACTCAACTAGGAAAAGCCCTATGGAATTTTTTATTTTTTTATGAAGCAGTACACATATACACACACATACAACTTTATAAAGGAAGAAAATAAGGACAGTAATAACGAGTAACATCTGTTGAGCACTTACTGCATGCCAGGTGCCATTTAGAGGGGTTCAAACTTATTAATCCATTGATCTGCAACAAACAAACCAAAGTCTTCTGGGGCAGTAACTGCTACCACCTCCATTTTACAAATGATCAAACTGAAGCACAGGGAAGAGACATAACTCACTTGCTTGATGTCGAAGAGCTAAGGAGCTGAGATTCAGACCTGAATAATCCTCCCCTCTACAAAACATCCAATCAAAATGCTCACTTGTGGACTGACTTTGGCATAAAAGGATGAATTGTAGCTTTCAGGAAGTAGAGAATCTCTCATCTACACCAGTTACTTTGACGCTGTGCATCTCCTGAGTCTAGCCATATGGATACAGCTTGATCTGCAGTGGGGGGATTGTACAATGGCAATAGGCTGATCCAGACTTATGGTCTACCAAACAGAGAAAGGCATTTTGTCAGGCTGATGAATTATTGCTTTAGATCATTAGTTCATCTCCCCATTCATCCATCAATCCATTCATCCACTTCCCCAACTTCCCTTGAGTCATATACCTTCTCTTATTTTTACCTACCCTTCTTTGTGATAAAGACACTCAGCAATTTTGATTCTAAGCCTCTTCGTATTTTGATTTAAATAAGCACAGCTGAATTTGACTCAGGAGCCAGATCCTTAATGTTTCTTAGGCTTGAGCAAGTCCACATGTTCATCTGTGAAAAAGATATGCCAACAGCTGCCTTACTTTTTGGAGGGTGGGGTGGACTGGGCATTAAGTGAGATAATACATATGAACCCCCAAGGACATAGTATTAAGTCCAATATTTTCCTTAAAAGGAAAACTAAACTCTAGTACAGGTAACTGTTGAATTCAAATCATAAGTAATTAGGAGAATATATAAATGAATATATTCTGGGCACCTGGGTAGCTCAGTGGGTTAAAGCCTCTGCCTTCTGCTCAGGTCATGATCTCAGGGTCCTGGGATCGAGCCCCGCATCAGGCTCTCTGCTCGGCGGGGAGCCTGCTTCCCTCTCTCTCTCTGCCTGCCTCTCTGCCTGCTTGTGATCTCTGTCTGTTGAATAAATAAATAAAATCTTTAAAAAATGAATATATTCTATCCCTTTTTAAGTATAAATGCAGTGAGAAAGTATACAAACAGACATTTAACTGTATTAACATGAAAATTTCTGCACGATAAAGGAAACTGTCTTTTTGTTTTTTATTTCAATTTTTTAGAAGATTCTATTTATTTATTTGAGAGAGAGCGAGCATACATGAGAGAGAGCATGAGCTGGGGGCGGGGGGAAGAGAGGGAGCCTGATGCGGGGCTCAATTGCAGGACTCCAGAGTCGTTACCGAACTGAAGGCAGACACGTAACTGACCAAGCCATCCAGGCGCCCCTGCATGATATAGGAAATTTACTTAAAAAAAATCATAATCTATAATGAGTTCTTAAAAACAAAATAGATAAACCAATAGAACATTGTAAAAAGATAAATATTGATAACTGTAAATTAATGCAGGTAGTCAATGAAATATGAAAATTTTCACCAATACTGACAAAGAAATAAAAATTATTTTTATTTGGAAAAGAAAATTAAAGTTTCACAGAGACTTCCTTGACCTATTAAATTGGTTATTTTTTATTGGTCAAAGCAAAAAAAAATGGTCATATTCTTACAAGAGTGTAAATTTACCTTTCTTTCAGAAAAGCTTTTGGCTGTATTGATAGCCCTGAAAAGGTGCATACGTTTTTACTCAACGATTTTTAGGGCAATTCTGAGAATCAAAGTGAAAAGCTATGCAATGCTTCATGTAGGAGGGCTACACTGAAGCATTATTCAAAACGACAAAAAATTTGAAATGAATTAAACGTGCAACAATAAGAGAATCATTAAATTATATAAATTATAGTGAAATTACAAGAAAGAAAAAAATGGCCATTGAAAGAATATTAGCTGAAATGGAAATATTCAGGATGTAATGTTAAATTTTAAAAGGTATGCTAGAGAACGAATGCCATACAGAGCAGTATTCTAATTTACAGTGATCTACACATGTGGGTGTAGCTTGTATGTGTCCACATACTATGTGGGTAATGAGTCCTCACATGCTTCAATTATTAAGTTGTGCTCAATGGTTTCTGTACATTTTTTTTCCCACTGAATCTTCATACCAACTAGGAAATGAATGCCTTATTCCAGAGGAAGAACGAAAATATTGAGGATGAGTAACTTACTCAGTGCTATGGTCTAAATGTCTGCTTTTCCCCAAAATTTATACGTCAGAATCCTAACCCCCAGAAGTGATGGTGTTAGGATGTGGGGACTTGGGAAGTAACCAGTCCTGAGTATGGAACCCTCTGGAATGGGATGCGTTCTCTTATGAAAGAGGCTCCACCAAGCTCCCTAAGCCCTTCCACCATAGAAGGATATAAATAGAAGTCAGGGATTCAGAAGAAGGCCCTCACTTGTCCATTTGGGGACTTTGATCTTGAACTTCCAGCCTTCAGAACCAGGAGCAGTGAGTTTTTGTGGTTTATAAGCCACTCGTTGTGTGGTACGGGTGGGTGACTCGATGAAGATGCTGAAAGTCTTCTCTCTTAATGAATGCTGAGACCTGGATTTCATGCACATGTTTGACATAAAACTTGTGTTAGTAACCAGCAAGGCTCCAATACATGCCCCAATCAATTGGGCTTTATTTATTTTTTTAAAATACTTTATTTCTTACTTACTTGACAGCGAGAGACACAGCGAGAGAGGGAACACAGGCAGGGCGAGTGGGAGAGGGAGAAGCAGGCTTCCCACTGAGCAGGGAGCCCTATTTGGGGCTCAATCCCGGGACCCAGGGATCGTGACCTGACTCGAAGGCAGATGCTTAACCCACTGAGCCACCCAGGTGCCCCTCAACTGGGCTTTAGAAGGAAGGATCCGCTCAAGCCAGTGGCCAGCAGATGTGTTGGTTCTAATATTCCTCTTTACATAGCAATGGTGTGCTTCTTACCTGTCTCCTATCACAGGTAGGCTAACAAACATCTTCTTTAGGGAAAGATCTACCTTCACGACTTGACTTTTTCACTTTGTAATTCTGTGGTCTTGGGTAAGTTACTTATTTCACAGAATCGTTATGGAGATTAAGCAGCATATGCCTGGAAGGTACAAAGCTTTACAAGACTCTTGCAAATAATAAGTACTCAATAAATGGTAGGAAATAGATGCATATGCTTTTTGCCAAACTTTCTTTAATGAACGTGTTACTCTCATACCCTGAAAAAGTGCAATAAATATTATTGTTAAAAAATGAAGTAAACCAATGACCTGATGTAAGCCTCCAAAAGTTGGTAAAAAAAAAAAAAAAAGAAAAAGAAAAAGAAAGAAAGAAAAAAAAAAGAAAAAAAGAAAAAGAAGCAAACACCTTTGTCTGGATGCTGTACCCCAATCCTGGCCGCTAACCACAGGTGGGTATGAAAGCCCGGAGGGAAACCAATTATGTGCAAATCCTTTGACTTAATGAAAAATAAAATTAAGCAGACTAATACCCAGCAGGTACTTAAACATCACCTAATATTATAAAAGCCAGTGTTTTTTAAAGAGGAAAACCATCCCTGGAGAAACTGGAGAAGAAGTCCCTGACCCAGGAAGAAATTTCCTATGAGTGGGACTGTTTTTCACAGCATGCCCGAAAATTACCAAGCAATTCCTCCTATAAATTACTCATGTGTCTGTGAGGGCAAAGCTTTGCTCAGACCTCAAAGCAAAGGCTTTTGTCCACTGACTAATGGTATTTAAATTCAGGATCTGGGGAGGGGGCGGGGAATTTGGGTTCTTGTATGTTCTATAGGGCAGTGAGAATGAAACAGATCCACCAAGGTTACAGAGCGGAAGCAGTCACCATGACTTTTCCACTGACACAAAGAAATCCACGTCATTTCCAAAGAAACAACTTACAGGCCAGGCAAACGCAGAACTTCCTCTTGCTTTCGAATCACCTCTTTTGGGTGATGAAGGTGTCCTACTAATTAAAGAGAAACCCATTAAACCTCTCTTCCTTCCTTCCTTTCTTTTTTCCTTTCTTTCTTTTTCTCTCTCTCTCTCTTTCTTTCTTTCCTTCTTTCTTTAATGGAGTTAGCCAGAAAAGGTTAGGAGACAAAGGACAGGGGAAGTTGGATCGTGATGACCTAAAGAAGGGGAGCGAGTGTCTGAAAATGCCATGGTGGGTTCTGCTGGAGTCTGGGATGAGGCCTCAGAAAGAGAATCCCCCTCCTCTTTCCCATGAGCTTGCCTCTAGCTACCCATTCTCTTAGAATAGCTCCTGAGGGTCTCCAACATCCTGGGCATGGCTGTTAACTGATTTCAAAACCGGCAAGTTGAATGGCTCCTCTGGGGTTTCTGAGCTGGGGTTCCCAAGTTTGTCTCATTTTAATTGCTTCTTGCTCATCAGTGTTGGGTAACGTTTCCAGAACTTCCCCTTTCACGGTGTGCGAGAACATTCTCGGATGGAAAATCACACATATTGCAGTGGCTGGGAAGCCCCTCTGATCCACTCTTTCTGGAACGTTCTTGCACATGTAACATAGTGGAAAGGAGAGCAGAGTGGGCTGGTCACGTGGTGTTTACCAATTGTTGGGTTAAACGTTTTCTCCAGCAGTCTCACTCTTTTTGACTCCCACTCTGTCCCTACCTCTCTCTCGCCCTCCTGGCCCCTTTCTATGTCCCTCTTTGTCGCTCTCTGTGTGTCTGTGTCTCTGAACGTCTCCTTTCTGAGGTCCCCCACCCCATGCTGTAGGTGACCCGGCGCTGAGGAAGGATGAGGAGGGCTGACTGGCGTCCTTCCTGTGGAAGCAGTGGCACTTCTCATCCAGACCAGTGGCTGGCAGTTCCAGAACGGTAACTACACGACACATACAGCTTTCAAAGGTTTCTGTGGAGCTTTTCATGTAAGATGTAGTTATTAACTCCCCTTCGATGTCTAAAGACCCAGCCAGTGGGAGTGAAACGTGGCCTCTCGGCACACGCTGAAGAGCTCAGGAAATCTCAGCCTGATCTGTTATCTCTCAATGCTTTAAAGGTCTTCGACTGGGAGATTAGAACAAGGTTACAGTGACAATTTGTTTACACGCAGGGAGAGATTAAGATCTCGTTGAAAAGGAATAAAAATAACATCATCTTGAGCTGTCACAGCATGAGCCCCATTGTAATCAACACTGGTCTGATTTCAGGGATAATTTAAGACCAATTTATTATCTTAATTAAAAAAAAAAAAAAGAAGAAGAAGGGAGAATTCAGTGTTTCAGATGCCAGTTAGATTGTTGGACGAGGACGCCCCTGGAGGTACCACGCACAAAATCGAGTCCTCACAGAATTCCAGACCGGAATCTTCTGGTGGATACAAATTAAGGGGTGTGTGGAGGGGGGACTTTCGCTTTTTCTTTACTTTATATTTTTTTAAATGCTAGCATCAATAACAGATTGAAAGGCAAAGAGTGACTCGTTCCTATTGACCTTTCTTAAAGACAAATGGATAAAAGGGGATAAGAAAGGCATTCCTGGGCCACCTTTCTTGTGAAAAGCCTTTGGTACTTAAGGTGAAAGTCTCCTGACTTCTTTCTTCCCCTTTTCTTCCTTAATGAAACCTGCTCAAGCTCTTTGCTTTTGACAGGCCTCCTGTCTAATTCCCCTCGCAATGAATTCTTGCACTTTTGAATCAGCCACAGAAACCCGGTGAGGGGGGCGGGGAGCGGAGGGGAGGGTGGGAACACAGCCCGGCCCCAGACGGGAGGCAGGGTGGGAAGCCAGAAATAGTGTGATCAACGATCCCACCACCCACTGGCCTGGCCCTTTCAAAGTTCTCCTGCCCGATGTAAACCTCACTTCTGGCTTTCTCTACAAAAGCCACCACGAAGAGCGAAGAGCGCCCAATGCACAGAATGAATTAGGCCACAAAGAGCCCTTTGAGAGCGCGAAAGGAAATGCCCCACTGGGAAGCCAGGTGGACAGCAAACGTTCCCTTTCCATTACAAATGAGTTCAGGGACAGGGCCACCCCCGGTGGGACTCCAGCTCCAACCCCCCCCCAAAACCAAACTTGTTTCCTTGTGCCTCCCCCCTCCCTGTTTACAAACACGTTTACAAGGGCTTGATAGGTGACCTTATTTACTTAGTAACCTGTGGATTCATTTATCTTGAAATTAGTAGGTAATGAAGTGGAAAACCTCAACAGCCCTCCCACTAATTAACATGATAATAAGATTGTTTTGCTACAGAGGTACAATTAGCATGTATGAGAGAAAGGGGGAGAAAGATCAATAAAACGTCTGAAGGGTACTGCTCCCAGGTCTGCAGAAGAGAACAAAGAAAGAAAACCACAGATTTTAAGATTGCATCCATTTCAACAGATCTAACCCTTACAGCTGGACCCTCCTGAAATGATCCGATGCCTCCTGGAAGGAGAGGTGTGTGGGGTGGCGGGTGGGGATCGTAAGGAGTTAATTATAAAGCATACTTTTTTGGTGCAAAGTGCTTTGAAAAGAAAAGGGAAAAACTGGAAAGTTTCAGATGCCGATCCTGAACACGTTTCGATGGGGGGGGGCGGTTTGCTGGGAGGTTGGAGGGGGTGTGAAGAATGTGAGCGGATAATTATACCCATAAAAATGGTTCCATTTGCTCCTTTTTCTACCCACCCCCCCAAAGAGTCAAACTGCTTAGATATAAAACTTGGAAGAGATCCTTCTTGCACATCTAGTGTCAGCATACATTTTCATGAGGTGCTTCCACACAGAATGCACAGCTCAAATATTTATTTATTCCACAGACCGAGGTGTGTAGAGTAAATAAATATGACTTTAAAAATTGCCTCAATATGTATTTACCCAGTAGACTCATTTCTTGGGTAAATTACATGGATTTGGTAACCTTCCATGACATTTTCCCTTGATTTTAAACATACACAAACAAAGAATTTAAATGTCTGCAATGTCTAAATAACCTAATTGAACTTGTGACACAAACCAGGAAGAGCTGGGAGACTGGGTTGTGCGGGAGAAAGGCGAGGGTCCTTTGAGGGAGAAAAAGAGGAGAACTTTTAGAAGATCAACCCGCAGTGATGGACGGATTACCCCCCCTACTTGGTAGGAGACTCCTGGTATCTGAAGTTCTTCATAAACGTAAAAATGATCTTTATTACAGTTCAATCACGCTCTTCGGGCCTCTCTCAGCAATGGGTTTTCCCACAAAATTCCACAAGCGCTTGTCCCCAAATCCTGTGCGCTTCTCTGTACCCTCTGGTCTTGCCTTTCATTTGGACAATCCTAACTCTGAAATCCCTTCATGGCCCCTTCTTGTTACAATGGGAGGGCCCAAGTGTATCAAAAAGGAGTTTTTGATCACTGACCAAGAAATGTTCTCACCACAGTTTCAAATGGGAACTCTCATAAGGAAATCTGATGAAGTCAGACAAAAGGCGATCTTTGGTGGATTTTTCCAACCCAACTACTTTAGTGATGTTTTCCTTTTGGGAATCATTTAAAATGAGGACAAGTCGTTTTGCTTATGCCATTAAAGGAGACCTTTGGAACAAGTAGTTTGCAATTTCTTTTCATTTTCTTTCTCTCACTCTTTCCTTCCTTCCTTCCTTCCTCCCTTCCTTTTCTTTTCCTTCCTCCCTTCCTTCCTTCCTTCCTTCCTTCCTTCCTTCCTTCCTTCCTTCCTTCCTTCCTTCCATCCTTCCTTTCCTTCCTGCCTTCCTTCCTTTCCTCTATCCTTCCTCCCTTCCTTCCTTCCTTCCTTCCATCCTTCCTTTCCTTCCTGCCTTCCTTCCTTTCCTCTTTCCTTCCAACAACTATAAGTTCTGCAAAACTTGCCATCAACCTCTCTGGGTTGTGCGCTGATTTTAATTTTAGGTAGATTATTATTTCTTTAAAGTAACACCTTCAGAGTAGACGGGGCGAACCCATTCTCATTTTCTCAGAGGCATTTGCACGATTTTTAAAGTTGTCCTGTTCAGTTAGGGAAATCAATGTCTCTCGTATTGGGGGGCAGTGAGTTTCGGGGGCTGAAAAGGGAGCATTACTTGGCAGGAGCTTGAAGCTGCTGCTTCAGCGGACATGCTCTTAGACATTGGGCGGCAGTGGTAAGCAGGATGAGGCCAGTCTGTGTAGATGGATTCCCAAGGACAGATTTGAGCCAAGGGCCCAGGAAGAATGAGTTGTGTAGACTCTATCTACCTGCTTCCACCACTGCACACTGAAAGGCCAATGCAGGAATCATCCTGAGGATCATCCACTACTTAAGTGACAAAAAAAATAATCCTGTTTTATAAATATACACACAGACCCCGACACAAGTTCCTGGCTTTTTCTGATGTTTTTTACCCCATCATACATCCTTTGACTTACCAGGTTGAAGAATGTGGGAATCCTTACAATGACAAATCAGGAAAGCCATTAAGAGCCATGCACTAAAAGGATTTCCAATCTTTGGGACTTTGACACGCCCGTTTTTTCCTATGTTCACTAGCCTTGTCAACTGACCAAATAGTCACGTTTGTATAGGGTACATGCTAATTCTGAAACCCAAGTGAGATTTTTTTTTTTAATTATTTGAGAACAACTTGAGGATTTCTCAATATCTCTAGAGATCATTTGAGACACGCTGGGGTGTCATGCAATGTCACCTGGGTATAGCTGTCCTAGAAAAAAAAAAAAGATTTTTAATAACTGGAGCCAATTCCTCCTAGGAAGAATTCCCTTTGGGTTCTGTAGTTTAGCTTCTAAACCAAATTCCTCATCTGTGAACAGTTAGAACAATATGAGGTAGCCCAGGAGAGTTAGAACTTGAATTCATTTCAGAGAAATGTACAGTTTAGAGTAATGAAAACTATCCCACGATTGTACTGGGTAAGTCTTCAAGGAAGGAAACATTAGTCTCCATTTTATTTTTTTTAGGTGCAGCACATACCCTCTCATCTTCGTAATCACAACCTAAAGTCAAGGTTAATGTCCCCATTGTACAGATGGCAAAACTAAGGCTCAGAGAGCCATGTAACTAACCATCTCAAGGTCAAAAGGCTAGTAGGAGGAAAGCTGGGATTTGAACCCGAATTCTTTTTTATTTTAAGAGTTTATTTATTTATTTGACAGACAGAGATCACAAGCAGGCAGAGAGGCAGGCAGAGAGAGAGGGGGAAGCAGGCTCCCCGCTGAGCAGAGAGCCTGATGTGGGGCTCGATCCCAGGACCCTGGGATCATGACCTGAGCTGAAGGCAGAGGCTTTAACCCCCTGAGCCACCCAGGCACCCCTTGAACCCAAATTCTTTTAACTCTAGAAAAGCTCTTACCAATATCTTATATTCTCTTTGTGGGTACTACTTTGCCTTGCTGGAGGCCCTTCCAAAGCCCTGGATTCTGTCTCCAGAAAGCAACTATTCTTGGAGGACATAAGATATCAGCAGATTTTTGTTAATAATGTTTAAAACCATAACCCATTGTGAGGTGCTAAACATTTATCCTTCTGGCTAAGACTTCTTACAGGGTACGCGTCAAAGTTCTCACAATTTAACAGCAAGACTCCTTCATTTGGTTTTAACCACTTTGTAAAATAAATACCAAAGATTGTTCCTTAAAAATAATATAAATTGTTTCAGTGGGAGAATATGGAAGATATAAATTTAACTGCATATGATTCCCTCACTCCTTGTTAAGGGTAAGCATGTGATGAGAAATTTTTAGAAGGGCTCCGATGAGCTGGTCGTAATGAGTAGACTTTTTGGCCTAGATTTGTATCTTTCCTGAGAATAGTAGTAATTTTAGCTATTCTTTCCAGACCTTTTTCTCTGCATATCCACCATACAATT
Source organism: Taxidea taxus jeffersonii (assembly GCA_003697995.1). Classification (NCBI taxonomy): domain Eukaryota; kingdom Metazoa; phylum Chordata; class Mammalia; order Carnivora; family Mustelidae; genus Taxidea; species Taxidea taxus. The sequence continues at coordinate 22,946 of RCUC01139821.1, forward strand.
GGGATCTTGTCTCAAGGTGTGAAGCCCTGGCAAAATTATAAAATCATGCCGTCTGCCTCAGATCCCTGCAATGTACCTGACATGAACAAGACCGGGCACACAGACAGCTCGAGAGATTATAGTTGCCTCTCTTGTCACTGGGCCGTGTAAGCTTGGGCCATTTTTGGCATCGCTCTGTTGTTTGGACAGGCCTGTGGAGGTGCCGGCTGCTGAATTTTGTGCTTTATCCACACGCTTTCTTAGCCACGTTGCTTTGTAGTTTGAAAGGCAAGCAGGGTGGCCCAGATCTCACATTTCCCCAGCAGGGCTCTACCTCCCCCAGGAGCATGGAGATGTGTGGGGTCAGCAGCATGCTTGGAGCTGCACAGGCCCAGGGAGTGTGGGGTTTGGAGGCCATCATCGTTGTGCGGCAAGGATGGAATGATCCTGGCGCCAATGGGGATGATCAAGAGGGAGGGCTGGTGGGGATGGGAGCAGCTGGGACACATGTGATCTTGCAGTCTCAAGAGGGAGCCCGGCGATGGGCTTTTATCATCTTGGAGTTGAGGGAAATTTTAGAGGAAGAGCTTCTGGAGGCCTCTGTGGGTCAAGGTTGTCATGCATTCATGCTCCATAACCTGGTGGGTGACTACGAGGCACTGTCCTCACTCTGAGGTTGGGGACATTCCCAAGGAAAGGTGAGAGGGCCCATGGGTTGTAATTAGAAGCAGTCTGCCCCTTAACCCATCAGCATTCTCAGCCTGGCCTCCAAGAGGCTATTAGCGAGCCCTTTTGGAAGGCAAAAATCGACTCTTGTGTCCAGTGGTTGGGTGAATGAGAGTAAGATATTATCTCAAATCCCGCATTAGTGATTTTTACTTCATTATTTTCAAGTGATGAGACTCATGAATGTGCTCCAGGAAGTCTGTGGTGTGGGGTTAGCACTCACACGTGAGTGAATGCTGTGTGTCTTCTCTTCTGAACAGTGATTGTGAGGCAGAGCGGGCAGGGCTCGGGATTTGAGGTTGGACTGCTCCCCAAGTTTTGCCAGTCCTCGTGGGCTTCTGTTTCCTTATCAACAGAACGGGGACAAGAGTCTTCTTGAGGGTTTTTAGGAAAACCCAAAAAGTGTTGGTCACCATCCAGGGTCACGGGTGCCTTCCTGCAAGAGTGAGCTTCTGTATCTTTTTGTCAGGCATGCTTTTGTAGCAGGATTGTCCACAGAAAGCACCTAGCAGAGTGCTAAAGTGAAAGTGTAAAAATGGACATGCACATCCTTAGAGATCCCTTTTGAGAAGAGACGATGGGATACAGTCCCATAACATTTGTGCTGAGCAGAAGGCCCGTGGATTTGTCCTTAGGACTCTGTCAAAGGAGGGGATTCGGCCTCCTTGCTACCTAATACAAGTTACAGAATCTTCTACAGCTTCTGCAACACCCCCAAAATAAGTGGATAAAGAATTAGCCTCCCAAGGCTCCGTTTTGAGGCATGCTTTGCCAGAAGCCATCCCTTCATTCACTCGTTCATTCTGGCACTGTGTCAGGCCGTGGGAATGTGACGGCCAGCGAGACAGACAGGATGCCTGTGCTTGGGGGGAGAGATGGGAAGGAATGAGATTTAAAACAAATCAAATAAACAATGTCCTCGGGTTCTGTTGGCAGCTGCGAGCAAAACCTACCAGGGGCTCATGGGGTGACTGGATGAAAGAGGACTGACTTGGCTTCAGATAAGGAGGCCAAATTAGGTGTATATGAGGAGAGGACGTTGCTGCCTGGAGGATGGAAAGGTCCCAGCAGATCTGTGTGAGGGAAAAGAGCATTCCAGACAGAGGGAACTGCACAGGTAAAGGCCCAGATGAGGAGACAAGCTAGATACTTCTTAGGAACAGAAAGGGGACCAGTAGGGCTTGAGTTGAGACCAGAGTGGGTTTTGTGGGTTGCTGTCTCAGCTGAGCAAATAAACTAGATAGAGCACGTATTTCCCCTTTCTTGTTCTGAGTGGCGAGTTATACTTAGGAAAATAAGGGCATGTTCCGGCTCCTTCTTTTATGTTTCATCCCCACAGAAACTACTTTTTTTTTTTTTTTGAAAGTTGACATTTTTACGATTTTTAAAAATGAATCTGAGACACGGATAGTCATCACAGATGCTGCATTTTAGAAAAGGAGTTTGAATAGGTGAGAATGGGTTCCTTTGAAGAAAAACTGGCCTGGATCTGAACCCCTACTTAGCCACTTATGAGACATTCTTAGTTAAGGTATTTATTTAATCTCTCTGGGCCTCCATTTCTTCTTGAAACCAGATTTGAGACTTAAACACAAGGCGAATACTTTAGTGCCTTCTACTGGTTTGGAGGAATTAAGCCCATTGTTCAGGTTGTCCTAGCCACAGGTCAGTGTGACCATGCCACCATATTGAATATTCGCGAAATATCCGGGGCCCACTGGAATGATCACATTCCATGAAATATGTGGCCAGTGGGATTGTGAGGAAAGCGCTTGTTCAAAGAATAGGAAAAGCAAAAGAAGACAGAACCACTGACTGAAAAGCTGTTTGAGATGGATGGAAACTTCTGCCCAGGATGGAGGTAAATGCTATGGCTTTACCACAGGGAGCAGTTTCTCAGGTGACCCTGGTTAAGAACTGTGTCCCTGGTTGGACAGCCATTCATTTCAAAATGGGTTACCAGAATTTTCCTTGGCGATATGTGACCACAGATACTGATTCAATTGCTTGTTTTCAAAAATAGCTAAGACTCTGACATGTCTTGTCTTGTCTTTTCTTTTTTCTTTCTTAAAGATTTCATTTATCTATCTGAGAGAGAGAGAGAATGAGAGAGAGGGAGCATGAGATGGGAAAGGTCAGAGGGAGAAGACCCATGCCCCTCCCATCCCCCCCACTGAACAGGGAGCCCAATGCAGGACTCCATCCCAGGACGCTGGGACCAGGACCTGGACCGAAGGCAGCTGCCCAACCAACTGAGCCGCCCAGGTGTCCGGACATGTCTTTTCTTGAGTTTTAATGTCTTCAAGCTGAAATGAGGATGTGTTAGGAATGAGTTCGTAAGCACTCGAATGATGCCACAGTTTTAAGGGAGGTATTCTGAGCCCTTGGAAGTACCATCAGTCTCAGGAGATGGAAGAAATAATTGGAAGGGGGAATACAATCAGAAGGACTGTGGTCCATGCTTACGGGCCATGTTTTCTGCAGATGGACACCCACACGGATCTCACCAGGATGCTTGCTTTAGGATAGAGGGCCAAGTCTCCCTTTATAACACATGGAAAACCACCCCAAATTCTCCGAATGATAGATATACCATTGGAACTTTGTTCTTTCTTTCCTACTCTAACTTCACGCTGAGGTCTGGATCCCAAACAGCTGGGAGGCTTCATCTTCTAAGTACTAGGTATTTAGAAGAACGGTAAAGGGAGGCATGCCCCAGTCCTTGCGCGTAAGCAACACCGAATTTACTTCTCTTCTCATAAAGGGGAAACCAGTTTCTCCAAGAGTCTTTCTCCTTCCTCTTCGGTTTGATAAACGCTTGGCTCTTTTGTCAGGTCAGACCAACTCCAGCCGACTTGTGACTAAAAAAGCCTTACAAATGGATTTTCAGTCACCACTCAACGAAGCTGGTTGACTGAGCCCCACGAAATCCTTCTGGAGGGAGGCAGGCTTTTAACTTGATTGATGAAATTATATCTAAATCTAGTAGATTTGGGACTTCAAAGGCATTTTTCCCTACTTAGGGCATCCCGGATGAAGGGCGTATGCTATTTGTACCAAACTCCCAGGCTCAAGTGGTTCGCAAATTGACCCCTTTGTAATAGGTTAAAGGTTTCTTGCTAGATAACGGGGGTTCATTTTGATTAATTATGTCAGGGAATTAATGTATGATTACTAACTTTTAGCAGACCCTGCTCTTTCTGACCCTGAGCTGCTTGTTTGTGTGGCTGGTTGTAATTTTCGACCGATGGGTTAGGAGGGGTCACTGTGTGGTCAGCATATTTTAAACAAAGGGAGAAAAAGAAAAGCAGAGGCTTCCAAATGGAGTGGACACCGCAGTTCAAGGCCTCGACAGAGAAAAGCTGCAAGTGTTTTAACAGTAGGCTTTTATATATTTACTCTTGCTAATAAAAGAAGGCTCGCCAGAGTGGAGAGGAACCTGGGATGATTCGGAGAACAATGTAACAGCTAAATGTTAGCTGGTAAATTTCACTTCATCCTGGTGCAACCGCTTAGTCCTTGTTAAAGATTAAACATGGCAAAGCATGGAGTTTTGGCTTTTGGTAGGTCAAGAGAATCAGACTGCAGGAATCGTGTTAGTAATGAGCTTTTCTGGCGGATGGCGCAGAGCTGAGATAGTCATTCTCTGATTAAATGCTGGATACTTGGAAGAAAAGTAACAGAGAATGAACTGATGATTCCTCGCATCGAATTAATTTTATACCATTTGTCTCCATCGTTTATGTGATGAGGCTTCTAATTGGAACGATTACATTCTTTGAGGTGACCTGAGAACTTTATGGTTCATGTTCAACTCCAAAGGATCGGTTCAAAATGGCCAATGACCTCCAAAATGAGACTCTTTTTTTTTTTTTTTTTTTGGCCTGGTGTTTTTGACTCCCCAAAAGCAAGCATAATTACCGCAGAATCAGGTCCTTGGGATTTTGAGAAAGATGCTAAGCATTTGTACTAAAGATGAGAGCTCTTCTTTCCTCTCCTTGGCATTAAACTTTGCGGATTTTCTCTACAAAATGCTATGGATATTGTGCTGTAGATTGTTTTCCAACTGTGACCTTGTGGAAACACAATTAGTAGGCTCAGAGGGGAAAAATTCAGGCCAAGAAAAAAGAGAAGACCTTTCTAGGGAAAGCAGGGGTCCCAGGGGGAAATTATCAAGACAATGCGGGAAGCATAATTACAAAAAGTGTTGGGCACAGCATTAGGTTGAAGAAGGAAGACCAGGCTGTTTGTTTTTGGAGCAAATGCTGTATATTAAAGGACTTAAAAGCAGAGATTAAAATAAAAAAAAAATCAGAAAAAAAGAGAAATTGTTACAAATGGAAGGTGTTACTTAGATACCGTATTAAACTTTCGAACATTATAAAACACCCTTTCTGTAAGGTTATTCAGAAATAAATTGTGCTTTAGCATTCAGATTGAGTTGATTCTGTTCAGAAGGATATTGGAAAGGCCCTGGGATGCTGACAATTGCTGATCACCCGTAGTCTTTATGGACAACATAATCACAATTACTGTATTTCAAACAAGCCCCTTTCAAAAATTAAAGGTGTTGATGACTTTAATGGGGACATAGACCATTTGTCTGTTCCATTATTGCAATTACTGTCTGGCTTGGTACCTTCTCCCTGACAGTGGCTAATGCTGTATACTTCAAAGGAAGAGATGAACCCCGGATAATGCACGTATGGTACAATTCACAGCTTGCTCTTCATCTCCCTACGGGGTTGCCCTGCCTCCTTGACACAGGCACATGCGCACAGTTATGAGGACGGAGTTCGGATGAGAAGTGTGGGTGTGTACTCGCATTCCAGCGAGGGAAACAGACCAGAGCACAGGGACAGAGGGAAGAGGCCATAGGACCAAGGGCTGTAGGGCTGGAGGGATGTAGAGAGGATACCTCACCCAGTTCCCCCATTAACACAGAGCTGCCCCACCCACATTATGGAGAGATCTCAGGAACAGATATTCCTCGGATACACCTAGTATTTTCTTAGGGGCTTTGAAACAAAATTTGTTTAAAGAATTATCTTCTTTTGTTTCAATTTCTCATGTTCCTCTTCTTGTTGTTGCACATAGATTTGGAAATATTTATCACATATGTTCTATGATATATATTTCCAATGATCTTTAAATTTTATACACACACATATGTATAGATATACGTAGATATATATGTAGCTCCTAAATATCCCAAATGTGTGTATTATAAATATATATATATCCTAAATGTTTTGAAATCTCCAAATGGTTTTTTCTTGAGTCCCAGATCACATGACTTTGAACTCATTTAACTTTTATTGTACTGTAGAAGCTATAATAATTTTACTTATTTCTTGAAGCTATTATCATTTTAATCATATATTAATTTTAAGTTATAGGACATGGCATGAACTCATTTATCTACACATGATCCAAAAGTTAGTATTATCTAAGGTAAGGACTCTGTAAGAACAATTGTCTCTACAACTTTGTGCTGATTTTCATTCCAGTTTTCTGGAGAAGATAAACATTCAGCCACAAGCACAGACCTTCAGGAACTATGTTGTCTACTCAAATCCCTTCTCTTCCCAGGCCAGTCCTGTCACTGCTCCCAACTGTCTAGATTTCCATGTAATGATGCTTGTGTCATGATTTGAGGTCCTCACAAAGGATTCCGGGTTTCACAGTGCAAATCAAAAGTAGAACAGAAAAAAAATACTAAGAAAGAAAGAGAACTAATGAGCATCACGTATAGGTTAACTGATTTCGCGATTATCAAAGGGGTTCAAGAGAACAACTTAACGCTGACATCTGCTTCAACAGGGTGAGTGGAAGTCTGTTCACACTCACTCCGTGAACAGGCCAGTGAGTTTATTTAAGTTAGGGTTAGTTTCTCCATCCATTAGCCCTCAAGATAAGATTTATATTGAACAGGTACCCCTGGATCAACCCAAAGAAAAGGATCCAGTGAGATATGGGAGCTAGATCCTATAACTCATCATCTCAGTTTGCATGGGACTGAGAGCATTTCTGGAATATGGAACTTTCTGTTTTAAAACTGGGCAAGTCCCAGATCAAATCAGGTCACCCTAGATGGATAGGAGAATGCCTCTCCAGGCAACAATTCCTAATGCTATGGGTTGGGTTCTTACCCTGAAAGACCTGAAATATTTCCCATAGTCTAGATACAGTTTACCTTCAAAGTGGCTTCCAAAAATTAATGATGATATGGAACCAGGCAAATTAAAGATGACTTTCACTTGTTCTGCTCTTTCCAAATGTTGGTCCATAAAAAAAAAATCGCTTGCATATTGATTGAACTATTTTATTTTTTTAAACCAGAGGTTGCTCAATAAACTTTAATAATTCTCACAACTTAAATGAAACTGTTTATCACATGTTATGAACCGTTTGCCAACCCATTATTTAGCTTGCCTTTTCAGATTGCATTCATCTTTTAGAACAGTCACAAATAAGGCAACATTCTAAAGCATAAAATACAACACAGGTCTGCAATGAAATTTAAAAGAGACTTTTCAATAACCAATATTTTGTGGGTTTTTTTTTTTTTTAAGTTCAGAGGTGACTTTCAACAGAACTTCAAAACCAAATTGGAGAACAATGAACATAGAACTGTTCTTTTTAATCATGAGCAAAAATCTATCACACATGTTCTTTCAAGTAAAGTTTATTAGAAAGAAACAGCTACTAGAGAACCACATGTTAACTCTGACTTGGCAAGGTCAGGCCAGGGCAATAAACCCTTGAACCTTACAAATATGCAAAGCTGACATAAATAACAAATTAAACCCAGCCAGGTATAACACTTTGGCCAGTTGGATGTGAGGCAGATACCAATTCCCGGGAACAAGAGCCTGTTGATTTGTAAGGAAAACCCGGTCTTACCCTCTTTGTTCCCTGCCCATTAGTTTTGCATCTGGGGGTCCCTTTGCTCCTTCCTGCTGAGGCAAAACCTAATAAAAACGATTCTGCTGTGCTCTCCGCCAGCAGTTCCGTGTCACAGCTCATGGGTTGTTGGTATGGTACATTGGACTAACAATGTAGCATGTTTTTATGAAGGAATGGAGGGTCTTGGGTGGGATTGACATGACGTTGGGGGATGTTAAAATCATTTCGAAATGATGGAGTCGGGATATTCTCCAGAAAGAAGTGAACTCCGTGGTAACTACAGAATCCATAACACGAGACAGTGGGATGAGAGTTGACTCAACCCATGACAGGAATGGAAGTGACTGTGAAGTAGAAAGCAAGAGGAAAACATATATTCTGTGTTTAAAGAAGACATCTTTACCAATGCTAATATGAATGCTAGTAAAGGATTTCAGAAGTTAGGGAACTGGAAGAGGGGAAGAAGAAATCTCAAATATTGCCTATAAGTCACGCCAGAAAGTATCAATGATGTGACGATCACCGGTGGGACAGAGAGGCACATTTTTGTTTGTTAAACACATACTTTTGCTTAATGAGTAACATAGGCATTTCCAAGATCATTATTATGCCCCCATATTAAGTTATCCTTCCACTGATCTTAAAGGAATTCAAGTTTTGACAGAGCTGATCTGTAATGTATTTAATTAAGCAAACACAGTCTATCAAACTCAATAAATTGGAGGTTGGATTCAGGGCTTTTAAATTTTCTTTGATTTTTTTTTTTTTTTGCCAACGGGTGTGACTCTGTACTTCCTACAGCCATGGCTGGTGATGTATCAAGGCCTATTAATGTAAAACAGCCCTTTTGAACAATATTGTTGAAAGAGAAAAATATTCTTTGGATGCCATATTAGAAATGGCCCATAACAGTGATTTTTTCTTTTGAAGTCAACTTTGTCTTTGCCTCAGGGAACCATATGCTGATGACACTGGACTTCTTTCTTGGCAGAGAAACCATTTGATTCCATTTTGGAGGAGGAAAGAGTTGATTCAGTTTACATGTCGATATCCTATCATATTTTTGAATTTTGAGTTTTGAGAATTACCTGTGAAATAGGAAATGGGTTTGTAGGTCTGAGGAAATTCTCAAGTTTGAATACCTTTATAATTTAGATTTGATATAGTTTATCCAATTTACAGTTTGTTGAATTAGGGTAATAATCTCTTTGTCTCTTTGGATGGAAATTTACAAAAAACTGTGACTACTTCAATAAAATCTTAGCCGATATATGCAATACATCTGAAAAATATTTTTCTTGAAACAGGGAGGACTGCAGAGATCATTGTGGAAACTCAGGTGATAGATGGATTGAGTACTTTCTCTGCTGTGCCAGCTCAGTTGTAATGAGGTGGTGCTGTCACTCTTTTAACTCGAGGAGAAGGAAAAAAGAGGTTTTTGTTTTTGTTTTTGTTTTTGCAATTGGCCCAACTTAAGGACAGGAAGGTTGGCAGAGGAACTTGAGGGGAATGCAATGCTTTGTAACACTGGTAATGAGCAAACAGTATGGGATGAAACCTATGGAGAATTTCAGACAATTGGATGACAACAAATGATATTCTACTGCCATCTTTTCTGATTTGTATATTTTCCTTTTATTTAAAAAAATGTGTATGTAGGGGCGCCTGGGTGGCTCAGTTCGTTCAGTGTCTGACTCTTGATTTCATCTTAGCTCATGATCTCAGGATTATGAATGAGATTGATCCCCACATCGGGCCCTGCACTCAGTGCTGAGTCTACTTGAAATTCTTTCTCTCCTCCTGCCCCTCCCCTTGCTTGTTCGTGCATACTTTCTCTCTCTCTAAATCAATGAAATCTTTTTAAAAAAGTAACATATGCAGAAGAAACTCTTAAGCATCTCAACTTTTGAAGTAGACAAAAGTCTAAATCTGGTCTCTGCTCCATTTCTCGAATTTTATGTAAGTGGTTCTTTGATAGCACAGAAAAAAATAGTGAATCAATTGCATGAAATTGTGACCCATCCCATTCTCTACAGAGTTCATTTTTAATATCTCTAATGTTTTGGTTCGACCAGGTGGGCTGCCTTTTAAGATCCATAGTCTAGTTTACATTCTTCATGAAGACCAGGGTCTCAGACTGGCAGACCTAATTCTGTTTCTCATCTCTTTGATTGGTTGGCACAGTTCCTTCATAATTATTCTTTTGTAATGATTTTATAATCTGAAACTGAATGCATTTAGGTGGTGAGAGTATCAGCATTCCAGTTTGCCTTCTCCCATCTGATCCCTGGCCCAGTCCACACAATGAATGTTACAAGCCCAACTTCAGGCACTTGGGATTTTAGGATGTGGTGAGGACTATCAGGCTAGTCTCCTGTTCTTAGGTCTGGTGTGGTCTATTTAATCCACCAGTCCAACTTTGACCCAAGTGGGATCCTTACTTCCAGGAAGACTGGATATCTGACAAGTTTTTAATTTTCAACATTAAGTTAATCTCAAGTTATGTTGGCACAAGTCAGATAACCTTGCTCTGTGTTTCTCTGTTGATTCTGTGGGTGGGAGCTGATTAGAGAGAGTGGAGAGAGGCAATTAACAGGCTCTTGCACAGGAAGTTGAATCATAAGGCATATTACTACCTTATTTATTTTTGGATTCTTGTGGATCCAAGGCTGTTGGCTCGAAATCTCAAGGACTAAAGGATTAGGATGTGTAGAAATATATATGTATGTATTACTAAAAAGGACGGTTACTTTTGACTACTTGTCTTTAGCTTCAGGGCACGCACCCTTGAATTGTATTAAATATTATACAAAAATGTTTATTTAAAGTTCTTTCAACTGACAGGTTATTAAATGCTAGATCAAATGACAAGAAAGTTCAACATCAAACTTGTTAGTGGGTGAGTAAGTGTGGGATATGTTGATTCCTGTATAAACAAACAGACATGGAAATATCCACAACCCCATTTAACCTGATGAACAGTGGTTCTAATGAAGGAAAAAGGAGGGAAACATTTTCTTTTTTAAACCATCCAAGGGCAATCAGAGCTGGCAGAAGTTCACATGCTTATGAATATATTGAGGAGGGGAAAAAAGAATAAACTTAATTTTTATAACAGATGTTTGTTCACTAATTAGGGGAAGACACTTTAGTGTGTAACCTGAGTCAATCACCTCAGACCCCAGAATGGTTTGAAGATCAGGATGGACATTTAAAACAAAAAGGCAGGAAAAAAGATCAATAGCAAAGAATGAACAGAAAGTAATCCTTTTGATTGCTTCTTCCTGCAAAGCAGCTAGCTGAATGTCAATGTTGGAGGTACTATTCTCCATTTGTCTATAGTCAAATCATGTGAGTCTTTTTTTTTTTTTTCAACTCCCTCTTTAGTTCAAAAATGGGTCAGCAGAAGTGACATTAATGTGGAAAAGCAGTCTCCTAGCAGAAGGTCAGTAGAGAAGTGTAATCACTTTAGAAGTTGATGTTGTAACTTACTTGAATGAAAGACTTTTCTTAAGGTGACATTAAGATGAAATATTTAAGATAAACTGGAAGATTTGACTGGAAATTCACAATGGCTCTCTGAAATAGTCTGCCCTGATTTACAGATCCTCAATTTTCAATTTATGAGCTGAGACCAGAGTATACCACTAGAGGATGAGAATAGAGTAGTCATATTAGAGGCAGCCCATATATCCTAAAGACAGACTTTGGAAGAATTAGAAAGTATAATAAAGTGCCTGTCCCTTTAAGACAGGACCTGGCTCACTGCCAATTTCAAACCTAAAGCATTAGATATTTTTAAAGCCCTTAAAACTGTCACTTTTTCCCCAGACTTTTTGTCATCTCTAAATGAAAAAACAGTACCAGAGAGATTTGCCCATATTGTTTCAAGTCTCCTCCGGATATTTTTGAAAAGTAAATATTTATTGCTGACAATAATTTTTTGCTAAAGGTTAACTAGCACTCCAAGTACAAAGTGAGGCATCTGAAAGACTGAGAAACCTCTCAGCCCCTTTCAGTCATGCATATTTACAGGAAACTTGCAAACAAGACTATTTAAAATGCAAATTCATAAGATGTCTTTATTCTCTTCCAAAGGAGATATTAGACATTATTTTTGGAGAGATAGGAATATAAGTTTGGTGCTCAGAATAGGTTAAGCTTTGGCTGCAGACCGTTTAGCTACAGGCTAAATAATTAACATCAAGATGGCCTTTTCTCAGCCTTTGTTCTGGTCTCCTTGAGTGGATTTTGACAATGTGATCACCTTGAGCACCCTTCCTACCTGAATGTCTCCCCTCCTTCAGCTACTGCTGCTGCTGCTGCTGCTGCTTCTTCCTCTTCTCTTTTCTTTTTTTTTTAGATTTATTTATTTCTTTTGAGAGAGAGAGAGAGAAAGTGAGGGGGGAGGGGCAAAGGGAGAGAATCTCAAGCAGACTCCATGCTGAATGCGGAGTCTGACAAGGGGCTCAGCATCATGACTCTGAGCCGAAATCAAGACTTGGATGCTTAACTGACTGATCCACCCAGGCACCCACTTCTCCTTTAGCTTCTATGGGGAAACTTCCAGAATTCAATTACTTTGTGGCCACACACTTTATGCTTTCCCATTAGACATTCAAAGAAGTCTAAGCACCTCCCCAAATAGTTTGCTGCCAATTAGCTGTAAGGGATTTCATTAGATAGGTCAGGACAAGGCAAAGTTATACAAGTTTCTCTAGTGTCGATTCCCTCAAAGATTTTAATATATACCATAAGTCTCAAATCCTAGTAAACCCATTAAGTTTTGGGGGACATTCAGCAAGACTATAATCAATGGACCGTATTTTGTTAAATGCTAGCTAAAGGTATCAAAAAAGATAAAACTGCTGAGGTCCTTTGGATTATGGCGTTTCTATTAAGTGATTAATTAACTAGGTAAATAAACACTGAGTGGTACTATACAGATTTTTGGAGAACACTTTACAATCCTGTATGCCTTTTTAAATATAAATATAAAAAACATTTAGTGAGATAGATGAGACTCTGAATACCATTAAAACTCTCTCTGTCATCTGCCTATTAATAAGTGCATGCTAAGATAGACATTCACATGTGATGTCACACACACAAATATATACATATAACAGGATTTGTTAAGATCAGTTAAGATTTGTACTTAGCTACTCTAACAGAAACCTTAAAAATTTCGTGATTTAAACAATCTGTTATTTTATTTATTTATTTATTTATTTATTTATTTATCGCACAAATGGTGCTTTCATAAAATCGAAAGGGTCCTAGTTCTGCTTTTGGCTCCAGATCTTTAGCACAGGGTTATCTTAGGGTTGCAAAATGATTTACTGTAATTAGAGCAATCATAGCTGCATTTTAGGTGGGAACAATGGAAAGGAAGACATCATTAAAAAGTACGCATCTGTTGAGTTGGCTCCTACCACAAAGCCCTACTCAATAATTTATTTTGATATTTTATGGCCAAGAACTTTGTCCCCTGGCTATCTCTATATGTAAGAAACACTAATAAATGTGGTTTCTTTCCTGGGAACCTATTAGAAACAAATTAAGTGTTCTTTGAGTAAGAAGAAAGAGGGAAATGGATACCAAGTAGACACGTAGAGTTGTTGCTACCTTACCTTCTTTGCCACCAGCCCTATAGAAGGCTACCTCAGATACTACGATATTTGAATGAGCATACAGTTAACAACCTAGTGTCTAGAGGAAACAACTAGAGCTGCTGAGTTTCAGGAAAGATTGTCAAGGACCACAAAAATGTATTTCCAGATTTCCAAAAAAGTTTTAGGGTCAACTGTTGGGAAAGCTATTAGCGGTGGGGTAAAAGTGTGCATATTCTCAGAGGCTTTTGATTTAGAGTAAAGAGGCAAAAAGACTGTCATGGCTGCAAGTATGTAAGAATGGTCCTGAAAAGTTACTGGGATATTGAAAATAGCACAAAATGGTTAAATTTGGAATAGGCTTCCATTTTATTTATTGTTTAATTAGTGCTCTAATGTCCTTAGTAGTTTTTTATACTATAAAGGTTTTCAATACCTGGGGAAATAGTTCAATCTGTTAATTTTATTTACAAAAGCACTCTTGGCTCTTAAAAATCTGTAGAGGACTCCCCGATAGTCATTGTCAAAAGATAACAATTTGCATAAGGGCTCTGAAACTTATAGTGGCATCTACTGGTGATTATCTTGATCTGTAGACACCAGATACCTGGGATTTGGAAATAAGGTCAGGTGACAGTATCCATATTAATATCAATAAAGGTTACAGTTGCCATGATTCCAAGCTGTGTTGGTTTTCTATTTCTTTTTTCCTTCCTCTGATTCTTTTTCTTCCGTATGCACCCAAATTATAGATTTTCTTAGAAAGTGTAATCTTCTGCTCTTCCTTCTTTCTCAATAACTACATCTTTTTCTCACATTTGGCTTCCATATAGATATGTCTTCTAGGAAATACAGGAGTTGGAAGATAATTTTCTTGGACCAATTACAAAAGTTAAAATCTCACGATTTTCATTATTAAGACTTCATAATTTATATATCTGGGCCTGTTATCATTGTTGAATTCTGGTCACAAATTTCCAAATTCCCAGTGGGTATGTCTGCTTAAGGGTTCCACGGTTATACATACCAGTCTTAAGGATAAGCTTAACCCAAAGATTAATAAAAAGTCTCCTTTATATCTGTTAATGATGTTCATTTCTCTCTTTTACTGCCTTAAAATTAGTCTCCAAATTCTCAGGATCCTCCTCTTGTATTTTCTCTTCATGATAACTGGAAAGAGCATGGGCATTGCTACCAGCCTGATGAATATTTGAATACCAGCTTTCCCAATGGATGATCTTGGGAAGGGTATACTCTGTTGACTGGAATAAGAAACCAGACATCAAGATGAAAATGCAAAAAGTGGATGACTTTGTATCTCACCAGCAAAACAAAAAATTTCACAAGGACACAGAGGATAGGTTGTTCCCTCCTGGACGTAGGTGATCAGCTTTGCAATTTGAGTTTGGAAGCTTGGCGAGGATAAAAGAATGATAGAGAGAAAAGATGTCTGGTTGGGTGGGGAACCATCATGACTGAAGCTCTGGAGATAGAGGAGTTTATACAAAATAGTCTGGAGAAAACAAGGAGCCTCTATGACTAAAGTGGAAGAAATTATCTTGAAATACCATTGGAAATTTGAGTCATCTTAGATTGTAAAGAGCCTCAAACCCCAGAGGCAAGTATTTGCATCTTGATTTAAAGTTGGGGATTCTAGGTAACAGAATATATGACAAATGCAATGTATTATTACACATGCATGATGGCAGAATTAAAAAAAAAAATCCTTTGTTTAAAAAAAAACTAAAAGAGAAATTGAAAGCAAGAGCAAAGAGAGAATGGATTCAGAAGAAATTGAGAGGAACAGAACAATGCGAAGTGAATAAAAAGTGGGAATAGGAAAAGCACTTGGAAAGGACTCTAAAAATCAGATGGAAGGCTTGAATTGCAATAAGCTAGTAGAGACTGGAAGTCACTAACTTAACTAATACTGATCTATTTTATGCCCTGGGAAGGGTAATAACTCTAACGGGCTGTCTGATGTGTGGACTGCAGGGATGTCATGGTAAAGTTCAATAAACCGGGGTTGATTTAAATGAATGGACCATTTAGGCCACGATCAAATCCAATCAAGCTGAGCTCAGTAGTGTGCCGAATACACATCCCCACACACCCAAAAGGTTAAGTTAATATGACACTTTAAAAACAAAATTTTGAAGAGTGAGTTAGCAAAACAAAAGGAGTACACCCACTGCAAAATGGTCCTCAAGTGGAAAAGAGAAGGAACAGTACAAAGGTTTTATCAGGTTATACAAATCATCAAAATCAGGAAAGTTTGGGAGAAGGCAGCTTGCTTCTGGAAGCCTTAGGGAGACATTACTGCTCTAAGAATGACCGGGGCCACCTGCTTGGGTAATCTTTAAAAAATTTCCACGAAACCTTCATACTTCATGATTCCATATTGCTTTGCTTTTCAAATCAGGAAAGATCTGAGCTGTATCCAGGTCAGCACTTTGACACAATGTGATTTCTCAGTAAATATTTAAAATCACATTTGATAAGAATGTGAAAGGAGCTTGGAGATCAGCTAATCCAACCCTGAAGGAACCAAAACTGAGAAAAAAACTGCGAGACCCAGCGATATCCCTGGTAACAAGACTCATCCAATGGACCACACTCTCCCTCAAGACTTGTTGGCTATGAATCTTACATTTGAATAACGTAGGACATTTACCACAAGTTACTTGTTTTCCCTAAAATATCGTCAATAATTCTGCAGTCCACACAATTATAGGAAACTTGAGTGCAGGAACCACAAATACAAAAAGGTTGCCTTTCAAAAAGTTCTTGTGGAATGACATTCTTGTTGAATGAACGCTCTTTTTACTTTATAGATACCGAAACTCAAATGAAGCAATGTTAAGAATTATTCATAAAGTAGACCAAGGAATCTTTGCTGCTTGAAAACTAATTGTCCACATATTACATCGTCTTCTAGGTGGCAAATGCCTTTTGCAATTGATGACTTCGTCTATTTTCTTAAAGACCCGGTTCCTCAGATGATTAAATTAATTAGATTTAATGATTATATGTACATTCCCCAAGCTCTTGCCAGAAGCCAGACTCTTTTCGGTTATTAAGCTGAAAACATTCCCGTGCCTTTGGAATTTAAAATTGTTTATCATTTTCCTTCTGGAACAATAAATTCCTTTTTTTTTTTTACTTACTCAAGGATGAATCATATTGAGGGTTACTCTCCATCTTTACTTTGCAGCATTTCAAGAATTTGAGAGGAATTCTGATTCTTGCCCTGACACGGGATGTTGGTGAGCTTTTTCCTTCACAGGCAGAGTGGGGATTAGATAGGGCTGTAACTGCTCTTCCTAGGAAGGTCCTTCCATGCTCCATGCCACTGAACAAGTCCCTTCCAAAAGATTTAGGAGATAATGCATCTGGACTAACATGAGCTCATCTAGGTTTGTGGTTGATCTGAAAACCAAATCCCAATAATCGCATATTCTATCTAGCTGCACATACATTTGGGTAAAATTTGAATACTCACTGTGCCACAGGGCGAATGGGTTTCAAAACAGGAGAGGAAAGGGAAGTTCCATTTTTGTGTTCAGGCAAAAAACATTTCTTTGCCTGTGGTGGTATGTTTTTCTTCCAGCAGCCCAGAGAGCGTTGTTGGCAGAAGCCCCTTCAGTGTGTTTGTTTCTCCCGCAGTCCTGTGTGCTCAGCAGGCCCTTGTAAGTGTGAACAGAACCCAGACATAGCTCATGCCCTGGCTGAAGCAAAAATGGAGAAGGTGTGAAAACATGAGTCTACAGATTGAGTAGATTAGCCTTTTGACATTCATTCTAGAAAGAGCATCTTTGTCCTTGCTATGAGCCAGTGCATGGAAAAGCCAGAGTGTGGTAGACCAAAATCTTCAGTTCTTGGTTCATTGGTAGTTATCAGAACAGGACAGAAGTGGGTGGTTTAGTACTGTGTTAAAAGCTTGGAGTTTGAAGGAAAACAGATCATGGTTCAAGGTCAGGCTTTGATACGACATATGCGTGTGACATGAAGCAGGCAGTTTCCCCTCTCATGTCTTAGAGCCTGGCGATGAGGACCGGGTATGTGACATGGGCTTCTTGCCTGCATCACATTCAGTGATGTACATGAAGCAAATGGACAACATAAATGGACAGCTCGACCCAAGAGTAAGCACACGATAAATAACGATTGATCAGATATAACTGACAGCCTATTCTGCAGAGAAGATATTCCTAAAGCTTTTGCCAGCTTCTGACTGAACAGATTTTTAAAAAGCCCTATGTGAACCAAAATACTTTCCCAGACATTGCTGATGAGCGTGAAAATTGGTGGAGTACCATGTTTCTGAAGGACAATTTGTCAAAAGGATTGGAGAGCCTTAAGCAAGTGGGTGTACTTTACCTAAAAATTCAAATATTTATACTTATCCTGAGGAGATAATTAGAAGTATAAATAAAGATTACATGTAAAATATCTGTTCTAATGTATTTTCCCATTACGTGGTGTTATTTATAGTAGTGAAAATCCAAAAAAGAAAAAAAACCCCACAAAATCCAACACAGTATGATGAATTTCACGCATAAAGGGAATAGCTTTTGGTTATTAGAAATCCTAGTTCAAAAGAATCTTTCATGATAAGGTAAAATACTTTTGATACACCATTAAATTAAAAGGAGCAAAGACTGATACCAAGAAGCATAACCTTCATGAAAGCAATAGCTTAAAATCCAGAAAAATATATACCAAAATGGCAGTTCTCTGAATGGGCGGGGTTACAAGTTTTCTTTTAATCCTCTTAGTCTGTCTTTTTAAAAGATTTAACAAATTCTATATAGAGACCCTTTAAAATGGAAGATAAAAATATTATTTTTTAATTTTGAAGGTTCAGTCACCTTCCTAACTCCTACTTCCTACTCCCCCACACATCCCCACTCACAGAAAATTAAGTTGGACAGTTTTCGATATCGCTATGCTAAAATGTAAAATACAGAATTCTTAACAGCTAGGTCACTACTTAATTCACGCTACAGTTGTTGAAATGACAAAGAAAAATGCCAATTATTTCAAAGCTCTTGATTTTGTTTTTTCATTTTTATAATGAACAGCTTGGATTTATATTTTGGCTAAATGAAATCTTATAGAGGCACCAAGTTCAACACAGATGAAGTCTTGGCAAGTATTTTAAAAATGTTTCCAGAAATATGAATAATCAAAAAACATTCCACAGGATATTCTGGGACTTTTCTTGGTGCTTGAAAAGAACCTTGAGAGGCCAGACCCTTTAATTAGTATTAAGTAAAATGGACATCTGATAATTTCTGATCAAGGCAATGGGATTCGTCATGTTGTCTGTGGCAAATATGATATCTCCCCAAATCACTTCCTACGATTTTTTTCACTAAACATCACAAACAATTTTACAGGCAAATATAAACAGCACAATTGTCTGATTCTTTAACCATGAGCTAGAAATTAAATTTTCATGAATTTGTGAAAAGTGATGATTCATTAGTTTTATGTGATCAGAAGATAAATTATTTGGTTT